>VWZW01007541.1:805094-1204991 GCA_013397115.1 Edolisoma coerulescens
GTTTTGTAATAGGATTGTCTGGGTCGCGCCCCCCCCTTCCCCTCCCTCCGCGGCCCTCCCAGTTTTTGTGTCTCTGTGTGTGTGCGTGTGTGCGGTGTTTGAAAATGGAGGTTGAAGATGCCGACTGCCAGCCCCGATGTGCCTCGTGTTTGCGGCTCCTGTGCACGATGTACCACTGCAGCCAGCGCTGAGGGGAGACGGCGGCGCCCCCCGCCCGCCGCCCCGAGCCCGCCCCGCCGCCCCGGAGACAGCGTCGCCCCGGGGCTTCCATGCCTTGTTGTTGTTGCCGTTAATACATCGTGAATATCTGTGTATTTTTGGTGTGGTTGCTCCGGAAGATCAACACCCAGGGACCTCAACAACCCTCCGGTTTGCCGCTCCGAAGGGTCTTGTGTTTTGGTTTTTTTTTTTTCCTTCATTTCTTGAGGCAACGTGGATTTATTTACCCTGCCCCGCTTCTCCTCCGCCGCTCGTTATTTTTAGAGGACGGGGAGAGGAAAGAAAGCGAACAATTTTGGACTTTTTTTTGTTTTGTTTTGTTTTCGGAAAGGGGGTTTTTGTCCAATTAAAGAAAGAGGAATGAAGTCTGGCGCTGGAGGAGGGTCCCTCGCCGTCGTCTGGGGGTTCCTGCTCGTCTTCGCCGCACTTTGTCTGTGGCCAACAAATGGGGAAAGTGAGTACAGTGCTTGCCGGGGGGGCGGCGAGGGACCCCGCAGTGAGGGAGCCCCCGAGCGACGGACTGCCGGGGAGGGGGCGAGGGCGGCGGCTGCCTGTGTGTGTTTGGGGGTGCGTGAGGGGGTCCCTGTGNTCCCTGGGTGTGCGAGGGGTTCCCTGTGCGAGGGGCTCCCTCGCCGTGTGTGTGTGTGAGGGGCTTCCCTGCGTGTCTGGGGTGTGCGCGAGGGGCTCCCTGTCCTTGGGGGGGTGTCCCTGTGCGTACCCGGGGTCCGTGTGAGGGGCTCCCTGCCCGGGGGCGCCAGGGGGGCTCCCGGGGCTCTCGCCGTTTCCCGCCGCGGCGCCGAGCGGGTCTCGCCCCTGCCCGCGGGGCTCTGCGTGTTTTCCTCCTGTTACGCGTCTGCTCCTCGAGCACGTTTAACAACCCGGGGCTGCGCGTCTCTCTCCCTGCCATGCCCGCCTTCCTTCCCCGGGGGCGGCTGCCTGGTTGTACACACGGGTCGGCACCGCCGCAGCCCCGAGCCCGGCGGAGGGGGCCGTGCCCCTCCTTTGTGTCCCCCCCGAGCGCGGGGCAGCGCTCAGACGCCGCAGCCAGGGCTGCGAGCTGCGTAGTAAACACTCGCAGGCTGGGAAGGACTCCGCTCCCTTTCCCCGCGTGGAAGGAGCTTGATCTCTGTCAATATTTAGAGGTTGTATGCAATAACCTGCCGTAGTGAGTGAGGAATTCCTGGAAATGAGCGCCTTGCCTTTTATTGCCGCTTTACCGCCGAGGAGGGGTTTCACTCGCTGTGCGCGGGGTGCGGAATTACGGCGGCATCCCGCAATCTAAAGGTCACGGGCTGCCGTTCGTGTTTTAAAGAAATTAATTCGCACATTGACACTTTACGTTTGTGCGTAAATAGAAAGGTTTGATGGCCGAACGCGCTGCGATCTTAAAGGTGATACATTTTTCTAAGCGGCCGTGTCGCACCTAGCGCCGAGGTTTGAGCAGCGTGCGAGCCGCTTCCCCGGGAGCACCGGGAGAACGTGGATCGTGGCGCGGGGCCCGGGCCCGTCCTGCCGCGGACCCTCAGCCCATCCCCGCGGCCGCCCGCCCGCCTCGCTCGGGAGCTGCCGGAGCCCCGACTTTGTTTTTGTGCGTTTCCAACCTGTGATTGTGTTGCAGTGCCCGCCCCTCTCGGGCGCAGGGGGAATCGAGGGGGCAGGGGAGGGCTGCGCTGCCATTGATTACACTGCAATCATCGCCGGATTAATCCCGGGGCTGATCGGTTTTCTCCTGGTATGCCGGGCTCAGGCTGGATTGAGGATCTCTTGCATGAAATTAGCCTTCCCTTGTTTCCTCGAGTATCTCTGTAGACCGGGAGATGGTAAATGTGCCTTGGAGCCCAACCATTTTAAACAGTGCTCCCTCTCCTTCAGCGTCTGCAGAAACAGGGATGTTCCTGTACTGCATCCTGATGCTTTAATTTCTTCTGCTGTGTGTTTTTCAGCACACTCCTGGAGCTGTTGTTGTGTGCCTCTCCCTTTCAGAAAGATACACGTTGTTGGAGGGAAGGAACGAGGAGATCAAATTTCTCCATTTTAAATGTAAAGGGAAAGGATTTAGAAGGCAGGAGGGCTTTTCTAAAAGTAGTGGTTTCAGACTGAAAAGAAAGGGAAGTTCTTTGGATGCACTGACAGTGAGGCTAAGTACACAAAAAAAGATAAGTGAGCAAGAAGCACATAGATGGAGCCTGTAATGCATGTTGAGTAATAATTATGTTTTGTTAGGCAGTAAATGCCTGTTAACTCGTTGCAAATTAAGGCCCAGTTTAGGCTTTTGGGCCATCCAGGGCTGGAGGGCTGCAGTCTTACTTCCATGAGTTGAACTTTTTGCCTAGAGGTGTTTTCAAGAGGGAAGATTAATCTTTAAATTTAAAAACAAAACCCCTGTGCCCTTTTTCAGGGAAGGGCTTACAAAGGATCCAGTAGCGTGGAGAAACAGAACAGGAGGAGGAGGAGATCTGGTTCGTTCTCAAACTGCTAGGATACACACTTAAATTGTTTTCCTTGTCTTACCTGATACAAAGTACCTTGAAATAAAAATGCTCACCCAGCTCTGGCAATGAAGTAGTGCGGGAAGAGTATGTTAGGATTTTAGGTTCTAGTCCTGTGAAGTGTTTGTGGTTACCACTTACCTAAAATGAACATCCCAAATGAAATATCTTCTGAAGAAGATCCAGGCATTTAAATATGGGAAGATATGCTGAAAAACTTGTCTTAGCTGAATACTGCCTCTAATCGATTGTCTTTGTAGTTTACAGTTTAATAGCCTTTGTTTTCACGAGTTATTGCTGAAAGAATTTTGCTGTTAGGGGGAAAAATGATCTCCAGAGCAGATGTTTTACATCTCTTCATATTCTTCTCTCTCCCCACAATAGTGGAAGGAAGATTAATCTTAATTTTTATTTGTTTTTCATATATACTGTGTCATAGCTAAAAGGCACTTCCATTTTCGGTCAAACAAGCAAGGCATTCCTAAATAGGAATACAAAGGAGTTACAACTGGAGGGGAGAGACCCATCCCTTTAATGCTAAATTATATAAAATGTGTTTGTGGTTATGTGACAGAAACCTTTTTAAAATGCAGGTAGCTTCAGTGGAGAGCTTCTGATTTAGAAAAAGTTATTAAAAATTGCTGAGAATTCCCTGAGATTATGTTAGAACGGCACAAAAATGGAAATGAGAAGACCTTTCATTAAGACAGAGCTTGTGGTGGTGTACCCGTGTGTTTGATGTGTAAAGCTACAACTGTTGGAGGCTGTTTGATCCTGGGGGTGGGTTTAACATGAGGAGTAAACACAGTGTTTTCTTCCTTTTCTCCCTTGAGCACGATGGGGTTTTGATTTTCAGCCTTTTGTGTCTTTACAGAGGGAATGTCTAGGAGGGAATGGGTTAAACACTTAGAAGAAAAATAATAGTTTTAGGTGTGATAATACTTCAGATTGATGGATATCTTGATGGGTCTGCTCATGTTAGCGCCGAGCTTTTGTTTGTCTATCCAGGCTGGATGTTGTGTTTCTGATAATGAGCAGTAGCTCATGCTGATGCCTAATCTCTCTCACAGGTTGCTTAGTAAAAGCCCTCATGACCTGCTGAGTGTCGGCGTTACACACACCTCGCTTTTGCATCAGCATTTTCCTGTACGCCCAGTGGTTAGGGAATGTTGGTAACTGGGAGTTGGATAATTCCTGCTGTAATTGAGGTTGTGAATAGAAAATGCCAGAGCCAGTAAGGAACTGGCGTCAGGCGGGTTCACCAGAAAGGGGAGAGGAGGGAAGTGTGCAGGGAGTGATGGTGCCTGGAGTCCGGGGGGAAAGAAAGTGAGCCAGGCAGTACTTGGACTTTTTTTTGATTGTGTTGGGTTGGACTTCTGGTTTGCAAACCAGAACTGGAGCAAAGGCTTGTGTGAGTCAGAAACTGAGAGGGTTAGGAAATGGAAGTGACTTAGCTAATATCAGGCAAAATGTGTTGAGAACGTGAGGAAGCAGAGGGATGGATGGGTGTGGAATAAAGGTGTGTTGGAAGTTTCAGTGTTGAACTAACATTTGAGAGAGACACACTGGGGTTTTTGTGTGTGTAAAGCAAAGGAAATTTAACTTTGTTCTTATGTTCTGAGAAGTGAGGGAAGGAAAGGGCTGCAGAGAGCAAGAAGACAGATCAATTAGTTTGACTTCAGCACAACAGAAGACATGATTTATTTGGTGTAATAGGGGAATTGCTCAGATTTGATCAACTCCTGTGTTAATTTTTGTGTCAGCTTTTCCCTGATGTGTTGTTCCTCCAAACTAATTCTAGGGTATTGTTAAAGCACACGCCAGTGATGCTGAAATTGTTTTCACCTTGAAAGATATACAATCTAGTGTTAAAGATCACCCATGTGATGATTTTTGAATCTGTCTTCATTGGTAAATAATTAATTTCTATCAGTATATGTTACCATGGGAAAAGTTGTTTCAAATCCTGTTTAATTTTCTGCTAAACTGGCATTTACTAAGGAAATCTTGGAGGAGAAATTTTTTTAAGCGTCTAACATTTAAAATTAAAAGCCATTTCAGGGCTGAAACTATTAGCTTTAAAGGACAATTTCAGTTCACGTTTAACTAATGCTTTTTCTCTTCCCCAGTAGTTTTTGTTTTCTTTTTACTCTGAGGTAGATTTTACCAGTGATCACTGGAATGATTATCTCAGTGAGAGCAGAAGAGGCAGTTTTGTTAAATGATTAATTATATTGTGTGTATATTCCATCTGTGTGAATTGTGAGCTACTGCAAACTTCATTGTAGAGAAGTTTGTTTATGGTCCTGAACTTTGAGAGAGAGAGAGAGGCAATAATATATGCTGGAAACCTGTTTTTCTCACACTGGATGTTAACTTTGTGATCCCACACAGCAAACAACTTATCTAGCTCATCATCTGTAATGGCTCTGAAGTTCATAACTTACAAAATGTGCTGAATTAAATTATTTTTAAGAAGTTAGTGTATTTATCTGAATTATCTGTAGTTAAATTAATAAACTTCATGAGAATTATTGTACTTGAAAAGCTGATGGCAACTTGCTTAAAAAGTTTCTGAAACTTTGGTTTATGAAATTAAGTACATTCTTACTTGGATTTTAGTGTAGAGGTTTCACATTTGGAAATGCTTTTGGATGTTATCAAGTAGCAGCTGGTTTTTATTTATGTGTGAATGTGTACATAGGAATGGGTAAACTGCAGTTTATTATTGAAAACTATTGTGGATGCTAAATTTTTTTAAAAGCTGCAGTTTAAGTAATTGTCTTGGGAGTCTCATAATTAAAGTTGTTGCAGATTTGTAGTTGCAGTTTAATTTGGATCTTCCTGACAGAGCTGAGCTTTTAAGGTTTCTGGGCTTTGGTGCTAATGGAACGTGCTGCTTTTAAGAGTTTGTGTGCAGAAAGACTTTGGAAATGCAGTGATGTGTTTGAAGGGTAGAAATACTGTTTTAGTATTTTGATCTATTTGACATGTATAATTTTTCTATCACTGTAAATTGTATAGACAGCTTCTTTGTGTAGGTTAGTTGGATTAGTTTTTATGATTTATGAAAGCCACTTTAAAAAGAATAGTTTCATTTTTTTTTTTTTTATTGTACAAAAGCAGAACTCAACAAACAGGAGTTGATGAAGACACATTGGTGGTTGTTAGCCAGCCTGTCTTGTGTGTGGTTTTTTTGGGCTGCTTTTTTTCCCCTCTTAGCCAAGTCATGACAGGTACAATCTGGACTGATTTCTGGAGTACTATATTTGTCTTTTTTTGTGTCCAGAACTGTCTGAGAGAAACTTTGAGGACCGGCAAACGATCAGCAACACACAGTGTTCATTCATATGTTTCTGTGCTCTGAAACAGAGCTGTACCGAGTCCTCAAACCCAAAGATAGGCTCTGGTTCCTTTAGACAGGACTTGTTAGTTTTGCTCACTAAGTCTGATAATAGTTTGAATTATTAATTAATTAAGAAGATGCATTCTGGCAAAGCCGGGTGTGTTGTGAAGATTTAACTTGCCCTTATCACTGAAAGTTTTGCTTTCTAACCTTTGCAAATGCAAAACATGAGCCATTCCCCGAGGATATCTTGCAAAACACCAATTAACTTCTTCAGTGTTGATATCCTCAAGAAGTTGCTGTTGTGGCACAATATTGTTTAAAATGTGCTGAAAAGCAAAATTGTTGTTTCTGTATTTGCAGATTGATTTGCATATGACTCCTAAGCTTTAATGTAACAGAATTTTATTTATTTATTTATTTATTTATTTTTGAATATCCAGACCTGTACATTTCCAGTTAGTCTGTTTCTTTCTTGGCAAACTTGATGGTATGATCAGAAACAAACATCTGTATATTTCAGTGACTTCCCAGATAATTTTTTCAATGAGACTGTTGTCTTTGAGCTATCTGAGGAGAAGGGATCTCACACTCCAATAAAGTACTAAGATTAGTCCTTTAGAAGTCCAAATCCTCTAGTAAATAATTGGGTAGAACATCAAATGTACACTTTTGCAGCAGCACAAAGTCATATTCGTAATAACTTAGAGCAGTAATTCCCGTTGTCACTGACGTGCTGATCAGGTTGGGTTTTAAGACTTTGTTACATTGTTGTACATGATACAAATAAATCTTTTAAAGCAGGAAATAGGCGAATGTGCTTTACGGTCATAGTTTATAAATTCTGTGTGTGTGTCCTGCTTTTGTGGATACTTAGTTTGTGAAGGAGTGTTTTGGGGCAGGTCCCCTGACCACATGAGTTTGTTTGCCTGTGTTGCCAGCGAGGCACACGTTGCTGCAATAGCTCTGTGACCGGTCAAGGAATTTTATCTCCAACCCCTTATTGGTGCCATTACATGCTGTAAAGATAGCTCTGTTTACTTGGAAGTGTGAGCATCAACTGATCAAAACACTTTCTCTTAACAGGTGGGCTTTTTTTGGAGTTCTTTGTCGAACATCCCTTCTGCCTGTGCTGGGAGCAGTGTCAGAATGTGACAACATCAGGCAGATGCAGGAAATATTAAGAGTTTTTAATGACAGAGGCAAACTTTACACGAGTGATTTTCCCCTGCTGTTGAATTGGTGATGGGTCATTTTTACTGACTGTTTCCAGCAGCTTTGTAGTGTTTTTCCTTTAATACGAACAGTTTGCAAATTATTACACTACTCATTTAAGTGAGCTCCTTACACAATTCTGTTCAAATAGCAGAGGGTTTGATTTGAGGCAGGAAAGAAGAATTTTTTGAAGTTCAGAATGCATGAAATGAATACATGCTGAAGTAGTCAAAGATCCCTTGTACTTTATCAGAGAGCAGTCTGCTTGAATGAAAGGTACTGTACCTGCTGTTAAGTTTATAAACTTGGTTTATACAGATTACTTTTTAAATTATTCATGATGCTACGTTACAAGTATATCTGACAGGTTTAAAATAAATGGCTTGATGGTAAGAGGGAGCATGCATAAATTAGAGCTGGGATAATGTGCTCTTTGAAGTATCTCTCCCATTTGTTACTACTGGAATACAGTAGGTAGCTGCAGCTGAGTGTGTGATTCTCAAGTGAGAGTACATCATTATCTTCAAACTGTGGTGTAGTGGCAATTCTTATGTAAGACAGATGAGACGAAGCGGCAGGGAGGACCAAGGTGCTCGCTTTGTTTTTAGTTAGAGACATTTCTGCTGAAACAGGGAGAGCGTTTATGGGATGAAAAGTTGTAAGCATAGCAGCTGAAAGGGTCTGCTGGTAGCTGTGTGTTGCTAAGGTTAGGGTGGCATCGCTTTGTTTTATTTACTCTTCTCTGTTAGCATTTCTGTGGGTTTGTAAGAGGTGTTTTAGCAAGGTGCTTGTACTTAGTGGGATGCTGTGTCTGATTTGCATACAGATCGTGGTACTCAGCTTGAGAAGTCTTCCTGGGATGTGTGCACGGGAAAACTTTTCAAGAGCTGAGCTGTTGTGTTTGGAGAGGGTTATTGGTGGGGAAAGAGAATTCCAGATCTCTTGGATGCAGAAACAGCTTCCCCAAACATAAATTGACATAGTGCTGATTTTCCTGATTCTGTAGACAGGCAGCTCATTATATTTGAGCAGCAAGCTCCCGAAGGAATTTATGGGATAGGGGAAAAAACCCCCATAATGATGTGTGATAGAGCAGCCATAAAAATGATCACAAGTGTTTCTGAAAGTGGAAGGTCTTCTTGAGGACAGGCATAGTTCAAATCTTAAGCCTTAGTCAAAGGGATACAGCATTTTGGAGAAAGATCTGATGACAGCTGCCCCTGGAAACTGTCTATAACCAACCTTCCACAAGAGAATTGGCTTGTGCTTGCGGGGAAGGGCTTTATCCCTGGGTTCTCTGGGCTGGTTTCCTTATTATTTCCATTGGCTTCAGTTTAGAGTCATCTCCACATTTTGACCTTCTACAAGTAGTACTTTTTACTTCCCTGCTGCTCTTCTCACATCCCCTTGGGTCTGTCTGTGTGAGAGTAGCCTTGAAAGGCTTGAAAAGTGCACTCTGTTCATGTTGGGCAGGGAGTGAGGAACCAGCCCTGCACAGTAGGAACGGACACGTGTTTGCTCAGCTCAGCTGACCTTGGAGTAACACTTGGCTGAAGTGTGAAGAGTTGAAATGGCAATGGAAATTCCTTGTTTGTCCTGTCCCTGTGCTCTTTTCCAGGACAGAAATTAGTTTTATTGTGGTCTTTTTTTGCTCTTTCCTGGGATTTTTGATGTGTAGTTAAATTGTTGTCTTCCCTAGTCAAATTTCATGTGTCCCACTGGGGATGCGGTTTGTTCTCCAAAATACTGCTGGGCTTACATAGCACGGATTGTTCTTTTTAAGCTTTCAGGTGGTTCTACCTTTCTTTTAGCTGACAACCAACCTAAGAGAGACTCAGCAGGGCGCTGACACAAACTTTAAGAGTTCTGAGTTCCACTGGGCTTAGAAGGGGGAGCCCACTGGAATTGTGATAGTGCCTGACTTCCACTACTGGATTAGCTGTTGCTTCTTTCTGGTTGTTCTGAACCCCAGCATGAGGAAGCAGCTTGTGATGCTATATTGGTTGCAGTTAACATCATCTTTCAGTTCCTTGTGGCTGAAGCTTTTGTCTTGTTGTTTGTTTGTGAGATGGATGTAAATTTATCAGTCCCTTGCAAACGCTGTGTCTCCTGGGATGTAGGGAATGAGTGAATATCCAGCTGTGTTAAGAGATACATGTAAGTTACTGTTACTCTGTGCACTTTGCTCCTCTTCCTCAGACCTGAGAGGTGGGAGACTGGGGAAAGCTGCAAACTAGAAGGATGTGTGACCAGTTGTATATGGAAGAGGATGCAAAAAGTCCAAGGGTCTGTTAGTTCTGTTGCTTGTGCACCTTGGATGTGGAGATCTTGTTTTATTAAGTGATGTTGGTATTCCCTGCAGCTCTTCCAGTGGCTGTGCCTGTGATGGAGCTGGAGTCTGTGCAGTTGTCCCTGTAAAAAGAGCAGAAATGGGGTGTAAGAAAAGCATGTTTGTTGTTTCAAACTTGAGACTTGGCTTGGTTAGAGACTGACTTGAGCCTGCCAGGGTCCTGCCTGGGAGTAACTGAAGGTTTGTTTCTTTCTTTTTTTGCGTGAGCACTAATAAAATGTTTATATTTTTGTCACATTGGAGTAGGCTACGTGGACAAATATTTTCATTGATACTATGTCTCAACAAGAGGCATGACATATGTATTAAATACTTAAATTCTGGTATGAGAGTCTCTTTTAAGATTCGAGCTTAGATATTCTTAGATGGGTGGTGGTTCTGAGGTGGCCACTGAAGGAACAAAGGCCCTTCCAAGTTGTTGTCCTGCAGAAATCAGGCACAGAGAAGTGCAGTGGAGTGTGTGTGGTGGAGGTTCTGGGCTGCAGCAGAGCACACATGAAACACACATCTGTTTGTACACGGGCTGTGCAGCTCTTTGGGTAGTTCATTGTTTAAATAAACATCTTCCATTAGCTGTGAGGCTTCAGTGCCAAATGCCCACTGATGAGATGTATGAGGGTTTTGTTGTTCCCAAGCCACACTGAGGAACACAACAGCTTTATAACTCAACACGTTTGAGGAAGATTACAAAAAGAATTTGGGGTGGATTGCAATCAGCACTTCAAAAGCAACAGCTTTAGAGTAACTCCACTACAACACAGCGCAGCCCATGGAAAAACACTGTCATCTTAACAGATGCAGTGTTATTTTGGAGATTCCACTGTATAAATACATGGACTGTGGTTAAATTGTGATGGCAACAGATGCAATCTCAGCTCTTGATTCTTTCATCTCTTTAATATTTAAAAATACCCCACAAAGTAAAAAAAAACCAACCAACATCAAGGCTGAAAATATTCCTTCTGTAAATCGCTGGGGCTGTACCTTTCAGCCCCATATCAGTTTGGGTACTCACTTCAGATGAAAATTGGGCGGAGTAAATGCTCATCTCTGTGAGGGAGCTGCAAATGCTGCTACTCACGACTTATTGTACCATTTGCATATGAATGGAATTATTCAGCTCTACTTAAGAAATGTCAGCGAGATTGAAGTCAGAGTTGGTTAACCTGGCAAAAAGATATTTCCAGTATTTTTCATGAAAGAAAGTGATAGTATGTAGACAAGAATTACACATTCCACTGGCTAAGCCAACACTGTCTGAGGATTTTCTTGGTGTCTTTGTAGTTGATATCAGTGACTTTATTTTTAAATTTGTCTGTAATACATTGCAGTGTTGAAGAGCAAGAGAGTTGGAATGTGGGAATTAGATGCTGAATCTTAATGCTGCGCAGTTGTGTTCACATTTGGTTTTCCTTCCAGATTTTATTTCGTTTAAATACTGATTTGAAAAACAGAAATTCAGAGCAAGGGTCTTCTTTTTAATGAAGAGCAAATAAAGCATGGCAAGATGTTTTTGCCAGTGCATTCACCTTTGTGCATCCACTAGTTGGATAGAAAAGCCTCAAGTTAAATACTGTAATCTTAAATACAGGATTTTAAAAGGAACCAGATAATTTGTGTGAGCATTGGTAGTCATGCATGCTAAAATAGGGAGTGATCGCATCTCGTGCTTCAGGAGCTGCCAGTATTGAAGGATTGGGAAGAAATTGTATTCCTCCTCCGGGTGTCTGTATTTCCCTCCCCATTTGTAAAATACAGAAAGTGCTGTGCTTGGGGGGTGGTTAAAGGCTTAGTTTTTGCAGCAGGGACGTGACTTGGGATGCTCGTGTGACTCTGTCATCCAGGTGACAGCACTTCACCGGGAAGCTGCTCCTTGCCAGGCGTTGGATGACTGTACTCTGAACAGAAGTGTGAGGATGGGGGTGTTGGCATCAGCTGACTGATAAGGAGATAGTATATTACACTAAAAATAAACCCAGATCTTCACTGGCAACTGTGAACGTTACCTGGTGTCACGTGCAGCTAGAATGAAACAGAAGTTGTGGGTTGAGCGTGGCTCGGCCTCCCTGTGAGGATGTGTTGGGATGTTCTCTGTTCATTCCATAGGACTTCTCTCCCTTCTTCAGGAGCAGCTGCTCACAGAAGTGTGTGGCTATTCAGTGTTTTGTGCTGGTTGCACGTGTGGCCACAGCCCTTGTTCACTGCAGTGTCAAAATAGTGCTCAGAGCTCGGGGTGACTGTCCCTGCTCCCAGTGTTCGTGTTCAATGCCCTTGCAGCTTCTCCCAGAGCTGGTGACATGGGAAGAGGTGAACCCTGTGTAGTGGGGAGAAGGGGAGAGCGGAGGGGCTGAGCATGTAATTGTCATGTTTACTGATTTTTGCAGGGGGAGGGAGGAGTGCTCCATTTAGGATGTCTGCACACCCTGGTTGTGTGCATTCCCCTCTATTCTCCCTCTCCATCAGTATTCCACCTTCCAGTGGTGTCACACACTTGCCCTGTGGCTCCTTGATGTCTTGGTTGGCTTTGCTGGTGTTGAGCCTAGTGCTCAGAACATGAACACCGTGTTTTAGGTGTAGTTTTAGGCTGTGGGTGTGCGGGATGCTGTGCACAATCATAATGGTGGAGATGCTCAGAGGCTGGAAGAGTTCATTCTCTTCTCACCTGATTTAAATAGTGAATTATGCTCATGGAAGCACACTGTGAGAGCCCAAGGGGATGGGATCCTGTGGCTTTGCAACCTTCTGGTGAAAATGTTGTGAATTTTGGTCCACCTTGCTCAACGTTTATTTCTTCCTTAGTATGGAGGCCTCAGAACACTACTAGTATAACATTTTTTTTCTTTTACTGAGATGGAGTGAAGGATTTTCATAGTGTTTTTTAACTGCAAGCAGGAAGAGCTCGCTCCAAATACAGTTTTAATCTCGTTTTGCATATTTTTAGTTGGATTTTTTTAATGACTGACAGCTGTTAGAACTCTTATTCACAAACAACCATTTTTGAAAGTATGGACCTTTTTGCTAGTGAATAGCAATGTGTTTCTACAAATTCATGTAAATAATTAGATGCCTTGGATGCATTGGCTCAGATCCTTAATTTTCACATTTTTGAGTGACAAAATGGCAAATGATGTATTTTCTGGTAGATTACTTCTCATTTGTGTTATTTTTTTATTTGGTTTGAAAATGGAATTTTAATTGAAATGCAGAAGATCTGAGTTTTGAGACTTAATTAAAACTCCAAGTGGGAAGGAAAGGCATGATTTAAAAAAAAACAAACAGAAAAAATAGTTTGTCATTGTTTCTCAAAAGTTTAGAGTTCATAGATCTTGCCCACTGACTGTTTCACAGGTTTCCATGCAGGAGTCCTTTTTAATTTGGGATTAAGAGCTTGTTGAACTGAACCATTTGAGCAAACTGAAATGAGGCACTGCAGAAGTAGCTGTTGAATGTAAAAGCTCTCTGAGAATTTCATCAAAGGGTGGCTCCAAGAGAGCACTGAACAGCAAATTCACCAGTCCCAACTTTTTTTTTGGTGCAAATTATATACTTACTATTTTTATTTTATTTAAATTACAGTAGGCATTTGCCCTAATATATGCTGTTACAATTTCATGTTAGATTTGTAATTAAGTTTATTTTTAGAAGAATGCATTTAAGTGGTTTATATAAAATTATTTTCTATTTTCGTAAATGAAATAATTGTTTTTTATTGACTTTCGATTTCATGCAAATGTGGGGGTTTTTTTTTGGCTTGAAGGTTGTGTAAGCAGAAAGAAATTAATGATTTGAGAGTATTTTCATAATACAAAGAATAGAAGATTCGTTGTCAGTAGCTGGGGACACTGATAGGCAGAGTTAACTCTTATTCAGACATGTTCAAATTGAGTGATGGATGTTAGAGGGTGTGGGACAGTGGGTTTATATAATAAATTTCCCTATTGATTATTTTTCCTGGTTGAGTTGAGAAAGGCAAATTGTGCGTGCCTTTGGGATCTGACGCAAGATGCTCAGAATGTCGCAATCCTGAAAATGTCGCAATCCGGGGCAAATCTGATGGATAAGTGAGTGTTAATTGTGAGCGAGCCAGATTTGCTATTTTTAATTTGGCCTCGCTATCATGTCTCTTCACAGATGAATTTGAAGGCTACAGGGAGTTGAATGATGAGTCACTATTGAGTTAGTAAAATCACAATTGATCTCCGTTTCCTGTTGATTCCAAAATTACTGAAGTGTGAAAGCCGAGAGTGACTGATCACTTCTTGGAGGGGAGTTTGAGGTTGGAATGTGGAAGTGACTCTCTCTGAAGTAACTCAACGCTGCCCTGGGTGTCAGGACAGGGATGTCTGCAGTGAGAACAGGTGTGTGCCCATGGTCTGGCCGGCTGAGTTACCTCCAAGGAATGATAATCCGCACACTAAAATACGCTCGCTCCGCAGCAAGGTGGGGGGAAGAGGTGTCTTAAGTGGCTAATGATAGAAGCTGAAGATTAAACTTTTCATTAGTCTGCTCGGTACTGGAGTTCTTTCTGACTGACCTGTGTTTCTGTTGCTCAGCTCAGACCATTCTCTCCTGAAATCCCCGTGCTCCCAGTTGTGTTTGCTGTGGCAGTGCCCTGCTCCTCTGCAGCGAGGCTGCAGCACGAGCTCTGCTCAGAGTGGGGGGATGCAGGGGCAGCAGTGGGGCAGGACACAGAACATTTTGTGTGTCTGTTGTTGTTTGCAGTTACCTTTTGATGAATGGCAAATTGTCTGTCATTCTGCAGCTTTGTTTTTTTTTTTTTTATAGGATGCTCTTTTGACAGATACTAATTAGAAACACTGTGGTAACGCGCAGGTAAGATGTAAAATTTCTTTTTTTGCTTCCTAGAATTTACTGTTAGCAAAACCTTTTTTTTTTTTTATAGGAACTATTAAGTCACATTACTAGACTCTGCCCACGTTGCATATGTGAGAGTAAATTCTGCTGAAAGGAGATTTGTTGGAAGAAATTAAAGGGAGGATGCACACTGTTCTGAGTTATATTGGAAGCAAGCTATAAAGAAACCTTGAAGTATCACTTCAGGAAGAGAGAACTTAGTTTAGCTCCCTGGAGGACTAAGAGGAGGTGGGAGGATGCTCCTCTGCTGCATCCCTCACAAAATTCTGATTTTAAAGCATTTTTCTGCAGGGGTATTCTCAAAGGGGAAGTAACAACCTGTGTTCTGCCTTACGACTGTTCAGATAGTCTTTGAACCATTGAAACTTGTCCTGGCTGTACTCTCTGATACGCTGTGTTAAAACAGAAATAAAGAACTAGGAGAAGGAGAAATATACTTTTGACTTGGAAAGCATGTACATGTAGAAGTTTTCCCCAATGTTGCCACAATTAGGATTGTAGAAAACTGGGAAGGGGGGAAAAAGAGATGCCTGATCCTGCTGTCTGAGAACAGCTCAGTTTTCGAATTTGTAAACAAAACAGGAGAAAAAATCCTGCAAGCTTCCTGACAGGCAGGGTGTGCGGTTTTCAGTCAGAGGAGCTGATTCAGTTGGTCTGGCTTCTGCAAGGGAACAACGAGAGGAATAAATTGCTCTGAGAGGGTGTAAAGAACTTTCCTTTCCTCTAGAAAAAGTTGAGCAAACATGGAGCACTGAGTTGCATGGTTGAAATTTGGTGAGGCGTGGAAAGGACACTGGTTTTCAGCAAAGTATGGTGTTTGTTCAGGGTGTTGTGAATTCAGGAGTAGGAGTTGCCACACTTTAAAGACACCTCTCAGTCGTACTGAGGTTTAAAGGAGCTGCAAGAAGCTTTATGAGGAGGGATCTTGGCAGTTCTCAATGCTGTCACTTGCAGAGAATCTTCAAATACTTACAGCCACACCTTGATACCTTATATCTTGTCTTGTAGGATCTCTGTTGATGTACCCCACTACAAGAGCACTTTGTTAGACCAATTAAATGTATAATATTTTTATAATACTTGTATTTTGGAAAAATCAATATGACCAGTTTCCCTTTGAAATGACAAGAAGCCTGTTGTGCTGACAGAGTAGAATGCATTAGGAAGTGGTGCTTTGTATCCTCTCAAGTGTAATGTGCTCTTGTTTTCTCTTAATCAGCAGGATGTTCTCCTGTATGTCAGATGTCTTAGTTGTTTTTGTGATCTCTATCAGAGAAGAGTGAGGGGGGAAAAATATCAGAGGAACAGAATAGGTTTAAAAGCTTTATAGCAGAGAAAGCCTGTAGCCCTGCATTTCTGTTTTAGTAAAAGTGGTAATCACCACCTTAGGGTTGGACACTTCGTGTTTATGTTTGTGCTTTAAACGATAAATAAAAGAACAACTTTCCCTTCAGAAGAACATAATGCGTAACCTGCTGAAATACTCTGGAGCATAAGGGATATAATTAACCCTTTTCCCTTTAGTTTGGTTGTGTTTCAGAAGCGAGATGTCTAACACATCTGAAATTGCTTATTTGCCAGTTCACTGAAGTAAGGATTTTTCAAGTTGATTGTCTGAAAATCAGACCTCTTCTTCGTCCCTCCATTGCCTTCCCCTCCTTCCCTATTTTCTAAGCTGCAGTTTCCAAATTTGTAATAGGTCTAGTAGTGGTTGCTTTTTTTTTTTTTTAAACTTCAAAGTAGCCATTGAGAAGGAAAGCTTATTTCCCATCACTCTTGCTCAAGGCTATAGAGAATAGATCTTGGAAGTTCAGGCACTTGTCCAGGCTTTTCAGAGGAATTTTTAAGAGATGCTTTTGATGCAGTGAAGGAAGGGCAAAGACTTGAAAGGACTGACAGCACAACCAGGATTTGGCTCAATGCATGAACGAAACCTCTTCCTGTGATCCTTGAATATTTTGCTTTACTGATCAGGTCTTGGGTAGCACAAATCGATTCTGAGCTGTTCCCTCAGATAGTTTTGGTATGATTCAGTGAAAATGGGCTGAAAGGAGACAGAACCTGAAATGCTTCCAACTCTTTTTTTCCAATCTTGACTCTCCTTGAAGTATGTGAATTAGTGTGAGAAAGTGTCTGTAGCTCCCACTGGGTCAAATGGAGGTTGAGATAAAAATACTCGTCTCTGTGTGTATTGTAATATTGATCATTGTGTGGTAAATAATTCCTTGGCAGCAGGATTGCCAAGTCTGATGTTTTACACTTCATTTGTAGGTTCTGGTGCAGTCTTGCTTCTGGCTCTGTGCTCAAACCTGCTTTTTGTTCGTTGATGGATATCTGCTTCATTACTTTCTTTTGACTAGCCTTTCCTTTCTGATAAACCATCATCCTTTGGACTGGTTGAGCTGCCCGCAGCTCGCTGGCTCTGTTAGTCACAGCTACTCTCTTTTCCTTGTGACATTTTAATAAATTAACGGTCTCCATGAAGATCCATTCCTCTTTCTCACCTCTCCCAGCATAGGTGTGCACCAGTTCACACCAAAACAAAGATTGCTTCCCGGTCTCTTTCTCTGAATTTCTTTGTTTTTATCTGTTCCATTGTACACGTGTTAGCCCGCACTGTCATTCCTGTCACTTGGGGACCTCCTTCTTTGGGCACTCACGTTTTCCAAAGCGGACTAGGAAGTTTTCTGTTAAAGGCAATGTGGCACTTTCACAGACCTGGGGCGGTTTGCAAGTTCAGGACTTCCTCTGTGTCCTAAATTGCTGGTTAACTGTGGAGGCAATAAGGAGACCGAGTCCTGGTTTCTGACTCTGAAGCTGAATGAAGCTGGCATGTGGTAAAGCAAAGCACTGTCGGCTCAGATGTGTTTTCTTAACATGGAACCAACTAGCCTTGCACAAATACCGTGGTTTTCTTTCACAACAGCGGAGCGAGGCCGGCGGAGCTGTCAGACGGGTGAGGCGAGGCCGAGGGCTGTCCGTCACCTCTGCTGCCGCACCAGTTCACCTTCAAGCTGGCAGCTGGAAAGGAGGGTGTTCTCGTCCAAATCCTTTTTACCTGTGTTCTTTTCCCTTCTGTTGCTTTATGTTTTTCTTTCTCTGACTTGGTTTAAAGCTTTGTGTTTGGATGTGGATGTGGCACCGTTACCCAGCGCGGTTGTGCCCCGGCAGCACAGCTTGTGTTGGCAGGAGCTGTTTGGCTGATGGCACTTAATGTTGTTTGGGCAGGCAAATCATAACTACAGGCAGAAGAATGACTTTTTTGGGGTGGCTGTAGTGGCACAGTGAAGATTAGATTCTTCTTTTACCTCACAGATTGGCAGCTGCTTTTGCTGTTGATGATGGTGGGGAAGGATGTGGGGTGCTATAATTAGTTGTGGGATTTCAGAGCTTGGTGAAACCTTCCTTGTGTCCAAAGGAAATAGTCTCACCAGAACTTTTTTGAATGTAGTCTGGGTCCAGAGAGGGGTTTGCTTTGATGTAATCATGTAGCCTCATTCTAAAGTCTTGTGAGCAGCTTCTGCCCATGCGCCAGTTTCCTTCTCATGAGGAGATGTGCAGAATTATTTTTTTGGGTGATCCCTCTGTTTGAGAGATGGCAGCTATTGAGCATCTGCTAATATTTTTTTGTCCATCTTGCAGAATGTAAAGTGTCTGTATTGTTATCATGATAAAAGGGTTTCTGAAGGCAATGAAACTAAAGAATATGTCATTTAGGTTTATATATTTAGGAGTGTATTACAGGGTTCATGTGGTTTCTCTTGCTTCCCTTTGTCTAGTTCCTCCTTTTATTTGTTGCAGTGGATAAAGTTCACTGTTTAATTTTTAATCAAAGTTCTCTTAGGAAAGATTTCTTATCATGGGTTAATTATAAATATATTTTCTATAATAATTTAAGTATTAAGTAGCACACATTTGTTAACACTTTGCTGAAGAAACACACCTGCTCACAGGCTGAGGTTCCAGGTGTTCTAGTGCTAAACCACCTTTTGACAGCAGTTGCCCATCCACAATTCCTCCAGGGAGGATATTTTTATTTTAATTCTGTCAACCAGGTCATGGCAGTTAAGTTCCATTTCAGTTAAGAAAATCTGAGTCTAAAAACGTCTGGTGTGTCGTGTCCCCCCTGCCCAAGATGAAAATTGATTTTTGAGAGGATGAGGTCTTTCAAGATAGTGATCTTTCCAAAAACTGTGCTTTTCAAGAATCAGTTCAGATTAAACCTAGAAAAGCGTGTTTAGATCCACTTTTTCCTGGCGAATGGAACAAGCTAATTTTAAAGATGACCTTTAAGTTGTGTGTCTGAGTTAAAGTCTTGTTTAGTGTATCTGTAGATATCCACTATAAAAACAAAGCAAAACTTTCACTTGGTTGTTTTTCTCTCCTTGATGTTATCCATCTTTTTGACTCAAATTTTTTCTAATTTCTTACATTATCTTCTTCATGACCAGAACAAACAGTGAAATAGTACCAGGGAGCTGGCTGAAGTTGGGTTAGGTGTTTGTTCCTCATCTAAGCCTTTAGGTAGCAATGGAATGTGTATACAAGGTAAAGGGTAAAAACAGTGGTGAAGGTTGAGCTCTCCGTCTTGGTCTTGCCTTGATTCACCTTCTGGAATAAATATGTGCTGCTGCAGATCCCAGTGAGGGGAGGTTCCTGAAGTTGGGAGTGTCTAGAGCAGCATCAGGGTTTGTCACAGCTGCTTGGTTTGCCCGACTCCCGTCTCCTGTAACTTCCTGCATCCTCTTCCCTCCAAAGTCTTGCAACACCCTTCTTGCAACACTCTTCCCCCTGGTTTTGGCTGAGAAGGGGGTGGAGTAGGTAATCCCTGATGAGGAGCTGCTGAATGAAAGGTGCCGTGGATTTATTTGTCTCACCCAGTTGGACCCACTGCTTTCTCATGGGGGGATTTGTTAGAAATGCATCGGGGCAACCTGTTGCACCCCAGGCTCTCCAGAAGCACCTAGCAGAGGGTGAATAGTAATTCTTCTGCTTGCTCTGCCGTTCCAGTGGTCTTCTGATAAAAGTGGATATTTTGACAGGAATTGCAGTTGCCAAGCAATAGAACTCAGCAGAGCCTGGCTGGTTAAACACCCGAACTGTTCTGCTTACCAGAATTGCAGCATCGTGCATCACCCACAGCACTTCTAGGCAGTGTCTAAAAACTGTGTTGGGGTTGGAAATCCAATGTCTCAGGCAGTATGTGAATGTAAAATAGACAGCATGGGCTGAAATGTCACCTTGAATGTATGGGGAAAGCTGCTGGGAGTAAACCACTATTCGCCCTTCTCTTTTTAACAAGATGTATATCTATTTAAGTTTTTAAATTTTATTTTTTATTTTTACTGTTTTACTGTAAGGTTCAATTAATTGTTAATTAGAATGTCTGCATAGATACATCGAAAATCCTATACTCAGGCTTTCTTTGTATTTTCAGATAAATGAAACTCCTGAGTTCCAGTGGTTGACTGTGCCTAAAGAGCTCTAGTTTCCCATGCTTAACCCTGTTTATCTGGTAGCCTCTCACCTGTGTGCATTAAGGGTGCTTTGTTTGAGGAGAGACTCACCTTGAGTGGTATCACAGAGGTGTTTGGTTCTCTTTTTCTGTGGTTATTGTGCTGTGATGCCTCTGAGACAATAAATACCATGTGAACACTCTTCTTGTGGTATAAAGGACACTTCCCTTGGTTGGGCTGTGTTTGTGATACTAAAAGCAAGTCAGAAGCATCCAATTCACCAGAAAAGTGAGTTCACGTAAGAACTCCTCCTGGTATAGCTGCTTTGGTTTATATTTGCCTTAAGTTGTGTTCTGGTGCAAGTGTTTTTGGTTGATAAGGCCTGAACTACGTTACCTTGTCTCTGGTGCCAGCCCACGTGTTTTACCTTGTATTTGGAGAGGAAGGTTCTTTTTTCAATCTAGTTAGCTCATGGCTGGAAAGCCCCACAACACCTGCATATATGTAATTTAATACCTTTAAAGCCCTTTCTGGGGATTGCAAGTTGGTCATATTTTAACTGCCTTGAGAATGCAGGTTGCAGCATGACCTTTGTGATTTTTAAGCTGTGTAGCTGCCATGTGAAGGGAGGGGTGGGAGGGCTCCCTGTTCTGTTAAATGAAGTTTAATAGCATTAACTTTTTCCTCTGTTCAGTTAGATCATTTTTTTTTTTTTTAGCGCTGTGTTAGATTTCTATTTTGGTAGAAATACAGGACTAATGGAAGTCTTAGTTCAGTTTGTTAAAGCAGAAACATTGCTGTGGAAGGCCAGAGAACATGGGATTTCTGCGTTTGATTGCTTAAGAGCTGGTTAGCACAGCATAGTAGGGCCCTGTGTTGCATATTGTTGAGAGTAATTGCATCAGACTTGTAATTTTTCCGTGGGTCTATGACTCATTATTAAATCCTTTGCTGACCATTATGGATGCAATTGTATGTTACGATACTGTTTTGTCAGTTTGCTTCCAATGAAGCCTGAGTGATCTGGCCTGATTAGCCAGCCGTTTTTGGAAAATAATAATACTAAAAAAATTCTCCAAAAGCTTTTAAAGAGTGGCAGGTTTCCTAGATTACTGCAGGGTGGCAGCCCGGCAGGCAGCAAAGAGCATGGTAAAGTCTTCCTAAGTGTGAGTTACTGAGCCCAGCCACATGATGAATTTTCATTCTGGAAGAATTTGGCTGCTTATCCCGGCTACCTAAGTGTATATCCCATAGGTTTCTGTCAGCCAATTGCTGAGTCACTTGGATGTGCAGACAACTGTTTTAAAAACAAATAAATAAAATCATGCGCACAACCATTTTATTTAAAGGTGGAAAGAAAAGTCCCCAGGAGAGACAATTTTTGCTAAGCTCTATTGTCATCACAGATTGTGAAACATAAATTCAGTGTTATAAACAGCTTGTAATTTCAGTCTTCCATTTTTGCTTTAGCAGGCATTAGACTGAAGCTGCTGGCATTGCGTTTCAACATTATTAGCACCATTAAAAAAGTGTTTTACTCTCATCATTATTGATCATGATATGCCACCTACTCACTTTTGTGTTACATATTTTGTGTAGAATGGCACGTGCTCATTTTGTGCTGCTGTCAGGGAAGTTATAGTGTGGGATAAAAAAGAGTGCAGGGGTTTTAAAATCTGTCTCCTGTGAGGAGGGGGCTCGTCTTTCGTGATTTAGGCATTACCTGCTTTTTTCTGCAGTTTTTCTTGTTGTTTGACGCTTTCCTCACAAGCTGGCAAACTCGACCCGGCTGTGACTCTGCAGTGTTGCAGGGAATTATCCCGAAATTGCATTCAGCTGGTGCTTTTAAGAGCCTTCCCTTCCCTGTAAGCGCTCAGGAGCAGCCTGCCAGAGGTTTGCGCGCTCAGCCCCAGCCACGGTGAGGTTCAAACAATGGCTTTCAGTGTTCGACACCTACCGGGCGTTAATGGGCGAGGAATTTGCTGGTGAGGTTCATCTTCTAGTCAGCTCTTTGTCTTCTTTTCTTCTTCTTTGGCAGAGAATCTTAGAGGCATTGCCCCTAACCTGGGCACTACAGATCAGGGTTAAAAGTTCGGTGCTTCTTTTCCTGGCTTTGGTAGCTGGGGGTTCTGGGCTGGATGTTTTCCTTCCTCCATTCCTGCCCTGTGCACCCACGAGGATGAGCAGGAATCCATGCCAACCGAGCCACTGATGTGCTATTTCAGCAGCAGGAGGTAATGGATGTGGCTTCACAGGAACCCCTGAGGGATGTGGTGTATCAGTGCAGTCTTGGTCAGAGAGGATTAATTTGGGGATGACTTGTCATGAGGATGCTTTCACGTGAGCTGGGCTAATTCTAGACCTACTTGCTCTGGTGAGCTGTGTAGAGAAGGCATCAATCAGTGTTATTAAAGGGATTCAGTTCATTTTGTTGGCTTCATTTTTGCTAAGCTGCTGTTCCTGTTGACATTCAAAGTAAAATGTTGGCAGAGAGAAAGCAAGCGAGATGAGGGACAAAAACGTGATTTATTCTGAAATTTTATTTGTATAAACTTATGGGGAAGTTGGAGGAAGTTCATGGAAAGCAACAATGCCAGAGATATCTTTAGCCAATGACAGCTGAAAATTGCAAGAGCAAAAAGGCAGAGACAGTTTGAGTTTGTGATGTGGGTTGTAGCCCTTTTGTGTGTTATTTTTGTGAATGTTTTGTTCTGGTCAGCGTGGTAACACAGTGGCCCTTGGATTTGGAATATATAGTTAGTAGAGTGGCAGAGGAGAAAATTAAAGTGGGATGTGTGTATTTTTCTAAGGGCTGTGGGAGACAAGGAGAATGTGGAGAAGGGGAGTCTAGTTGCTTTTTAAAGTATTTGCACCAAATTTGATTAGCCTCCTGTGACACCACTTTTTCCTTCCAAATCTGGGCAAAAATAATTCTGTAAAAGGTTGATAGGAGTGATGAGTGGCACAAGGCAAATTAATGATAATAGACTATGTTTCTCAGAAATTACAAGCTACATTGCAATATAATCTCCAGTCCCGTGAGTGTTTTGAAGATCGTAGTGGTCTGGCTTTGTCCTCCAAAGCTTAACTTGTAATTAAATGAAAAAAACCCCAAGCCCTCCTTCTTGGCCTTAGATATGTTATCAAGAATGTTCTCAGGACTTATATTCAAATGGAAACAGTGGGGTTTTGTTTGGGTTTGAGTATTCCCTTTCATGTTTTGAAAGCCAAACATGGCAGTGCTAGTGCTGGAAGTACAGAAGTTGAAATTCAATTATGGACTTGCTTAGCAAAATCTAAAATGACTGACATTTTCTGGATCGTGGGGTGCCTTTTATCTATCTCCTCCCCACCCTGAGAGATGTAGCTTCATAAAATCTTGGTAAATGTGAAGAGGTTTATGGAGCATATTCAGTGAAGAGAAATAGTTCAGTGGGTAGGGAAGCAGCTTGAATCGTGATGTAGATTTAGTTCCCTCCTTGTTACTGGTTCTGACATCCCAAGAGGTAGCACAGAAGCTGGCTTCCCTGGGAAGAGATCTAGTGATTGATGTGACACATACAGGATAGGTGAGCTTAGAGAGTACAGAAATTTTGTGGGAGGTTGTGTAAGTACATTAAAGACACTAAAATATATATCTCATTCATAGTGTCACTATGGAGGCAAAACCAAGAGCTCAGTGGGTGGTGGAATCCTGTGTTAATGTAAAGTGTCATAAGCAATCTCTCCAACCACTGATTTCTGTGAACTCCACATTTAATTTCTTTGCAGAGTATGCAATTAAAGAATCCTGAGACTTCAGTAGTAATTTTTTTTTCCTTACGTCTGCAAATGGTGCAACTGTACTGAAACTTTTCATGGGCTCAAAGGGAAACTGTGGTTTCTAAGCTGTTCCTTCTCAGACTTCCTACCTTTGCCTTCCATGTCATTGAAACTACAGGAACAAAGAAGGCTTAGGCCCAGGCCATGGACTGTAGTGATTCTCTGTTCAGCGATGACTGAATAACACTTAAAAGTTTTTTCTTTAGGACTTTATGATAGTCCTGATGGTTTCCTCAAAACATGCATAATTCTTAGGAGCAAGAATGAAGAGAGATTAAGGTCAAGTTATACTTTCCCCTGTTTATTGTCTGTATGGGCATCACATTTTCAGACTGTTCCTTCTGTTTTCACTGATGTGTCCTTCTGCACTCTTCTGAACAACTACAGTCGTGTAAGAGGCTCCTTTTAAACCTGCTGATTTGCTTTATCCTAAGTTCAGTTCCTTTTTCCTATGATTCAACCTTTCAGTGTCTTCAAGGAATTTTTTTGCAGCTCTAGGGTTTTTTCCAATGTGCCAGACAACCCCTCCATTGAGTTGATCCAGTAGATAGTAAACATGTCAATATGCAGGCCATGGTACATTATGCAGATCTAAATCCACCCAGTGCAATAAACATGTTTTGTTGTTGTGAGAGAGGGATGGGAACTCTGGAGATGCTTGCCTGAAAAAGGGTGCTGCATGCTGGGAATCTGGGATGAGGGCAGCTGGACTGCAGCCCCATTCAGTAGCTGTTTTGGACTCTTTCTTTATAAGGACCTGCCATAGATTAAAACTAAAAAACACATGATGAAAAGGAAGTGGCTCCGTTGGGAATAAATAACAACGCTGTTCAGAAGATGTGCTGATCTCCCAGAAAGACCCACAGCTCTGAGCTGACATTAGTGAGGGGTGATGTGGTCAGGCCTCTTTCATTAGAGCAGTTTGGGAGAGAGCAATGTTCCTGCACTCAGTAACATCAGCTCTCTGCTGACCAGAGAGCAGCAGTAGCTGTCTGGGAAAGCTGACCTCTTCTTGGAGTGGAGTGTGCTCAGAAAAGCCATTATTGGCAAAGTGAGCTGTGGTGGTGTGAGCAAGCTACTCTCTAAAAGTAGAACCAGCCACAATTGTGTTCTTGTATTAAGCCTTGTAGTTCTTTCTTTGTGTGGGAATTCATCCAGCACTGATGGTAACACACAGTGCGTGTTACCAACTGTGCACAATTTCAGGGTAGATGAGAAGTTGAGCAACCTCATGCCCTCCCTTAAAAAAGAACCCTTTGGAACCTTGTGGATCACAGACTTTGTCCTCAGAATGGGTGTTACAACCCCTGGACAGGAAAACAATATGGAATTAAAACAATTTCTGCCCCTTAGGTGCTTTTTTTCAGCAACCAGTGTTAGGGGATGCTCTTTGTAAAACTGAAACACTGAAGGTACCCTCATTTACGATAAACTTTGCACCTCTGCTGTGAAGTAAAGGAAACAGTTCTCTCAGAAGGGAAATCAGAAGAGGGGAAACAAAGGGAAATCAGAAATCAGGAAACCAGGAAAAAGGTGAGCGTGAGTTGATATCGAGGTTGCTGGTGAGATGCTCATGGCAGGCTGTCTATCCTCATTCTTGTTTCAGAGATGTGACTGCTCAGGCTGAACAAGTCTCTGTTGCTAGGGAAAGCCTGACCCAGCTGGAGTAGACCTGTGTTGAAAAGGGCTCAGGATTGTGAAAGGGATGTGCTGGATTGGCTCAGTGACTCAGAGCTGCCTTGGTGCTGCTTTGTCTGAGACCTTTTGGTGTTGAGAGAGCCAGATAGCAGTGGTTGCTCCATCTTTAACTTCTGGCTGTTTGAGAGGATATTGAGACTGTGCAGTGTAGTACAGCCTTTTAATGTCATCCAGAAAAGTAAAGGATCAAAGGCAAGGCTTGAAATGTTGAGGAGTGTGGGTTTTTTCAAGAAAAACATATGTAATGTTTCCTTAGAACTTCTAATGAAGCAACCTCCATTAGAATACAAAATTTCTAACTACACCATGATGAAATAGCTTCTTGTAGGACATGAATCCTTCTCTTACTAAAACCAGTGAATGTGTGAGCTGTCAATGCTGCCCCTAACACCTTGGTATTGATAGTGAATTAGCTGTGATGAATTTATGTCCAGCTAGGATGTGGTGTAGCAAGCAGAAGCTGTAGTGTAGGGTGAATGTTGAACAGAAAGCCTTCTGCTGCTTTGTCTGTGCTAGCATGAGATTCTGCAGAAAGAAGGGAAGCGTTCCCTCCAAACACTGAAGGGCAATGGCCGAGTCCTTTTAGGAGTCACCAGTGACCTGAAGTAACTGGTGGATGTAGGAAAAGAGTGAAGAGCTGCTGCGTGGAGTAAATGACTGTTTGTAAATAGATGGTGATGAGACAGCAGGTGTTTCTCAAGGTGACAAGGCAGTTCTCCATGACAAGATGGTTTTAATGATCCAAGTAAGCCTTGGCAAATCGTAGTTAAGGTCGAGAGGAATCTGCTGGATCACTGCACTCTGTGACACAGCTTGTTTGGAGCCTGCCCAGCCTGTGTCCTCAGCAGTGGTGCAGTGTGTGTGTGTGTGTTCACAGCCCCAGCCCTGCTCCGTGCTGTCCCAGCCAGAGCACCACTTAGACGGAGACTTGCCAGGAGGCTCTGCCAGATCAAGGAGCATTAATTACTCTTGTCGTATGAACCTGTTACGTGCAATCACTTTTCCTGGTAGTTCATTGACCCCATCTCAGTTACATGAGCAGGCTTGGATCTGTCCTCTGACTAGGAATGGGCTGCAGGTTCGCTGGGAGACTGCAGTGTGGAGTGGGTATTTCTATTGCCTTTGGAAGTTTACATGCCCTGCAGCTTGCCCATGGGATGCTCCCAGAAAAAAAGAGCACAAGTGGGCTTCTGGTTGGATACCAGGTGGAGCTCAGGACTTCTGGCCTGAAGAGCTGTTCCCAGGGAGGCATTTGTGTTTGTCTAGGTAAAGAGTGCAGTGCTTCTCTTCAGCATTTTGCTATATTGGGGAGTTATCTTTTAAACAAATAAATACATTTGTCTTTAAAGAACAAATTTCTGACTCTGAATTATGTACTTGGTTTAGGCTGAGTCTGATAAATGATAGGCAGTTTAACGAAAGGCTTGGAAATCTGTAGGCAGCTGAATGAAAACAGCATGAATCTGACTATTGGTAATTATCCTGGGTGTTTATAATCTACCCAGAACTAGTGGGGCAGGGTAATAAACAGCTGTTGCATTTTTATGTTCTGTTAGTGAGCAAAATAAATACATAATAGTTAATTTCCAATTCTGAATTGAATGTGAAACAAAGGCAAGTTATCCTACTCATATTAAAAAAGTTCTCTGAACTGGAATGTCCAAAACTGTTAAATAGAGTATAAATGCTCTAAAGAGCATTTTCTGTGCACTTCATTGTGTCTGACAGACCAGTTTATATTGTAAGTCCATATACGCTTTCTCTCAAATGGGATCCAAAGAAAACACAGCACAGCCAGATGGAAATTGGAGTTGACTTTGAGCTCTGATTAATTTGTTTTTCATATAATCCTTTTCAGGGCAGCAAGAAAAACGTGAGAAAAAGATGATGTATTGTGGTATAATTAACTCTGGTGAGCAATGTGAACTTAGAAGAAATTTCTTTTTAAAAAAAATCTGCTGTAATGGGAACTGTTTTTTCCAAGTGTCAGGATGGCCTACAATGCTTGTCCTATTTCACATTTGTGTCTCTGCAGTTCTCATTATTTGTGTGAAGTTCTGCAAAACATAACTCACTAGATGAACTAATAAGTTCTTAAATCAAAAATGTCAACAGCCACTCATCTGTGATCAATTTCTAATGTGGGACCCCACTGGACTTCATCCTTTTCCATATTAAGGGGATGATGTTTCATAACTGAGGCAAGTGAGTACATACTTTTGCCATAAAGCTCTAGAAATTTCATTGATTTATAAAAGCATTACATATCTAAAATTAAGTAACTTTCAAGCTGAAACAAACATAAAGCTAAAAGCAATATGACTTTGAAAGCCCAGCCTCAAACAGAGACATGAACAGATATATAATGCTTTAGTTAACGGTTGCTGCCATTTCTCTTACAAATTGTTCTTTGGGGTATTGTAACTCAGCTGTTTTTAAACCCATCACTCTGGAACCTTGCCTGCAAAATGTCAGCGCAAGTGCAAATTTTATTTCTTTAACAAAATAAAGGGCTTGGAGCAGTTAGGCTTTCTAAACTTTTATGGCAGGAAAATAAATTCCGCTACTTTTGCTTTGCCATAGCAGGAGCCATACTGTTCACCTTGGCCTGCCAGCAGGCAGAGATGCAAACCAAAAGGGTTTAATGGGGAACACTCTGTGTGTTCTAACTTGCTTTTCAAAACAAGAGAAGCCCAGTGTCAGAGTTGTAAATACCCTTTGGGCAGAGGGCACAGTCCCTGGGGTAGATGGAGGGATGGTGGCTTTAGAAGATGATTTCTGAAGTTGAAAGCAAGACATGGGTACCAGCTCACTAAAGGAATTTAATAGGGCTTGAGGTTGTCTTTCCTTCAGGTTCAGGGGAGAGCTCCTCTCACTTCTTCTGCACTAACCAGTGCATCTCTTACCAAATCTACTATCTTGGAGTTCTTCAGCATTCCCCTCTTCCATCTGGCTTCTAAAGCCGGGTAGTGCCAACCCATTCACCCTTTTTAATGTCTGCCTGAAGTTCAAGCCTCGACACATATTCCAGCAGTAGTGACCAATTTTTCTGGAGTCAGTATGTACAAAAATGGGGATTTCCTGTCTCACTGCTCATGAGGAGCAAGTGTTCCTGGTGGTACATTAGTCTTGGTGTTTATTTTTTTTTTTGAAGGTCTAGGGAATGAACTTTCTTGCACATAGCTACTTCAGTGCAGCAAGTCACATTTAATAGCCTTTGCTTTCAGCTTGAATCTTCACAGAAGGAAGATTAGGTAATAGTTTGTGTAGAAACATCTGTTTCCTAACAAAGATCTCGCCCTATTTTATTTTTTTATGCTGTCCCTCTAACCAGAAAGTCCTTTAGTCTTTTAAAGACTTAGAAGTCTTTAAGTCCTTGTTGGGTATTAGAGTTGCTGTGGTTTTAGCATGCTCATGCTCTGGATCCTTTGTTAGCTTAAGTTATTAGCCTTAGATAAGTGTTGTGGGATGGAAGGACTGCTTTCTATTGTCAGTGCAATTTCTGAATCTCTGGACAATTTGTCTGGGTTAGAATTTTAAGTTTTTTGGCTCCAGTGCTTGTTTAGACCTTTCCCTTGTCTGAGGAAAAGATGTTGTTAAAATAATTAAGCCTAGCATGCATTAAAAGAGAACCTTTCCACAAAATTGAATTGCTTGGGGTTTATTTGAGTTTTGAGTTGCTTAAATAAATAGGCATTTTGCTTTGTTTGCTTACAAGCAACTTAGTATCTCTTATGGGGAATCTTTTTTCCGTGTTTTCCAAAGACCAGCTCTGAGGGTTTTGAAGAATAACAGCTCTCTATACTCTGTAGTTCTTTGTTTTGCATCCAAGTGGATTGTATGTGTCTAAATATTGCATTATTAACACACATGTCTTCCAGCCCCTTTAACATTGTTATTGTGATATGTCTCTAATATGGAAAGACTTAATACATAGATTTATTAGGGAATAATCCTTTTGGTCATTGTTTTCTTGAGAGTTCGTGGAGTTCAATCTGCTGTTTTCAAGGGAAGATTCTTCACTGTGATGCTGTGTGTTCTTGTAAATAAATTTATCCTGTGTTTCTTAGAACTCAAGAGACTTTTTTATATCTTGGTGCCAAAATTAGTGAAACTTGGTTTACTGGAACATGCAAACAGGAATTCAGTGCTGTAAGTCCAAGCACTTTGTTTTCTTCCCAGTCACAGAGCAGGAAGTGCTGACCAGCTTTCTGTGGATTTAGTGTTGTTGCTGACCTACTGCAAGACTAGTATTCCAAGAATTAGGGCTTGTTTGGCATGTGACCCTGGAAAGAAAGAGTGATTTGAGGCCAAAGTTGTAATTTTCTGAGAAGTGCCCTCTTTGTGCGCATGAGTCTTAAGCGGGATGGGGAGTGAATTAGTAACGTAGTGACCGGTGGATCCCTTTCTGTGTTACCTGCCTGGTCTGAAGTGATGTGGCTCAAGCCCTGCTCTGGGCACACTCATCTAATTTGAAGCAGGGTGTGCAAATGCATTTGGTTTATCTTTGTATTCCTCAGTGTAATGGAGCTCTTGTCATCAGCAGTAAGAAACCAACGTTTCTCTGTGTGCTGCAGAATATAGAGAGAGCTGCCATCCCTGTGCTGCTCCTGGTAGTGCTCAGGGTGATGGGTTAAATGAAATGAATATTCCATGCAGGTGTAAATTAGGCACTTATTCTCTATTTTTACACTGCAACCTAATTAAAAGTTAAAAATTTTATGGCCATCAGAATATCCTTCTTGTGTTCTAGTTTCAAAAGGCTTAGGAGTGCCTTATTTACTAACTTTCTTTCCTCCTTTCCCATTTCAGTTTGCGGGCCAAATGTCGACATTCGCAATGATATCCATGAGCTGAAGCGCCTGGAGAACTGCACGGTGATCGAGGGTTTCCTGCAGATCCTGCTCATCTCCAAAGCAGAGGATTACCGCAACTTCCGCTTCCCAAAGCTCACTGTCATCACTGACTATTTGCTGCTGTTCCGTGTGGCAGGCTTGGAAAGCCTCAGTGATCTCTTCCCCAACCTCACAGTCATTCGTGGCAGGAACCTCTTCTACAACTATGCCTTGGTTATCTTTGAAATGACAAATCTTAAAGAGATTGGACTTCACAACTTGAGGAACATCACCCGTGGGGCCATACGGATCGAGAAGAACTCTGACCTGTGTTACCTCTCCACGGTGGACTGGTCTCTCATCCTAGATGCAGTGTCCAATAACTACATTGTTGGGAATAAACCTCCAAAGGAATGTGGGGACTTGTGTCCGGGAACAATGGAAGAGAAGCCGTTGTGTGAGAAGACATCTATTAACAATGAGTACAACTACCGCTGCTGGACCACCAACCACTGCCAGAAAAGTAAGACTTGAGTAGATATCTTGTTTTTGTTACTTCTTTTGGAAGTAAAGATTTAGTTTTGTGGTTTTAAGCTCCTCAGCAACTGAAACTTTTATTCTGGTTGTGTGTAGTTTACATGAGTTACCCAGTTGCCACACAAATAGATTCTTCCCCAATCAGTAAAGGTTCATCTCACTTAAATTAAAAAAAAAAAAGAGAAAACAACAGATCAACAACTGTAAAACAAAACACAACAAACTTCTTGAGTTACTTCCCCATGGAAAAGGTGGAAAAGGTAAGTATGGAACCAATGCCATTATAGCAAAGCTGGAGGCAGCTTTACCTCCTTTGAGGACTTTGGCAGGGGGTGGCCATCGAATGCCATCTACTCCTTGCTGAAGTGACATTATGTGTGTGCCAGAGCTTTGCCTTGCTGAAGCTGTTAACTGGACTTTGTTTTTTGCTTCCCTTGGCATGCAGCTCCAGACATTCCTGTAATGGTAAATTCTGTACGTAAGGACTTGTTTACTGACGTTAATTTTCACAGTGCAGTCTGTAGAGTCAAAGAGTCCATGGATATCCTGACTCCTGATGAAGTTATCCTTGCCTGTTTTGTTCTTATCTGGCAGGTTTGTGTTTTTCTGATAGCAAGTATTAGCAAAAACAAAACCTGATCTCTTCTCACTTTTTAAAAATAGAGTAAACAAACGCATAGTTTACTCAGGTAACATGATTACATGGCAGGCTTTTTGAGTTCATCCTGTAACTTTACGAAAGCTGAGCCCTCCAGTATCAGTAGGGCTTAATTACAAGCAGTCATCACCGGGAGGAACAGTTTCTAAATTCCACATGCAGTCTTGACCAAAGCTGCCCTAATGATAGGAAACACCACAGTGTGAGAGAAATCAGGACTGCATTCAGGTTACCTTCATCTGGCGATACTGTTTTTCCTGAAGTGGCTCGTCAGTTGCTTGTGGAGCCCTCCTGTTCAATTAGAACTGCAATTAAAGTAGCTCGTGGGGCAGTTTCAGTCAACACATGCCAAAAATACCTCTGCAAAAAGGCATTTGGAGTATGTGCTTTTATCAATACTTACAGGAAATAAAGTTCGTTTTTTAAACAAAGCAAAGAAACCCCCTCAGCCTGTTACTGGGAGACTTTGTGCTTTGCCCAGGGCAAAGGGAGTGCTGCTATGAATCCTGCAGGCCAAATTTATGTCTTCATTAACAGAGTGTAACTCTGTTACAGAGGGTGACCAAGGTGATTCCTGTGCAACCTCATTGCCCTCAGTGGGTTGAATGGATGTAACAAGAGTATATTTAATGAGATACAACAACTTACTTGCTTTCTGTTGTGTGCTCTGCATGTTTGGAGTAGACAAAAGTAATGTGCAAAAAAACTTTTTTGGCATCTAAGGGACTGGTAAAATAATTTGGATCCCAAGTACACATGAGAAAAAATTTGTTTGAATAAAATGAGGTTATAGTTAGACTGCAATAGCAGGACTTTGAAGGCAAGGGTGTAGGTAATGGGGTTTTTTTTCCATATATGCTTTCATCACCTTTCATGGGAGATTGTGAAGAAGAAAGCAAGTATTGGAAAAGAGCCTTGAAAGGCTTGTTAAGAGCATTACAGTGTGGAAAAACAATTGTGTTTAGAGTATCTTAGGATGCAGAGCATATAAAGAAATTATCAAGTTCTAATCAATGAAAAGAGTGAGAAAGTTGGACCTGTTTTAATCTGTTTGCTGTGATAAGCCACTGACTTCGAGGAAGATGACTTTAAATTTATGGGCCATTCATCTAAAAAGAAAACAGCCCTAAAGTACTCCTGCTCTGAAGAAAAACAAGCAAGGTATAAAAGTGCAGTTGTTCCAAAGGAAGCTTTTTGTCTCTCCTGCTAGATTGCTCGGGCACTTTGGCAATGAACTCCTGATCAGGAGAGGACTCTTGCAGTACAGAATCACACAAGACTTGAAAAAGAATAGAAGCAAGGATTTTTCAGTTACTGAGTGTTTCAATCGGCATTTTCCTACCAGCAGAGATATGACACCTATGTTATTTTCCAGGGAATATTTTTCTAGTGCGGTATCTAATTTAACCCTGACATTCTCCTTGTGCGTCACAGTAATGTTAAGCTGAAAATGCTCTCTATCATTCAGGGTTTCTTTGTGCCTTTTTATTTTTCTTTGTTCTGGCTCTGTGGAGGAGTGTGTATTAAATCTCTCTTGTCCTTGTTTAGGTTTTACGCTGAAAGATCTGAAGTTGGTGGGTAAATGTTGTGTGGGAACACTTGGTACTTTAAGTAGCCTGGCTTCTGTTTAGTTTTGCCGTTGAGTGGAAGTTGTTTTTTTCCTTCTTTTTCTTGCTCACAAACAAAGGAAGAAGCTTGTGCTTCCTTCAGTATAACTTGTGCAGGAACAATGCTGAGGGAGGAGGGAGGGAAGGGTATGCTGTGTCTGACTTAGAATAATCCATGGACATTTCTGTAGAAGAGCAAGCTACAAAGAAACTGTAACTTTTAAAATTTTTTGGGTATTCTTAAGGTTCAGCGTAAAGCGTCAGCAGCTCTCCTGCCAGTTTGGTTGCCCTGGTTTCTGTGTAGTGTACATTCCTTTACCTTGGAGTGCCCCAAGGCAGCAGCAATACTAGTTTGCTCTCTTTGGAGCTGCAGCATGTTGTGTTGGGCTTGGCATGCTCTCTTCTCTCCGACTTGCACCTACTTTTATGTTGGTGTATTATATGCCAGCTGTGCCTCACTGGGGTTGCAGGTCCACACAGAAGAATCTTTCAAGATAAAAGGAGAGTACTGAAGTTGTTTGTTTGTATCAGTGCTTGTGCTTTGGGGCACAGGTAGAGATGGAAAAGATAAAAACTGAGCGTCCAGACATACAAATAAGGCTATGGCCTTTTGTGTTTTTCTTTTTTTCTGGCAGTTGTGACTGCTGGAAAGGTTTATGGAAGCTGCCTGCATCTCCCTCAGCAACTGATGTGAGAACCAGAAAAACTGTTCCTGCTGTACCCCTTGCAAGGTTTGTGTCTGATGACACACTTGCTCTGCCTGTCCAGTGGTCTGCTGTAAAGAAAACTTCAGTTGTTTTCTGTATTCCTCTTGCTGATGACTAACTTTTGAGGTCTGCTGCCTTAGTCACTAGGCCTTTCCAAGCCTGCAGAAACCAAATGTAAAGTACACCCTTGAAAGCCTGCCTGGAAGTTCAGGATCCCTTGTCTACCATAACCTTTGTGTTCTTTTTCCAGCAAGTCCAGCTAATGCTTCCTAAGACACTTTTGCTATTGCTGGGGCCTGTAGGAAATGAACTGGGCAAACCATTTGGGAAAGTAATAGCAAAACTAGCAGTGATCTGTATATAAGACCTATGGTGCCCTGTTGGACTTTTTTCCCATATCTTAATTATTGGTCTTCTTTCCCCCAGTTAAGCTGGAGATGCTCAGTGTCAAATATTAGCTGAAACTTTTCCTACTCAGAGAAGAGACAAGGGTCTGGTTATGGGGGAGCCAGGCTGTTAATGTCTGTGAGGAAAGGGGCGTTGGCTTCAGCTTATGTTGCTCCTGTGGGACAGGATGAGAGCACAGTCTGGGTCCTCCCCTTGTGAGAGAGCAAATTAGAGCTCCCATATTTCCCAAAGCGTGTGGAATAGCCATGCTTCCCATAAAAACAATGACAGGGAGTATCTGAAGTGCGTGAGAGAGCTTTAAGATTAGAGTTTAGGCATTAAAAAAAGGATGTGTAAGCTGGCATTGTAGAGAGGACATGGGTTAGGGCTGTAAGCATTAAGCACTTGGTTCAAAAGAGGTGAATTTGACATGAAACAATAGTTCATGTAGACCTCACTGCACAATACAACAGGAGAAAACTTTCAGCTTCCAAATGTGTGAAACTGAGGACCACGGAAAAGGCATGTGAGGATTTGGAGGCCGATGAAGCAGATGGCAGCTAAGCACAAAATGTTTTTAATGAAAATGTATCCTTATTCGTTTTTGAATTGGTTTGACAATGGCCCGAAAAGATACGGTGTATGAGGAGCAGGAGAGAGAGAATGACAGTGAGTGGGAAGAGTGGTCCATATGTGCCTTCTACTAAAATGTTTAAACATATGGAGACAGTAACATGATGTATTCTCACAAATATTCGGAATCTGCTCCTGTTTGTTTACACGGAGCTCAGAAGATAATGCAGTTGAGTGGTATCGTTTGACATGGCTCCATTGACTTGTGCAGTGCTTACAGTGTGCACCAGCTGGGAATCTGCTCCCTGTTGATTCAGCAGAGTAGTGCTGAATACCATGTGCTGCACTCTTTTTTTTTTTCCCCCCCCTTTTCTCTCTTTGTCTTCCCTTCTCTGAGGAATATTCACTGTATTCCCCTGTCCTTTAGAAATAGTGAGCATACGTGAACTATGTAGGCAGGAAGAGAGGGGAAGAAGTTGGGAGCCAGAGATGCTGAATGAAATTACTTTTATTTTGCTTTAAATTATGTTTGCCTGCTTTTTTTCTTAAACAGAAATATAGTTGATATTATATGTGTCAGCAGAGGACAAGGTGCTTTAAGTTTCACTCTTTCAGCAAGCAATTTAGATGTGGTATAATGTTAAGTGAAGCTGGTCTATGTAACACTAATCCTACCTTTGTTAGTATAAAAAAAATTAGGTATAAACCTGAGCATATTTTGAGATGGACAGGTTGTTTGTTGGTTGTATTTGCTTGGTATGCAAACTCTCCAGCAAATAAATGTCTTCTGAAAGGAATAAACAGACAAAAAAATAATAATTGTAAAAGGCACAGTTGGTGTCACTGAGTTCGAAAAATCTGGAGCACGTTAAAAAAAATTTGTTAGTGTTTTCCTTCTGAATGAAGTTTTTTGCTGACTTTCGCTCCCCTCCTGAGAAGTTTGCTCTCCAGCCAGAGGTTTCCCAGAATTTTTATTATGGCTGTGAGAGCATATTTAATTAGTAAGCTGGAATGGCCGCAGAGCAGTTTAGGCCAATCTGCAGTTAATTACTGTAGCAGTGGTTTATATTCTGAGAAAAGAGCTAAAATTAAACAAATGTATACTTGCCATTTTTCTTTGTTCTATTATAAAATGGCATAACCTGGGAAGAATCTTGCAGCCTGCACTAGCCACCAAAAACTGTGTGATAATGTTAAGTACTCATCGTGGCTTCCTAGTTTCTTTTGGCACAAAGATTTGTAGAGGACTGTTTGTTTTGAGAGGTCTTTAAATTTGAGAGTTTCATTTTCTGGTATGAAAAGACAGTGCAGTGAGCTCAGTCCACTGCTTTGCTACGTGTTTCAAAAAAAAAAGAAAACAACGAACTTTTAAAAATACTCTGAAAAGATTTAGAACTTTTCCCCACATTTTGGAATAAAGAATGAAAAAAGTTTGATTTTTTTGAAAATACCCCTTGTCTTTTCTACTCACACTTTCATCTACTGAAGACATCACATTTTATACTTGCTTCAATTTGCTTTATTTTTGTCAGTCCAGAGGTGTGTTTATGGTCACCGAGTGATGTGTAGCCACATTTTAATGGCCATCCATGCTGTTGGAGAAATTTTTTTTTTTTTTTTAGTGTTGTTTGAGATGATGGGAAGGGGTGATCTGTGTATTGTGGAGTGACACAGTAAATGTCACCATGATTTCAGTGGCACTACAATTCCTTATAAGTGGTGGGGTGATTAAATGTATGTGTCCAGTTACTCTGAGTAATATAAACTCTATTTTACATAGAGACCATTCTAATGGATTTACTTGAATTGTCTTGTGCCAAGAAACTGTTTCACTGTCAGAAAAATCCCCTGCAGAAATGCACTTGGAGGTCACTGATAGGAAATAGTAATTCCCTGCTTTTCTGGGTTGCCTGTGTGTTCATGCCTCAGTTCAGTTTCTCTGATGCTGTGTGGTAAAGGCTGGGGAAAAAAAGAGTGCCAGTTCTTCCTTACAGGAGGATACAAAAGCATCACCAGATTGCACACTGTGTGCCTGACAACCTTCTAATGGGGAGGGCTTGAAAAGAAGTCCTGGTCTAACCTCACGTTATGTGGAAGCTCATGGGAGAAGGGAATGACTCTGCAGCCCAAGGGGCCTGAGGCTGTGGAGCAGAGGGGGAGAGGGAAATGATGGCTGTGATCACATTCAGTGAGGATTTCTAAGATGTTGTTTATTTATTTTGAACTTAAGAAAAATAAAAGGAAGTGCTTGAAAGTAACATCCTAAATTTACTGTTAGAGGTACTGTGTGTTAGTGATGTTTCAGAAATTTGATAATCTGGTGCTAGCAAGGGTTGGAAGCGGAATGCTTTTGGTTTTACTTGCAACACTTTGCTGTTCTTAGCAATTTGCTTTCATCCTGGAGCAGACTGAGGGTGATGCCTTGTTTAGAGAGTTTTTTGGTTTACTTTCCTGTGCAGCAGTGCCACGTTAAATCTGCAATTAAATACACATCTAAACTTGAAACAAATCTTTCATTAACGTGCTTAACATGGATTTCCAGGCCCCATTGATATCTATTAGACAAATGTTTGTTAATAGAATAGACAACTGTATTGGATAGTTAATTAGATGTAATGTAAGGCTTTAATTTTATGATGAATTTGCAAAACAACTGGGAGCTGGGAATAGCTAGCAGTGTTATAGGGAAAATGTCAGGGAAATGTCAAGTGTAAAACTAAAAGAAAGCTGTGTTCTTGCTGTGTTCTTGCAGATGTCGCAGGGACAAGGCAAACTCAGCCTGGCTTAGCATTTTCTGCAGTTCTCTATGGCTCTTATCCATGCAATGAGTCCAGCTTGGAGTGGGTTGCTAGTTTTCCTAGGGATTTCAGTTTTGACAGGTAATGCTTGTATGGATGTCAAACAAGGAGTGAACTTGAGGGGCAGTCTTCTTATCTTGGTGGGGGGCCCTAAAATGATCTGTCCTTCACCTGTCCAGTTATCCAATTTTCATGGAATGTATAGAAATACATCTTTTGTGATGACTGATCTGCAATTAAATTTGAAATGGGCTGAAGGGAAACTTAGGCTCAATCCTGGATATGGAATCCAGGATTAGAGAACATGATTTAGGAATCATGTTCTCTAAAAGTTTTGACTAGGAGGAACCATTTTCTTATTTTTCCTTTCCCAAACACGCGTGAATGTAGGAATGAATTGTCCTTAAGCATTTTCATAAATCGTTTTTATGTGGCAAACAAGTTTTTCAGTGTTTAACAGTCGTGAAGCAGCGTTTGTTTAGCCTTCTTTCCCACTAATAGTGGGATTTCCTTCTCAAGTCTGTTTATGACTCTGAGAATTAACTTCTAATAAAAAGATGCTCAGATAATAATATGTTAATACAGATTGTTGAATTGCCTTTTTCTTCTGAGGTGAGCTCAGCCTGGTTCAGTTGTAGACTGTCTCTTCCTCCCCCTCCTTTTGAGCGTCGGCAGTGGAATGTGCATGTGCTATCAGCCGAGCGCTAAAAATGATTTAGCAACGAGTTTGCCCACCATAAAGTGGGGAGGGTCTGAGGTGTCCCCGAGCCTGGCTTTTTACAGCTGGAAACCATGTGCCATTCTCTCAAATTTTTTTTTTTTTTTTGTTTACTCTTTCTTGCTGGGCAAAGTGAACGTGTAGTTACCTGCCCAAAGCACAGTTCTGTATGCCCGGGCTAATTATTAAATGTATTTGTGTAGCCTTTGACAGTGTAGGCAAGAATGAATTCAGCACATGACTCTTGGGGAAGGCTGGGGTTTTTTTGGAATTCGGTTGCTGAGAGGGATTTGAGGGGCAACTCAGAAGTTCTCAGTTGTTGCTAGTTAAAGCTCAGCTTACGCTCTTAGGTGGATCAAACTTCTACTTTGTACACCACTGTAACCCTCCTGATGTGTTTTTCCCTGGTTGCAACATATTGAGTTTATAGGCACTTAACTGTTTCCTCCGTAATAAACAGTGCTCCATAGCTGCCCAGGCTCAGCTCTTCCCAGCCCAGTCATCTTCCCCCATTAATGGCTCCACTAACTTTTCACTCAGTTATGGGATCAGTTTGTCTAAATTTGGTTTTTTTAAATTTTTTCCTGGTTGATGTGCAAGGGATATAGATGGATGACTAAAGGTTATAGTTTTGGGAAATGATGCCATTTAGGAAGCATGTTTGAAGTGTTGGGCGCGCAGAGAAAGTCTTTTATATCAACGTAGGCCTTGGGAGGAGGAGATATTTTTCTATGTATAGAAACTTCCCATATAGGATAGCAAGGGAAGGTTGCAGAGGGGTTGCCTGTCTCTTTAAGTGGGTTTATAATTGGCTAGGAATTTTTGTCAGCTTAGTCACTGCAGCATTCAGCGGATGAGGGAAAAAAACCACAGGCCCCAACCGTTAGGGCCGTGGATAGGCTCTGTCATCCCAAAGGAATGCATGTGAACAAAACACTTTGTGCGGTGCAACCGTTGGCCTGAACAGTATTGCATTCTTAAAGCAGGCTCTGAGTCACATGGAGCAGATGGATTGTTTCACTAAAATGGAAGTTATGTATCACTGAGCGCTCCGATCGAGCTTTCAAGTTTGGTTCCAATAGGTCACGATAGGCGAGGGTGATGAAAGGGTATAAAGGGGGGGGGAAAAAAATCAACTCCTTCTTGTGTGGTTGAAATAGTTTCTGTGGCCTTGAAAAGGTAAGAAAGTGTTTCACTTTGTTAATTACTGGGCTGGCACACCAGCCTCAAGGTTTTGCCCTAGATTTCAGACTAGCATGGTCTTAATTCTGAGGCACTTTTTTTTCGTGCTACCCAAAGTAATCCAAAGAAACCCCTGTTTTGAGGGGGACAAGGAGAGGAGAAAAACCCCAAACTAAGCCCCAAACCTATTGGCTCTTCTCCCAATGCAACCAGCTGCTCTGCTCTTCCCCACCCTGCCAGCGTTTTGCCCCAAAATCTTTCTTGAAGCCGTTCTCTCTGGTACCCAGAGTATATTGATCAGTGAGGGAGTAGCTGTCTCTGAGGATGCCCTATCCCTTTATTTGGTTTTATCTCTTCCCTTTGAGGGATTTGAAAGGATCTGATAGGAGCGTTTCCTCCAGGCGTCTCCAGCCTTCAAAGCGTGCAGGGGAGGAGCTGCGACTTCTGGCTAAACAAATTCAGAGCTGTCAAGTGGGGTGTTTTTTCTATTTTTTTTCCCTTCCTGTTTTGTGGGGAATCCTCTTTAAAGAGTGCTCCAGGATTTAGCGGAAAACCCGGCCTCCAGTTGGTCGATATTGACAACTGCTGTCATTTGGCAGGCTGGCACTGGTAGGAGTGCAGCAAGTTTGGAGGTCTTAATCCGGTTATCACGAAGGCAGGTGTTTCGGAATTAGTGCCTCCCCGTGTTGTATTAATTGAATCTTAAATCATTACAGCACAAAGGGGAAACATTGACTAAATTCCCTTCCATCTCTGGAGCTTTCCTCATGAAGGCAGCACATGAATAGGAACTCTTTCTTAGAGAAGCTGGTTTACTTTGAGTGCCTGTGAAGGCTGTTTGGCAGGATCAGAATTGACTGGTCCACGTGAAGCGCTACATGCAGAACCGAAATTGCAGTGAGTCACTGTCTGCTCTGTCTTTTGTGATCTGAGAGTCTGGGATAAAGTACTGCAGTGGGTGTTACAGATAAAACCAGTATGCAAATCCCTAATTCAGAGATGAAGCCTTCTTCCTCTTCTGCTCACTGCCGTTGTTTGTCTGTGTGCATCCATTTCTCTTCTGTAGAAAAGAAATTAAAATAATCAGTAATACCTTGCACCAGGAGATGAAGACAGTGGTGGCAGGGAAAACAAATACTGCTTCCAGCAAACCAGCTGTAGAGAGATTTTAAATTCAAGGGCTGCTTTAGGATCAAGTGGTTTACAGGAGAATATAAGTAATTGGAATTTATCTTACAGATGAAAAAAATCATAGTCTTCCTAGGCAAAAATTTTATTCTTTTCTACCCTTAGGATGCTTCTTTGGATGGTTAGAGTTATCTGCACCTGTCAGATGATCTTTTTAGAAGAAGAGGTGTGAGAGAGGGAGAGAGCATTTTTGGAGCAGAGAATGCAGTGGAAATATTTCAGCGTGTTCCTGGTGACAGTGGGAGGCCCCTGAAGTCTGTGGTGATCACAGGTCCCTGCCTCCAGCTTCTTGCCTGCTCTGAAAGGAACATTTTGCTCAGTGAACTGGCATTGCTGTTTTAATTATGGCACTGTTTTAATGGTGCTCAGAGCAGTGTGCTGTACCTGTCCCGTGCTGTTCATGCTCTGGGTTCTGGATACAGTGTCCTTATGCTTTCCAGTACATAAATTCAACATCATGCATGTAGTACCTGAAAACCTCAAGCTCTGTAGCTTTCTCAGTTTTCTTGTCTACTTATTAAATATTTATTGAAATGGTAGCTGGCCTGGGATGAGGGAGGAGGAGGAAATGTTGTTCAACAACACGGGGCTCACCCGTCACCATAAATGGTGCAAAGCTCTGTTTACATTAAGTGTTCTGTAATGGGGTTACTTCAAGGAAATTGCATAGCAAGAAGTAAAAACTTCTGCTTTTCTGTGTGTGCTGAGTGGGCTGCATGATCTGACCTGTATGTGAGGGTGCTGTCTGGACAAAGAATGTTGTGAGCAAGTGGACAGCTATTTTGCAATGTTATCCTACTCATTCTCCTAGTATCCAGGAGACACTGGAATTGGTGTGAATAACTGTGCCATGCCTGGTTAAACACAATGCCCTAAAGAAGGAGTTAAAAAAACCCTAAAGGATGACATCCCCACCCCCAAATCTTACAGCAAAGAGAAAGGAGAGTTTCCTCCCTGTGTGTGTTCCCACAACAGCAGCAAGTGTGGCAGTAACTTGCCTGGGTTCTTGCAAGCTATCCTCTTTTCAAACCTCTGCTTTTCCATCCTCCCTTCCCAAGATGTGTTTGGGAAACTGGGAGCCTTCCCTTTGCCTGCCCGGCCCTTATCGCTGTTCTCTGCAGCAGCAGCAGCACAGAAATGATGTGCCTGTCCAGTTCATTCTGCTGCTGCTTGGTAAACTAATGAGCAGAGGCACTGCAGCTGCCAGGAGGAATTCCTTTCCAGCAGTTTTGCGAGAAAAGTCAGCAGGATTAGGGCCTGGTTCAAACTTGATTGTTCAGCATATCTGCTATGCAAACCATTTGGGTGAGGGAGAGAGCAACCAGAGTGGCAACCAACTTTGCTTGAGGCAGAAACGAACTGTGGGAACAAGGAGGAGACTGTCTTGTTCTTTATAAACCATAGTCTGCTTGGAGCATTTTGGTGTGCTTGAATACAGACATATATGTATGTATATACATATGTGTACTTTTTTCTTCTCTGCAACAACACCCCAAGTTAGTATCTATCCGGGCTTAGAGGAAACAATTATTTCAAAAGCCTTTCTTAATAGCTTTCTTAATCGCCTTTTGAGCTGCTCTCATGTTTTGCTGCTTGGATGTGCCTGCTCGTGCCAGATCGTGCACTGGATCTCACAGTTCTGGAGCACCTACTTAGTTATCTATCTAGGCAGGGAATATTGGGGCACCTCCCAAGTATTTAAAAATAGAAACAAACATCTCATGCTTGCTCTTCCTTCCTTGATTAAATTTATAGGGTTTGTGCTGGGCTTGTTTTGCTTTGTGTGGGTGAGTGGGTGTGTCTTGTGGATGAAAAATTAATTGCGAGAGAGCTGGAGTCAAAGGAATATGTTTGTGCATTAGTTTGGAAGCTGTAAGGTCTTTGGTCATTTTGCTTTCTGGAGTCAGTTTACATGAAGTTCAGCTTTCTATGCTTTTAAGTTTATTCTGGGATTTTTTTTTTGGGTTCCCAGTGACTATCTAGTGAAATGCTGCTGCTGTGGGAGGCTGCAGTCCCAGCAGTGAGAGGTGATCTCTTGGGTAACTTGAGCCATTTCCATGAAGTATTTGAAGTATCTGGAGAGAGACCTTGAACTGCATTACCTTGACTATTATATTGCAGGTACAGAAGGTTGATTTTTGTCACCGTACTATTGGAAAGATGGTCTGGAAACAGGAACTTTCTAGGATATGATAGCTGAAGTGTAGTAACTGCAGTAAGAACAGAGGAAGAGTCTACAGATGTGATTATAGTAACGTGTTCTTCAGTAGAATTAGGTGAAGGAGGTATTCAACTCTTTGTTAATTTTTCTGTTAAGTGCTTTGTTGTGCTAGCAATTTTTTTTTCCATCCTTGTGAAGCAGGTGTGGTTTAACCTACCCACATACTGGAGTAATTAACACTTGGTGTTGTATGTAATACATGGAAAATAAGATTAGCAGAAATAATAAAAACACGGTGTTTGTGCTGCTGCAGATGTGAGAGCTAATGGGGCAGCCAGGGGCAAGTGATGAACCAGTTAAACAGGGACCAGGCACTCTGGTTTAGCAAGCCCTTCTCTTCTGAACACAAACATGGATACAAGTTACACTCTGATTGCAAACTTGTTTGTTTGACTTTGCCTCCCTGCTCCCTGAGCCAAGCTGCCTTAATTATACGAGGGAGTTGCTTCTCAAAATGACTTCCAGATAAATCATTATCTGTACTTGAATGACTCTTACATCTGTAGCAGCCTTGTCTCCAGGTGAGGAAAGTATTCCTGAGGGTCTGTTCTAAGTGCATTTCCTTTGCAAGGCTTCTATTGACGTGCTTTAGTCTGTTTCCTCACTACCTCTTGTGTAGGACTAGGCAAGAAAATAGTAATTGTAGAGAAGAATATTCTGGGCCAGATGGTTTGCTTTGTAGCATGGAGTATAGAGGGCTGCTTGATTTCTTACATCTTTTACTCCTGCTGCTTTGGGCTGTGCCTTGGGTGGAGAGACTCTTTGCTGGCTTGAGTCACAGTGGTGCAGGTATCAGCAGCTTCAGGTAAAGCCTAGACTGAGGCTGAGTTTTAGAGGCCTGTCCTGATCAAGTGAACTTTGATTAAGGAATCATCTCATATTCTTACTCTCTGGACATTCTGCCAAAATGAGTTTGCAAACCAGGGCTTCTAAATTAATGCTGAGTATTTTTCTGTGAATATTTCGATAAAATAAAGCATCCTCCAATTTATAGGAAGGATTTTTGTATGTATCAACTTTCTGTCACTGACAGAACTGTGCTGCAGGCTTGCCACTGATTTCTTATCTTGTTCCCTACTCCTTATGTCATCAGTGTGGTTTTTTTCTAGGAAGCAGTGGCATCATACTCTAACATATTTGGATTCTCATTTTAACGATTTACGTGCATTATCAACATTTTCTGTGAATGAAAAAGAAAAGAAGGTGAAATTTGGTGTTGTCAGCAAGATACCCTGGTTGATTAAAAGATTTTATTTCTCTTGAGAAGTGTTCTGGTCCACAGCTCTCTGGTGGGTGGTCTGACAAATCAAATGTAAGGTGCCTGAAACCAGTAGTCCTATTTGAAAATCTAGGCCAGAGGATTTTGCCAAGTGTAAACATTGTCTCATGGTGTGAAAAACAACCAAACAATTTTGGTTCATTAATATAATTTACTTGAAGACAGACAATGCACTTGACATGGCTGTTTATACCCAGGCTTTTATGCCATTCATATATCTGATGGGTTTTTAAATTGGTTGGTTTACAGCAGGCCAACCAGAAGTGGCTTTTATAATCCATAGTAGTAATTTCTAGATTCTGCAATTACACTGGATTTATTTAAGCAGGCACCTTATAATTAATCTTCTAGTTGGCTTTGACAGCAGTTTCACTGGGTCTTTCCATTGCTTTTTTTCTGTTTTTTAAGCCTGGAAGTCAGAGAGCCTTTGATTATTGCAGCTATTTCTGTAGGTGGCTAGAAAAAAATCCCCATCTTAGCTGTGGAATTGGGTTCCATTCCATTCCTGTTGGAGCCAGTGGTGGGCGCTCATTGTGATTTCCCTGTGCTTCGTAGCAGAAGCTCCAAACCCAGCATCTGCATCTCGATGATCCGCCCTGGGAGCACAGAGAGATGGGAAAGGTGCTGCAGTGTGTCCCAGCATGGGGCAGTCTCCATTCCTTCCACCTCCCACATCAGCCTGGCTGGGGACAGAGCAGCACCTGGGCTGTGTCTGTCTCGTGCTCCATGCACAAAAAGGAGGTGGAAGTGCCAGGCTGTTGCTGTGTCTCTTCCTGTGTGTGAATCCCCTTGGATTTTGTGGGCTCGAGAGCAATCTCACCCTGCATGGATCACGTGGCTCTAATTGGTTTGGTGGAATCTCCACAGTCCTGTGTGTTCCCCAGGGTTTGTTGTTGTCAGACCTCATTTTACCCCCCACACCCTTCATCCTTTTTTGTTAATCCATGAGTTTGGGAATGTCTGAATAGTGTTTATTACTTTTATTGTTTGGATGGGAAAATGGCCATGGAGCTTTGATTGTTTTATGGCAGGAGAAAGGCCTTGTGGAACCCCAGGCACTTCGTTGGTTTTTTTTTTTTTTTTTATTTAACCCCAACAAGGAGTGCAGAAAAGTAACCAGTAATTTAATTGTGAGTGAAGAATTTCTTGCTGGTTATAGCCTAGGGACGTGTTTTATTTGAATCCAAAAATCAACCAGAAAATAAATTTAATTACTTTCTAATATGTCTTGTTAAAGCATGGATCAGTCTGTGCTGCAAATGAGCTTTGGAGGTTCTGGTGAGAGAGAATGCAGACTCCAGTTTTGCTAGTAGATTAAATGCTGGATGTCAGCGCTTTCTCTGATAACAATGTTGTTGAGAACTACTCTGGCACACCAGATTTCCCTGAATGCCTGTAGCTTGCTGTGGAAGTTAACTCAGGACTTCAGCTTGTTTTGTCATGCTCCATTTGGAAAGTTTGGATTTCAGAAGGGGGAAAATAATGCTGCCTGCTTTTAGTGTCTAAAACAAAATTGTAGAAAGCTGGAGCAGCTGATTTTGAAGCTTGTGAAAGAAGCCTTACATATCTTTCTTCAAAGAATAACTTAATTTTATCTTGTTGTATCTTTTAAAAGCTCAATCATTAGATCATTGGTATCATTAAAATATCAACAGACAAACGATGAATGTCTTGCCTTGCTGTATTTTTTATTGGGTTGTTTATTTTGGGTTTGTTCTTTCTTTTGAGATACTTTTCTGCAAGATGAAGCTATTTCTCCCACCATATTTGACGTGTATTAAATATATTAGTTTCAGGAAGATGCTGAGAAGTGCTTCTTAGGCTCTGTATTCTCCTTTTCCTGTGGGCAAAGAGAAAAAAAAATAATTATTTACTGTGTTCCAAACAGTTTAAAAATAAATATTTGTAGACACTTTGTGTCTTTGTCAATTTACATGCTAAACACTGTTGATAATGGTGGGAAACAGTCAGTTGAATGTTTCCTGTATACAGAAATTTACGTGGTTAGGGATTTAAAATTGTCCTGACTACCCCTAGTAAGAGAAGTAGGGTAATTCATTACTATTGCTCTCTTTGTAAAATACATTGAAAAATCCCAAAACTGATTTTTTGTTCCTATTTTTCAGTATTTTTAAGTCTTTAATTATAATCTCTCTCATGTCTGAATTTTGAAGGACTTTACCTGATGCTTTGTGTCTGTGCCTGTGTTGTGTCTCTGCGTGGGCAGCTCTTTAAAAAGGTTTTGCATTTTTAAGGTGTTAGATTGGGCTTGGTTTATACCTCTTGCCTGTGCTTGTTTTATGGGACAGTCACATAAGTTGTAGTGCCCCATCTGTCCCTTAAGGAGGATAATTTTATTTAACATGAGTATTGTGGTGCACCAGTGTTTGTGAGTGGCTGCAGGTACCTTTTATCTACAACATGAGAATTAATGAACATCTTGCTTGGAAATGTTGTTGTTAAAGGCATTTTTTGTTACTATGTAACCCTCTTTTCTTGCATTTCCCTGGACCAGTGATGTACAGGACTATATATTACATATTTCAGCTTGCTGCGTCTGGAGAAGAAATCTGTTTGGGTGGGTATGCTGGAGTTGTTTTGGAAGCTCATGTAAAGCACATTAAGATTTAAATTCATCACTGGAGTATAAATATCCAACAGGACAGCTTACATATTTTTCTTCCAGCTTGCTGCCTAGGGAGTTGAGGTGTTGTAGAGGAAGGAAACATACACGAGAAGGAATACCCATTTCTCTGTTAATTTTTAACTCCTCTTTTTATGTCTCTACTCGTATATATATAAGGCAAGAACAAAATGCATTAAGTTTTTTTTAAGTAAGGGAAAAACCAGTCTTTTTAGAGAATATTCTGATTATGGTATTACTTGACATTGTTCTGTCACTGCTGATGGAGAAGAAGCTAATGAAAATTAACTATATGAGCTCTGGAAGGCCTGATTTTTAAAAGTGTTTTAAAATGCATCTCAGTGAGAGAAGCCAATGTTACCTGTTAGCAGCTTGAATGAAACACTCAAACTCTAGCTCTATTAAAAGATTGGAAATTAGTGAAATATTTTGTTTTATAATTCATTCACTATTCAGCCCTATTAGGAAATTACCTGTTTTACTTAATTGTATCTGCATTAAGAACAAGACAAATTTCAGACCCTTTTCTCATCTCCAAGCCCAGTCTAGTTAGGCAGAGAAGGAGTGTAAGCACTGTGAACCTAGAATTGTGTAGTCAAGGTGAATGGGAAGGTGAAATCCATTATCTGCTGAAATGCTGGTGCAGGTATGTCTTTGGGAACATGAACTGCTGCGCTGATATTTGCTAAGAAGCCTGCAGTGTGTGTGCATCCTGACACTGCTTTTCCTCCTCGTGAGGGAGAATAGACATTTCAAAAATAACATCTGCCATGACAGCCTGAAAACCCATGTAAATGAACCCTCTTTTTTTGAATTTGTAGTTGAAATGTCTCATGGTCTTTCTGACTTCTGTTTACAGTGGTGTAAAAACTGTTCGCCTCCTTTTAGCATCTTTCTGCAGCCAAGTTTAGTTACAAAGTAACAATGTGTATTTGGCCTAGGAAAATAGGTCAGTTCTGTACTTAAGTGTGTGTGTAAGTGGTAGCTAGTGGGTAGCCTGCAGAAAGGAAGAGTGAGTTTGTTTTGTTGATTGATAAACATGTCAGCCATGGCACAGCCCTGCCTGGCTGTCTGATCTGGCCTCTCTGGCAGCACAAAAAAAGCATCATTGCATGTGAAATGACGAGTGTGCTCAGATTAGTTTGGTCCAGGTATCACTCAGCAATATGTTATATATAAGGTTTTGGTGCATGTTTATTTTCATTTTCAAGGAGCAAAACAACAGTGCTGTGTCTTCTTATAGTCAACTCAAGTCACCTGGTATCCAGGACTGTTCTTTTGAGCCTTCTAGGAGCATGACTGTTCTTTGGGACATAGAAGAAATTGGACAGGTTTTCCTGTAATAAAATAAACCTTTAGCAAGCAGAAATTTTACGGAGAGGCAATTTTGTTTGTTTTAAATGGAACAAGTTCCCTCAGGAATAACTGGTTTGTGGGTAGCAAAGACAGAAATTTGAATGTTGTGGTGGGAGAATGTTGGAAAGACAGAAGTTTATGTCCATCTCTGTGAGTGAACCAAAAGCTCTTCCTGGAGGATCCCTTCTCAGAAGGTAAGGCATGGCTTGGAAAGGTAAAGGTCAAGTCAGCTCGAGCGAGAGAGGCTTAGATCTGCGCATCAGGGAGAACATCCCAATCCTGACAGGCTTTGGCTGTGGGATAATGCTGTTGGAGGGACAGGGGCAAGTTATGCTCATGTATGGGGAAAATGAGATGCAGAACACTTAAATGGCTTGATCAGATGCACGTGCCTAAGACGGAGCGGAAGGAGGGTCACGTGCTGCTTGTCTGGTAATCCAGCGAGGAGGCTGTGCCTCACCAGCTTAGTGGCAATGACAAGGACATGATGTTCAGTGAGAGTTCCCTCCACGAACTTGCTATGCCTGTGGATTTTTAAACTAAACCCCCCCCCTTTGTGCCTGGGGTTCTACAAGGCCTCCTTTCTGTTTTATGTGTAACCACAGTCCACAGACTAACATGAGGCAGTGGCAGGGGTTTGTTTTTCTTGCTCTTTTATTCACCTGTTGGAGTTGGGGATTTACCTGAGTGTGGATGGATAGTGAGCATTTAATTTGTTGCAGCTAGAAGAAAGATGCAGCAAACTTGAATTCTGAAGAAGCTCAAGCCTTTCAAAGAAATCCTCCAGGGAGTCATCCCTGAGAACTGCATTGACCAAGAAGCGCTGCCTTGGTCAGGTTACGTTTGTAGAAACAAACCTGTTTTCCAAGCCCCTCGTTACAACTCCAAATGGTTGTTTTTAGAGGCCCTTGTCCCTGGGAGTCAGCTGGGGCGCTGTCAGTGCTCTCTGTGCTCTGTCTGGATTCGCTGTAGCTGGGATGTATGGCTGGAGAGCACATGGCTTTTGTGTGGCTCGTAATCCTCTGTCTGAGCATCATCCCCCAGCTCAGCGCAGAGAGCCGGCGGAAGCTGTGCCGCAGAGGAGTTCAGCCGGCAGCATTTTTATCAATGTGCTTTTGTCCAGTGAATCCAAGCAAGCAGAAGAACAATGGGATTTTTTGTGGCTCATAGGTGGCAAACAGCTCTGTTTGCTGTGGATGAGGAGTCGGGATTGCTGTTCCTGGGTTGTAGCTTGGTGTTTTCTTCTTGGCTCACACACATGAACTAAGCTCTTTGTCTAGCCTGCTCTGCCAAAGTCTAGGGCTGAACAGTATTGAACTGTGACCTGCAAAAGTTTGCTTAGTAATCTTCCACGTCCCTGTTTTACATGGAAGATTCTCCTGGAAATGCCCAAGAGAAAAAAGAGGGGTTGGAGGTGGCTGGTTGTTGAAAGCAGAGTCAAGTTGTACTAAAACTGGGCCAATTTGAGAGTTACTGGCACAGTTATGTGAATTTATTCATTACATTTGGCTTGTTTTGCTTTTTGGATGAGACTTACATGAAAGGAAGACTTCAGATAGTGAGGAAGAAATTACTATTTCAGTTGTTCCTCTTTGCTCTAAAGCAATTAGGGTGGTGTTACCATTTCCATGCACCAGCAACGTGAAAGTGGCAAACTTTTAGGCAACACTTGCAGAATTGTATGTAAGACTATTAAATTCCCCTCATTTCCCTGCCAAAAATAGTAAACCTTGAAAAATATGCAAAGCATTCCAAAGCTTGTAAGTACCAGCGTGCTGAACTAGAAAGTTTCTGCATTTTTAGAGTCTCATTTTAGATGCACTGTGGCCATATTTGTGTTCTCATCGTGCAGGCTACCCTGGGCTGCTGCCTTGTCAGATCTGGTACACACAGGAGGGTCAGGACTAGTCAGTCCTGGAAGGGAGAACTTAAAAGAGAGCTTCAACCTTGGAAGAGCTTGACTGATTGGAATTTGGATTCTATTTTTAATTCGATGCTGCAGTTTAATATTGGATGTGTTGTTGTGCTCCAAATAGTGGTTTTTAGAGAGTTCAGTGCAGATCTTCACTGCTTGAATCAGCACTTAGTAAAGGTGCTTTTTCTCTAGAATTACAGGAGCTGTGTCAGTAGTTCAGAGTACACAACTACTTGGTGTTTTCCCTGCTTTTCAGTTTGATATTGGCATCGTGGCTTTGTGGACTTCAGTGTGATGCACTGTTAATCGCTTTCAGAGCAGCTGCTGTGTTGCTCTCAAGAAGTGAGTGAAAACAGGATGCTGATTGCAAAGCATGTTGGGATGTTTTGAAATAAAAAACACTTAATCAACATTATTTAGATCAGACAATCTTTTTATTAAGTATTTGAGCCCTGTGCTACAGGGCGATGCTCTGAGACAAGACAGTTTTGCATTAAAAAAAGTATTTTCCACATCACGTAATACTCAATGATTTAATGTTGGAGTGTGCTTTTATGTGAGGATCTTGTTAAAATTCTGCAAGAGATTACCTTTGCATTTTGCCTGATGTGAAACCCTGAAATGCTTGATGTTGAATCTGTGAAGTTTTGGGTTTTTTTTATTTTAAAAAGTCATTGCAAATCAAGCAAGTGAAAGGAAGAAAACTAGCCATGCTTACATGCATTTAAGTAGATGTGTGAAGTATTTGGATTTCATATTTGCACAAAACCAATACATTTTTTCAGACAATTAAATATTTTGCAAATTAGTCACACTTAAACTGGCAATTTTTTGAAGTAACCATAAAAGCATTTACTGAGCTCAAAAAGTCTTTTGTTGCTTCAGCTCTAATCCACATTAATTTTTCTAATTCATCTACCCACCGTTGCCTTTAAAATTTCTTGTTCTTTGAAATGCACAAATAAGTTTCATCCTTGTATTTGGGAGCAATTTTATTAAAAAAAAATTTAAAACCCTTACCATTGTTGTTTCAATTTTGCCACACCCACCACAAGATAAATTCCTTAATTTTGTGCTGGGTTGCAGGGTAATCACAGGGAATGGTGCTCCAGCAGCTGCGTGTGTTCAGCTGCTGTTTGTGACCACACCTACGTAAGTCAGCATTGAATGTGGATTTTTGGGATTGTGTTGGAAGTAAGAAAACTTCATCTGGGCATTATCTTTAGCTGTAACGTGCTGAATTACTGAAAGCTGCAAGCCTCTCTTGCTACACACAAATCTACTCTGTAAGTACCAGTGCAGTGAGGCACAAGATTAGAAATATTAAAAAAGCAAGGCAAAGCACTTGGAGTTTGTAGGAGTGAAGACATGTAGTGTTATGTCTCTATTTGGAGAACCATGATCTAATCTTATTTATAAGTATCAAATGAAGAAGGAAAATACGCTTTCCGTGTGTGCTCAACATCAGCACCTGCAAAAAGATGGCCCTTATTTCCTTTGAAACAAAATAATCTCCAGGAAGAAGGCTGGTTGGAGGCACTCAGTGGTGATTTACGTTCTTGCTGACATATTTCTTCGGTGGTCTAGGCTTGCAACTGAAAGTACTTTAGGCTTGTGGCTGCTGACTTTGGTATTAAGTAAAGGCCATACTTGCATCAGCACCTCCTTGTTGAAGCTGATTTTCCTCTCCGTAGCTGGGCAGGAGGATATGAGCTGGTGATTCCCAGTGTGGGGCTTGCATGGGTTTCCCATCTGTTGTGCAGAGTCAGGCTGACACACAAAAAAATGCTTCAGCTGTTACCACTGTGAAGAAAACCTTCAGGTGGTGGGGAAATGAAAACCTGTGGAGTCAGAAATAAGTCTTGATGAGTGGGTGGGGTTTTTTCTGTGTGTGTTTGAACTTTTGGGGGAGTTTTTTGGTTGTATTTTTTTCCCCCTTGGGTCCCAGTTTGAATTCTAGGACTCTCACCTTAAATAGAGCCACAGGTGTTAATGATGATGGGAGAGGAGTGGTTGTTCAGAAGGGTGTAGGGCTGGGAGAACCCCGGATGGCTCTTTAGAATGTAAGGATTGTTTGTGGATTGCTGTAGTGGCAATGAAACTGATATTTCATAGGTATTAAAGGAAAATACCTTGAAGATGCCAGTCATCAATCCCAAGCACAGCTGTGCTTTTCTTTTTTTTGATTTTTTTATTTCCCCCCTCTCAGTAGCATGGGTGGCTTAAATGCTTCCTTGCCCTGTACCAACCTCTGTGCTGGTACAATTGTTTATGGACTCGAGCAGTGACTGGGAGCAGAGAACTCCATCTGGGTTAAAAATAACCTGGTCCCAGAAAATAAACTGTATTTTTAACCTGGATCAAGTTTCCTGGTCCAGAACACTGTGCAGCTCTGCAAACACTTGCAGTGACACAAGTGCAAAGGTGCTGCACTGGTCCTTGGGGCAACTGGGGCACTGTAAACCAGGTTTTATGTCTTATCCCAGTTGCAATAAGCTTGGCTAGCAGACATGGGAACCATTTTCAGCTGTATCCCAAGATTGCAATGGGGGGGATGTGTTTTTTGGGTGTTTGGGGCCTTTTTGAGTTCTAAGTATTGTGTTAAAAAATCAGCATGGTTTTTTTGTTGTTTAACCAATCAGGCATAATTTTCAACAATAATAATAGCTAAAAAAAAAAATCCATCCATTTAACACTGAAGTGTTTTAGTGGAATGGCCTGGGGAGCATCTGCTATGCAACGGGAGAGAGAAATGGTGAATTCTGGAGGCTCACAAAGTGTAGTTCTGTAGGTTCTGTCCTCCTGGGTACTTGGTGGGGCTCAGCTGCAAAGGTAGGATGGTGTTGGAGGCCTGTCACGTGGGGACAGAATGTCATCCATACCTTTTAGAGACGTCCAGGGGCTGCCAGGGATCCGCGTGGCACTCAGGGAGACCTTTGGTACAAGTGCGTGTCATGCACTTGATGGGATGTGCCAGTTCACGAGTTGTCTGTCTACTGTCTCCTGTCACCCTCCCTTGGTGGCCTCTTTCTCACATGTCTTCCACTGCCTAGAAAAACATGTACTGAGCCATCTTCTAGTCCCAGCAGTGTCATAGAAACAACCCAGGTCTGTGGGACTTGCTTTTAGCAGGTAAAAACTGGAATATTTCTGAAGCAAAACCATTCCTTTTTTCAATTCTAGCAAAAAGCAAAGCCCTGGGTACCTTCCACTTGGATAGAAATGAACATGCAGTTGCTAAGGAGTGAGCACATCCTGCCTTTCATGTGTGAAGTTTGCCAGAAGGCTCAGTCTCCTTCTGAATGTGGATCTTAATTTCAGGCTTCTCCTCAGGACAGCAAAAAATTAGGTGTGGGGAAGAGGGTGGGGTGCACCCCATGGGCCTGGGGATTTTGGTCTTGACCATGTGTCTGGCTGAGACAACTGAGTGTGCCTTGGGTCAGTCGTCTGCCCTCTTGGCACTTGGCTTCTGCCTGAGTATCATGATGGAGAGCTGAGTGTGGAGAAGTGAGGATCATCTCACGACTGAGCCATCGGTGTTTTTGGGAACAATGGATCCATGTAGGATGTGGGGCTGGGGGGAAGAGTTGGTATGTGGGTTGTTGTGGTTGTTGTTTGTTTTCATTTTTTTTAGAATGTGATTTAAAAGTGTTAGGAAATGGAGTGAAACCACCTTTCTTTTTGTTTTTATTTTTTATTTTCTTTTTCCTTGCACTTCAGAAAAGTCCTCTAGCATGGTGAATCTACTCTGTTGAGGGGTCTAGCAGTGAGATGCCTTGGTTCCTAATATGGCAGATACTACATCTGCTTCCTGTGTGTTATCAGACGTGTTTTTAGGTCTGGGTTGTAATCTGCAAGGCTCTTGTGGAACTGGCCCTGGTTATTTTAGAGGCCTTTTCAGTCTGTGGTCTGGAATAACACAGTAATCAGGGGCTCCAAGTGGACAGGGTTTAAAGTGATGCTATCTGGGGCGATGAGGAGCTTTCCTGGCAGCACTCAGCGTGGAACTCTGTTGTGTGTGATACCAGCCCGAGCCTGGAATTCACTGGTTTTAGGGTGAGACGTGAGAAGATGGGTTTTACAGCAGGTTTATCTGTGCTGGTAGCTACGAGAATGCTCCAAGTGAGGACCTTCTAAGAGAGCTTCTCTGTGCCAATGCCTGAAGTTCTTCAGGGTTTTAATTTTGTTTACATAATTACCATGGTTTTCTATGCCTGTTTTTTTTTTTTTTCATCTTGTAAAGAAATATCTTCTATTTTGCTATAGTAAAAGAATACCTGTTTTTTTCCCTGTGTCATGAGCATAAGTTTAAAGAATTGCTTGTGAGAAATGCTGACTTAATCTTCTAGCTTGGGAGGTGTGTGTGATTTTCAGAGATATCCCTATTTCACACTCCCTTTGGATTTTTTTAGGTGAGAAGAAATAAATTCCAATTCCTGAAAATTCTCATGTGTAAAAATCCAAACTGTTTGTGGATGTCTGCTGCTGAATGAAAATGTGTTGGCTATCGGACACTAAGATGTTTGACAAAAGACTTCAGAGTGGCAGGAGTGGCGGAGGTGGGGAGAATAATGTTTGTTTGAAGATCAGTGCACCCTGGAGAAGAAATTTATTATGATAGTATCAGAGTAAATAAAGTCCTCCTTTGGTGTAGTTTTGTTTGTGTCTTTCTAATTAGCATGATTCCTTGGGGACTGCTGGAGACTGACCTGTGTGGGTTTATGATAAGGATGCGTAAGAATTTTTTTTGTATTTTGTTCTAAGGGTGGTTTTTTTTTGGTTTTTTGGGTGGGTTTTTTTGTTGTTGTTTTTTTTTTTTCTTTCGAGAACACTGGTGGTTGTAGCTTTGGTTACCAGTAACAAAGGAGAAAATTTCTTCTTAATAATTCTGTTCCAGTGGGTGGGAATTATCCCAGGTTTAGTGTTCCTGATACTATGTCTGCCATGAAAAGAGAAAAGGCAGTCAATGCAAGCTCGAGTTATGAGTTCTATTTTCTTTGTCCTGCATTCTGAGATCAGCATCAGCCATGAGAGAAGTGGGACTAATCCCAGACTTTCTCAGTTGTGGCAGGTATTTTATGTTAGGAGAAGCATATTTCATGTCAGGAACTGAGTGTAATTGGCATTGCAGGTGGAAGGCACGGCACTCAGATAAATGCTTATTTTTACTTACGAATAAAGCCAGAATCTGTGAACTCTGGGGATGTTTTGAGGGCATAGCATGTTCAGAAATGTGTGACTTTGTGTTGAGCAGTAGCTTCTTCCTGTTCATTGGCTTCAACTGCTGATCATTGCCTTTCCCTGCTGTGCGTGAACCTTGTAATCTCCCCTGGAGTCACCCAGGCCTGAGAAGCTCCTTTGAATGTTGCCGAAGGCAGAGAACCACAGCCCAAGGTGCTGAGCGGATCTTTGGCACCCAGCTCCCTCTTCCAGGGACATGGGACATGGGACATTGCTCCCGGGAGTAGGCAGAGCTCCCTGTGTGTCAGGCAGGGAAGGTGGGAGGGCACTGGCAAGGCTTTGCCTGCTCTCCTGCAGTGCCCAGTGCCACCTGCCACATGCCAGCCAGGGAAGGAGCCTTGCTGCCTGTCCTGTGCTCCAGGGCTGCTTGTCCTGCCTGCTCCAGGGCTGCCTTTCTTTCCCCAGCCTGGATTTACAGGGTTAGACTGTGCACCAAATAATCTACTGGTGTATTTTTATGAAGAATTGAAGCAAATTGCTTTCCCACTCATGCATTTTTACAGATAGAGGAGTAGTTTTTCTCATAATTCCATGAATTATTGATTACTCTGGGCTTCCTTTCCATCTCAGATCGTGCTGCTGCAAAGGTAGAGATGTCCCTGCTCTGCAGCATCACTGATCTGGGGGCAGGGAGGGGACTCCATCAAGTTCAGTGTTAAGAGTGAACTAACAGTGTGATAGCAGAAGCCCTGTGAGACACCAGAGGTACTTTAGCCCCGATAATCACCACTTACAAGAAATGTGTCTGTGGTTAGCAGCAGATCTGTGGTAACACAGGTCACTGTGACATTCTTTTACCTTGAAGAAAGCAGCGTGGCTGGAGAGCTGTGTAATGTGTGTGTGTATTCTCATGTCCCCATCCCTGGGACTTAGACTGCAATAAGAAAAGTTTTCTAAAGTTTCCAGTGTTTTTTTTTTTACTTATAATAAAGGGATAGAAAAAAACCCTATTATATGGTATTGGCATTATGTACTTTGCTTAGAAAACAGAGTGTTGCAGTTTCCCTGGACAGCAGGATTCAGAGCAGAGACACGTGGAATTTTCTGTCTTGGAGTAGATGATGAGCTTAGTGTGTGTGCTGCTCTCAGCTGAAACATCACCATTTTATCTGTGACCTGAGACCATGGTTTGGTTTTTTTCCCTCATTTATAAGAACTGAGCACTGCTTTCTTGCAGGACTGCCATGCCTGTAGTTGATATTGCAGTGGCCCTTTTCTCTCCTGTGCAGAAGTGCACTCGGCATGGGCGTGTTCTGCTGTGGGGCTGCAGGTCAGGCACTGTGCAAATGCCTGAGTGTTGATGGAGAGGCTGTAGAAATACACATAATGTTGCTGCTGCTATAATCCTGCCCTTGAAAGCAAGAATGTTGATGGAATCTTGGTCGTATTCTTTAGGTCTTGCATTCCTCAGCAAATAACAGGATTTGACTGTAAAATGCCATTTGGGGTTTGAGTAAGGAAGTGCATGAGAGGCCCAAATGCAGTTGGGATGGTCTTGGTCTGTGCCTTCTGAGCAGGGAGAACAGGCTGTGGAGTCAGTTTGTGAGGCTGTACTTCAGCTCTTTGCTAAAATGCTTGAGATTTATATTGTCTTTCCTCTGGAAAAGAAACACCCCCTGTCCTTACTCTTCTCATGCAGAATTAAAGGAAGTAAATCTGGGATTTTTATCTGCTGAGGTAGAGGCTTAGTGTTCTGCAGTGTAATGCTCCCTGTAAGAAATGCACTGAGGTTGATCCTTTCTCCCCTCTGACAGTAATGAGGGGGGGTTGACTTGAGGCAGGAAGCATCCTCCCATCCTACTCTGAAAATCTAGGCAGCCTGGAAAAGCTTAATCAATGCAGGCCAGTTTACAGGGTTTACTGTGTGCGGCAGAGAAGAACTGCAGCACTTATCACCCCTCCTGTTTTTCCTGTCTCTAGAAGCTTAAAACTGTCACTCCTCAGGAATTCCTCATGCTGCAAATCCCCATTTCTCTGGTGTGCTTGTGTTTCCTAAATGACCCTTATCTGTAGTGACAGGGCTTTAGTGACCAGTCGATCTGGATCTGGGTGGCCACTTTGTCTTATCTTGCCACATTGACTTTATTTTGAGCGCAAATTCTGCTGGTCATAAATGGAAATTACTGCAGTTCTTGCTGACTCTCTGGCAGTTTGAATCCTGCTTTAGAAGCTGGATAAGAGTTTTTAGACAAGAACCCTTAAGAAAAGTAGAAAAGGAAAAAAGATTTTGGCTTTTGAGACTGTGCCTTTCTGATGGTTGAATGTGGGACCGGTAAACAGCTCTGCCATTACCAGCAATGTAAATTCCAGCATATCCAGTATCCTGTGGTGGCTGTGCTGGCTTAAATTGTATTAGTCAGTGCAGAGGGCACAACCAACTGATGCTGGTGTCATTCAGGCAGCTGCCTCTGGTAGCTTTGTTCACCACTTCCTTTTAATCACACAAATTTCTAAAGGCAACACTTTTTTTTTTTTTCAATTGATTGCTTTGATAGAACAGGTAGAACCAGTGTGGACAATGTCCAGCCTGTAAGGTCAGGCACTGAGGCTGTGGTGTCCTGCAGCTGGGTTGGGTGACTGCCCCCATCACTTAGAATAAAAGAGACTCAGCGTTAAGTGGTTTTGAAAATCCAGCAGCAAAGAGCTCAGTCTGCTCTCTGGCCTGCACCAGAATCTTCTGGGGAGGCAGAGGGAAAATAGAGAACACACCAGTGTGGTTCTGGTGGGGTTTTTTTGGTTGGAAAACGTCTCTGTTTGAAGGCTCTGGTTGCACAAACTCGAAAGGGAGAGCAAGGCTTTGCCGGTAACTCTTTGTCCCTGTGGATCTTTGGGAGTTTTGTACAATTAGTACCATATCAGTGTCAAACACGTTTGAAATCTCTCCAAGGCTTATAGCTTACGTCGAAGTCACGTCAGTATTTTTCCATGTTAGAAGGATCCTTCTGATTCAAACGAGATGGATGTGTGAGGACAAAAGCTGTCTGTGCCTGCCAGGCTGTTAGGTCAAGCAGATAGCAGGAAACTCTGGCTTTCCATGCCCATTGGTTTAATTTTTAACCCACTGGGGTCCAGACGTGTTGCCTTCCCTTCCCACCACAGCGTAAACATCCAGCATGTCTTCAGAGCACAGAGACTTCCCTTGCTTCCTGGATGACCTTAGAAGGCATCCATCAAGGATTTTTGGTATTGAAAGACATATGGCTTTGTATGAGCAGTTCACCATCTAAGCTTTAAACTCTACATCATGGTCTTCAGGAGAGTCCAGCGTGTGCAGTTACCCCATAAATGCCTTTGCAGGCCATACATGGTAGCTCAGGACCCTCCTTTGCCTGTGTTGCTGTGTTGTCCTACCAGAATAAAATCTCCTGGAGCATCCCAGTAAGCAGCTGCAGACACGAAACCTCCATCTCACTGAGGAGAGTGTAACTGGCTCTTGCAGGGACCTCAGTGATACCATTTTTCTCTATCTTAATGAAGCATTACGGTTAGTTTACATAGTGATAAATATAATAATTATTGTAGTGATGGCTGTGTGCCCAAGACGCCTAGAAAGCTGAACATGAAATCTTTTTAATGGCATCATAATGGTCTTTGTAAGTGTTACAGATTTCCTAGTGTTACATATAATAAATAATGCACATTATTTTCTGGTGAACTTGTACAGCTCGACAGTGTGTACACACAGAAAAGACTTTATCTTGTGAAATTTCATTATTTCTGTGGTAACTTTCTCTGGTTAGACAATGTTCTGCAGTGGAAATGCACAAGTTAAGCAAACTTATTTCATTAGGCCAATGTGTGTTTGTGAAACTAGGGGGAGAGGAGATGGAAAAATATCAAGCTTTGGAGAGCAAGTTCTGTGTCTCCCTCTCTTCGCTGATACATTTTTGTGCATTAATTTCTGATTTGTAAATAATGCATTTCACAGAACACCCAGCACTACCCCAGTATGCCTTCCTTCCCTTCTCCCTCCTAAAGTCTCTCAAAGGAAACAATCTGTAGCCAGTGTGAGATGCTTGTTTGTGGATTCTGCTTCACTTGGCAAACTATGACTCTTTTCACTTTGGGTCCCATTCCTGGCAAGGGTCAACTGTTTAACTACAGAAATCAGTAGGAAGCTGTTGGACCAAGATGCATCAGGCCAGAGAAAAGCTGTTTGTACTTTTTTTCTTTGGTTCTTCCGGCAGATTTGAATAAAAAGTATGTGGAAAAGTGTTAGGCCCTTGAATTTTTAATACTGAAGTGTATTCCTTCCTCATATTTAAAATTCTGTGCTAAGAGTGTCTGCACCACAATAAGCTGTTGAAGATGAACCATGAATTTTCAGAATTAGAGCTGAATCCTGTATGGCCCCACCTTCCCTTATGCCTAAGGACCGGGGTTTCCAGCAGCTCCATGTCTTTAGGATGCGTGAGTTGAGAGTTAACAGTCAAACTATTAATGCAGAATAGAACAAAATACTGCATCCATGGCAACTACAAATGAGACAGTACTAAAATCAGTGATTTTAAAAAAATGCCATATTTGTAGTGTTCTGTGAAAAGCAAAATGGGAACAACTAATAAGATGAGAAAATATTTATGTCTCTGGTGACTTTCAGAGCCACGGTTTATTACTTTGACCAGTCTTGGTAATTTCAATTATTGCTTGTAGAGAGCAAAGTATCAGAAGCATCTGGCATGGTGGTGTTGTGCAGATACTTGATTAACTTAGTGTTGGGGACCTATTTTTCCTGTGATTTTGATGCTTTGGCAAGAAACAGAATAAAAAAAGAGATGAGACAAAAAAGGTGGGTAGTCAATAAAATATATAGCCTTTTCCTTTAGGAATATAACATACGTGGTCTGTCTCTCAGAGAAAGTTTTTTGAAGTCTTCATTCCAGTGAGTTCAAGCAGAAATAAGAAGGGTCTTTTAAAATTCTGGTTTCAGTATGAATATTGTCCAGCAGGGCCTTTCCTGAATATCCAAGTTCTTCATTGGCCCTGTGGTTGTCATATTGCAGTAGTGCCTTTGAACAGGGGCTGCAGGGTATGTCCCCAGTTGCACCTGTGGCTGAGGAAGGAGGCTCCCCTGACATCTCTTCTGGTGCACAGCGTTTCCCTTCTGTAGGCCCAGTGCAACCTTCTAAGCATGAGGAATTTTGATGTACCTTGGGGAGCTCTCCACCGACTTGCAGTCATGGTCTTGGAGGTCCCATGCTCTGTGTATGAGGGGTTTGTTTGCAGGGGGTAATGTATGAGGGGCTCTTTTGCATATTCAAAAAAAGATAGACATATAATATGCACACAAGTTTAAATATTTTTATATCATGTGCAAGGGGATTATTCTAGTGAATCTTTTATATTTTAATTACCCTCTCTCACCCTACAGACTACCAATTTAGAGAGCTGAGCAGTTCCAGACTAGTAGTCATCAATCTTGTCTGATGTTACTCTGTTTGAATTGTTGCTTATACTTAATTTCTGTCTTAACCAGAGACTTCTCTGGTCAGCCCACAATGCCCAGATGCTGTTCATTTGCAGTGGTCAATATGTTGAAATACTGTGGTGGATGTGGAGGTCTCCTGTCTTTCCCAAGGTGACTGGAAGTGCTGGTTGTGTATTCAGTCACTTCACACCGAGTGCTGCTCTGGACTGTGAGCTCTTTCCTCCTCCATGCGACTGGAAATAAATGGGTTTGCTTTGCCCTTTTGGACAACAAGCTGATGTGCTGGAAGATGTTGCCAATACCTGTTTTTTCTAATGGTTTAAAAAGCTCATTGAATCTGCTTGCTTGCTAGAATTGCCAGTGAGCTCCTTCACACCATGTTAAAGTGTTCCCTCGTTTCTCTCCTTGGGTCCTGGGCGGCTGCTGGTTGGAACAGAGAGCCTGGCAGTGAGGGTTTGGTGCCTCAGGCTGGTGCATGGCTGAAAGATGTGCTTTGAGAAGGAGACACGACGTCTCCCTGGCTGTGGAAAGCCAATTACTGTGGGGCTGTGCAGTGTTAGAGCTAACCTTGGCTCTGTGGTGAGTGTTGAGGGCAAATGTGCAGCTGTGAGACGCTTCCTCAGAGCTCATGCTGGCCCAAGGAATAGGAACAGAGGCAGCCACAGCCCCTAAATCTGCCCTGCTGAAATGCAGGAGCAAGTATGCACCGTGATTGGTAGTGCTGGGAAAGGAAACAGGGAGGGAGATGTCCTTTGGTGCATCAGCATGCAGAAGGCCAGAGGGGTCTGCTGGCTCAAGCTCAGGGCTGGAGGTTACCTCGTCCAGAGCTCACATTCGGGACAGACAGTATACTTCCTCTGACCTCGAGTCAATCACTTAATCTGAATAATCTTACTTTGTGGTTTGTGTTCCTGTTTAAGGTAGGAGTGATAGTGTTAGTGGCTGCTGTCTGTCTCAGGTGTGCTGGGATTAGTGGGTTAAATTTAGTTAAGACATGTCAGGCAGAAGTAGGACATAAGTGTAGCAAAAACGCTGCTGTTACTGAAATACCATCTAGGAGTGATCTTCTTGTAACACTTCCCAAGCAGAAGTCTGCCTTGGACAGGGCATTTCAGAGTTTGAACTGTGGAAGGCAGAACAATACTCCAATACTGGAAGCTTCTAAATCATACTGAGGTGGGATTATTATTGTCATGTTGTCTCTTATAACCAATAAACCGTTTTGTTCACATAAAAAATCAGTTACATACAGCAAATGAAGCTGTCACTTTAAGTCTTCCTGCAGCATGTTAAAATGATGATTGTATTGTGGAGGTCAAGTAGGTGTGTTGGTGAAAAGGATGACAGGTTGCAGCTGAGCTGGAGGAAATTCAAGTTGTCTCAGCTTGTTCTCACTGAGATGGACTGTACGCCCAGCTTGGATTACCTCTGCAGCTCCTGCTGTCTGGCACAGATATTGTTTCCCTCCAAAGGCTGTGGAAATGAGGGTTAACTATCAATGGAAATTTCGGCTGCCTAAATTGGCTACTCCTGACTTGGCTAAGCAAGATAATGAGTTACTTCTCCCTGATGTAATAATTTAATAGCTTATGGGGTGTTTAAAGGCTTTTAAATAAGTCCTTCTTAGGAGGTAGTATGGAGGGAATTGCCAACTCTTTTTATTTATTTATTTATTTATTTTTAAATTCCCCCCTTGCCCCCCCCTTGGAGAAACCCTAAACCTGCCTTGAGTCTGTAAGAGGGGATTTTGGGGGGTTGGGTGGGAGGAGCTGCAGAAAGGGAGGGTATTGGATGTTTTGCTTCTCCCTTGGCTGGAATGCTTGAGATTGAGTAACCAGGGTATGGTCTGGCATATCTGAGGCCAGGGCTAAAGCTTACAAAAGAGCTTAAGTCATTTCAGTAAATGAATTTAGCTGTTGTCCATCTACATCCTGTGCTTGTTGAGACTTTGCTGATTCCCAGCTGTTTTCTATTGCTCCTGTGCCAGCAGTTGCTCCACCTCCTCTCAAGAGCTGGTGGAATAATTGGAGTGCTAACTTCCTCCAGGCAAAGGCAGTCAGGTTTGCCTAAACCTCCCAAGTGATGGGAAGAGCGGGGCTGGCTCAGGCTTCTTTAGTGGATTGGGAGTGCTCCTGCAGCTCCTCCTTCATCTGTGCACTCGGGATGGCAGTGGCTTCTGCCTTTGCCTTTAGTGCATTTGGAGAAGTGATTTTGATATCCTTGGGAGCCTTTATCTTTTGTATACGCTGGGTGTGCCGGTTCTAGTGCTGCAGCAGCTTGCTGGAGTAGAGGAGGAGGAGGAGGAGGGAAGCTGTAGGAATGCCTTCTACAAATTGCTCAGATTTCCTGGAGGCAGTAAGGGACAAGAATGCCGTGGTAATGTTTAAATCTATGTGAAGCAGGGCCTTTTCATGTACCCGTAGGAAGACTGTCGATAGTAAAAGAGTAGGAGATTAAACATGTGTTTTTCCTAGAGGGTGCGAATTTCCAGAAAAGAGGAAAGATAGTTGAGGTTTCTGTTCTCCTCTCCTATGCTGGCTGTACCATCCAGGTTAAGGTTCTCTGTCCCATCATATCTGTAGAGGAGGATGATTGGAGCATTGTAGACACCAGCCCATAATCTCAGTGATGATTTCTGTATTCAACTCAGTCCTATAGGATTGGTATGATACAGAATGTATTCAGGCTTCTTTTTCAAAGAACAAGAAAAAGATGGTCTTCTTTTCTCACAAATTATTTGTCATGGGCTAAAAAGCCAATTTTTCCTTTTCAGTCATTTTGTCCCTCTGATTCAGTAAAAATCTTCCAGTGGAGTTTTTCTGGAGACAGAATGTTTTTATTAACTTGGAGGTAGTCAAAGTACATGACAAAATCCCTAGAAAGTTCTTTCAGTGCTCCGATTTTTAACAAACACAGCCTTGGGAAACTCTTAAGTATTTAGAGGATTATGTTATGATTTACTTTGAAACACAGAGAAATGAGAGGCAGGGCTGAAACCTGGTCTGCAGCTCTGAATGTCTGGAGGGTTTAAGCTCTCTGTATGTGCCTCTTTTTTTTTGCCTGGAGTGAAGTCTCTAAGTCTGCATTCGGTTAGTGTTGGCTGGGTGATAGGGAACATGGAATATACTTGTCCTGATTGTAACCTGGGAGCCTGGGAATCGTTTTAAATTGAGAAAGTGATCCAAATTTGTGCTTTTTAAACTGAAAACAGCCATCCTTGGAGCATCTTCCTATCCATCCATCTGTATCGGTCATGAAATACTACAGGTTCTGCTGGGATGAGAGGGGGCACAAAGCTAGAAGTATTAGTCAGAAATCTCTTGGAATACTGAATATTTTTCTGAGTATTGGAGAAAAACTTGAGAAAAATTTAAATTTTTAATACTTTTCCCCTCTCCAAACAAATCTTCCTCTCCAATCAGCTGTAATTTTAGTAACACAGGTTAAGACTCGTGGCACAGATTTCAGTGTAGCTTCTGCCACTCTGTGGACAGAGGAGCTTGTTGTGTGTGGTCTGTGTTCACGTTTTCTTCTCTCCCCTCTCTCTTCCCCTGCTTGTTCTGGAATACTGGGATTCTACAGTTTTTCAGTTGTAGTAGTTGCTCAGTGGGAGTGTGAGAACTTGTGATATAAAGCTCAGTTCTCACTTTCAAATTCCTTAGTAATTGGTACAGGAAAATAGACCACTGCAGAACTGCACTCACTGGCTAGCCAAAAAATAAATGTAGTTACAGAACTCCTCAAAATAAGAAAAAAATCTATAAATCACATCACTCTCTTTATTCTGGCAGTCTCATTCTTGGGGCACCTCTCAGCTCTGTAAATGTTCTTACTAAATTAAAAAAAAATGAAAATACTCTTTATTAAGCTTTGACTAAGTAGGGCAAAGCTTTAACAAAACTTAACCAGACTTACTGCAAAAAGCCCTTTTAAAATGAAGTGACTGAAATAATTTTAAAAGATTAATAAGCTTGATTAGTTTAATGTGAACTGAACATCCAAAATTAGAGGTGTTTTGCGTTGGTTCGTGTTCTTGCATATATTTCGCTCTCATTTATGAAGGTTATGTTTTCTGAGCAGGGATTAGGAGTGTGGAACAAGTTATGGATACTTAACTTGGCAAATAAATCTGTCCACACCTTATTTTCCTTCTGGGAGATTTGCTGGGAGCGAGGTGGTATGAAAGCAAGAAAGGAAGATGTAGAACTTGTGGGGAAGTCACAGACATTGTCAGATCACCCACCAAAACAGCTTCCTGAGACTGAGCTGCTGCTGGCACTTGTTCCCAGCAGTGCTGTGGAAAAACTGAAATCTCAAAGGGTCTGAGGGGCTTCTGAGGGTGCTGGGGTGTGCTGGGGGTTTCAGGTGAACAGGCAGAGCTGGATTTCAGAATGTGTGTCACTGGCTGGGATATGTTTATGCAAAGCTGGGGTTCTGGGGCTCAGTGATTCAGGTTTTCCAGCTGCAAACAAAAGGTGCTGCTTTTGGAGGTGAACCCTTCCTCAGTGTGATAGTGAGAGCACAAGGAGAGACGAGATGGTTAATGTTCTATTGCAGGGAATAATCCAGTGGTTTTTATCCAAAGATGCTGTTTCATCGGAGTTTCTCAGGCAGAGATGCTGTATCTGAAAGCTGTTGGTGTCATGAAGGTGGAAGATTTGGGATTAAAATGACTTGCTGCCTGGTACGTGCTATAGATAGCTGTGAAATAGCGCAGTTTGTTCGGGGACAGCTTTGCTGCCTGGAAATAGAAGATAATCCTGGAGGGAAGCTGTGTCCCACCATGCAAATTTGGTAAATAAAGGAACCTTGTCTGGAATGACAGGTGAACCCACCCAAGTCTGTGTGCTGTCAGAGGTGTGTGATTGCAGCCCTGTTGTTAAGACGAGTGTTCTCTGCGCTTTTGTGGTTAAAATGAAATTAAAATTGTGGATTGATTGGGGGGGATCAAATAAAATTGCATGTTGGATAAACGATCTTTAAACTTGCTTCTGTGATTTGACAGCTCCAATGTACATAGTGTAAAGGGGCTGAGACAAACCCCTCTAAGAATTAAGTACCTGTCTGCCAGTGTGCTGCCAGCAGATCAGCAGTGACATTCCGTGGTTAACTGGGATGCTGAATAATATTTTTCCATCATTGAAACCTGCTCTTTCCTTTTGAGTTCATGGATGTTCTTTTTCTGGAAAAAGAGTGTTTGCTTTACCTCGTGTTCATCATGAAGATGTGGAGTTCAAACCAGAACAGTTTATTGAAATTTATTTTTGTAATGAAATATTAATTTATTTCTCCAATGGTCAGTTGGCCAGGATCTAAACTTTGAACTGGCAGTGGACTGTAAAACACTTTAAGTACTGTTGTTATAACAGGGTCACTGTCAACTTCATTTTAGCTCTAAATTTTAAGTCCTGTTTACTTAATTTTAAGAAAAGAAACAAGGCAGTGGAATGGCCTGATATGAATAAGAATGTTTTCTATTTTGATCAAAAATGGTCAGGTTATGTCCTCACCCCTGGAGGGATCAGCCCCAGCCCAGAGCACTGCGCTGGGATGCTTTTGCAACTGAAAGGGGAAACCAAGAAGTGTTACTTTTTGGGGTGGGGAAGTTTCACTTCACTGAAAGGCAGGAGGAAAAAGTAGTCATGAAACAAAGCCAGAAAATGCATTTTAAGTTGATGTCAGTTGTGATGACTGATTAAAAACAGGTAAATAATTACAAACAACAGTTCTTAACACTAGAATTTATAAATGCAGTATTTTATAGCAATTGGCCTTGTAAATCTTCTTTGTCCTAGGATAAAGCATCCATTTGAGATAAGAAAAAAAGTGTTCTAGAGAATGATTAATCAAGTACTTGAAAATATGGCTTTCTGCTGAATAACCCCTTGCTTCTGAAAGGATTAAGCATCACAACTCCTCCTTGCTCAGTGAAGTCTGTACCTTAACAGCTGGGGAAGTGAGTTGTTCAAGGTCACAGTCCCTGGTGTCGCTTGAAATAGAAGTGTGATGCCAGACTTGCTGTCCTCTGACATAACCACCAGACACTCTCCCCGAGTGCATCCTGGAGCTGTGACTGCTCCGAACCTGAGAGCACGAGAGAGCTCTGGAGAAGTAACAACTGAGGTTTCCCCAGCCTTGGTTTTACTTTCTGCGCACACAGAGTATGATCTGAGTGTGAGGAGGGAGTGTGCAATCAGGTGACAGCACAGGAGTTACAGGATATCTGCAGAGAACACGGCTGGCATTAAAAGAGTCAGTTTGCTTCATGCAGTGCAGCAGGGTATTCCTTAGAAAAAGGCTGAAAACAAAGTGAATGTAAGCAGTTAAATATTTCCGTTATCATTTTCCTTGACTTTTTGATCTATCAAGCAGGTATCCCTCAGATTCCTTCTGCTCTTGATGAATTACTTGAACAAACATAGACTTTATCACGGATTTATTCTGGTGTCTGGTTGTCTGGTAGTCTGCCTACTGGTTTTTCTCATCATGGTGTTGCAAACCTTTTTTTCCTCTTTGCTTGACTAAAAGTAAAATCTGCAACTACAGAACTAACTTGCACCATTTGAATAGAAGAAATGGAAAAGCATTTATTTGCAATGCATAGATATCTTTTCCACTGACTCTTAAAGTCAGCCTAGTCTTTAGGCATCAAAGATGCTGCTACCAGAATTTGAAAATGTTGCTAGGAGTTAAGGTTAAAGAGTAAATTTTCGTTGCTATATGGACAGCTTGTAAGAGAGCTCATGAAAAGCTAATGCATGAGATGAATATAAACCTTTTTTCTTTATTTTTTTCCCCCCTCACTGAGTGTACAGAAGATTTGCAGTTCATTTTGGTTAAAGGATGCAGTGAGAGGAACAGAGGAGGAGGGATTCAGCTCTGATTTTAGAGGTTCACACAAATGCTGGTACTTCAAGCAGCTTGGTAACCCTGTGGAGTGCTGTAAGGTGCCGAGGTTCAGAGCATGGGATGTGGGGATGGTGCAGCTTCCTGGGTAGCTTTTGCATCTGGAGTTTTCCCCAAGAACTGGAGTTTGCTTTGTGGCTGTAACAGAAGCAGATCCTTTGCCACATTTATGGAGCTGTATAATGATCTCAGTGCTTGTCTTCCAGGCCTGTATTACTGAGTTACACAAATTTTGGTTGTCTGTCCTTTAAATTTCTTCAACTCCCGACACAACAAGCAGCAGTATTGTGTATTGTGATACTGGTTCACTGCCAGGGTAGACCAAAAATGGGTGATTTCTTAAAAAACATGCCCAGCTCTCAGCCTGTTTCCATAGCAGAGCTTCTTCCTCCTTTGGAGCATTTTTGTGGCTTCCTCTGGACTCGTTCCAGCAGCTCCACATCTTCCTGATGTTTGGGACCCCAGAGCTGGAGGCAGCACAGCAGGTGGGGTCTCACCAGAGCAGAGGATGAAAATCCCCTTCCTCAACCTGCTGGGGATCAGCCCAGGACAGGATTTTAATATGCACCTACATATTTTGGTCTTTCTAAATTTTTAAATGAATCAGTGCTATGTATATACATATCAATATCAAATCAACCTCAAAATGGGTTGGAATGTTTTAAAAATAAAGGTGTTGATGCAATTACTTAGTGTTTTTCAGGTTTAAAGAGCTGTGCTGCAGGTCTGTTGCCTGCAAAAGGCTGCTGAGACAGTTCGCTTGCCTTTGTGCCTTGTTCACTGGTGTCTTGATTCCACCCAAAACTCGTGTGTGTGAAATCCAGTGCTCTGCATTTAGAGTGGCGAGGTCGGTTTGTTTTATTCCCAGAGCCTGGTAAATGTCTCTGAATGTGTCAGATGCCATCTCAGCCCTTTGCCAGAGCAGCAGTTGGAGCAACAGTTGGCGATGCTTGGAAGCATTACCTGATGGCTTTAGTCATCCCAACGCTGTGTTTTTGTCAGCGCTGCTGGAGAGGCCAGCGCAGGCTTTGGATGGCTCAAAAGCAGTGCAGTACCTGAGCAGTGGTTTTGAGTTTCCCTTAAGGCCACAGCAGACTTGTGAAACCCACACAACAGAAAATATTAATGCTTTGTGCACTCTATTGAAAGCTTTTGCTCGCTGTTGGAATAGACTGTGTCTCATGTTACCAAAAGAGATGGAAATAGACTGTAAATGTGATATTTTATTTTTCCCCCTCAAGTTTAATTCCTTTGTATGTTGGCTAAGATTGTTGTCTGTAATCAGTGGCAGGTTTTCGCCCTTGGCCAAATCAGCCTGTTGAGAGGGGATGGAGTGCATCCCACATGGTGAAGCCTCTTTATTGCTCCCTGGAGGGAAGAAGGCTTCAGATGTACCACCTGGACCCCTGCCCCTCGCTGCTTAGACCTGACTTGGCTGCTGGATCTCTGCTGGCAGCCACGGCTGGCCAGGGAAGCCTTTCATTGCTTCCTGGAGTACTTCCTGAAAAGTCTGTAGGGGCTTAGTGAGATAAACCTGCTCGTTTCCTCTAGGGTTTCCTGATGACTGGTCTGCAGTACAACTTTTCCTGTTTCTAAGGTGGGGGGAAGTTTTTCTTCCCCACCCACCTGACTGGCCAGTCACAATTATGGGATGATGGTTTGTCCATCCTTTAGCTGTAGCTCTGTTTTACCTTTCTTGTGTCAGTTTTACTGATTTTCCTCATCCAGACAATTTAAAGTGAACTGTTTGGATTTTGCCAGACTTCTGATGGCCACAGGGTTACTTGCACGTGCTGCAAACCGGGGTCAAACACAGAACTGGTGAGTCCTTTCCTGCCATTGCAAATCAATGCTGCACGTGAGAAATTTTTGCTGACCTCGAATCTACCTGATAAGCTATTTTGTAGGAACCATTTCAACTTCTGCCATCCAGGAAAGGGGGTTTTTTGTTTGGGTGTTTCCCCCCGCAAAGCAGATTTCTCTCTAGGATCCCTCTCAATGCTAAAAGAGCAGTTGGCATTTGCACTCTTCAGCCTTTAACCTCAGTAGTTTTCTAATTGTTGAAACTTATAAATTTTCTGTTGCATTTGGTAGGTTCTCTGATGATTTGTGATCAGAGCTTTTCCCTCAGCTGAGTGGTCTCATTGCTGTACTTTTTGTGTTGCTGACCAGTTCAAAATACAAGTTACTGCATTAATTTAATTTGCAGATTGAATATATTGTGATCATGTATGAGTGGCTGTAGTATATTCTGTGTTTATGTGCAATGTTATATATAAATGCATAATGCATTTGTTCTCTGTAGGTAGTTTGTTTCTGGCTCCTTCAGAAAGGAGGTAAAAAAAGGGGAAAGAGAAGAAAGTGGATAGATACATGTTTTCTGCTGGGTCTAGTTGCAGTCTGTCATCGCTTTCTTATTGTCTAGTTATCATACAGTCAAGTATTTTAACTGCAACTCCCAGCTGATTTATGGTAGTTATTTTTAACAATAAAAACAATTTCTGCTACTTTAAAATAGGCAAATGTAGTCAGGGAACTAAGAATGCAAATGTAAACTTTGTTTTGGGTGGGAGAAGAGCCAGAACTGAGTAGAAGTTGACTTGCAGTGGTGGCTCAGGTTGTAATAAGATCTAAGAAACTGGAAGGGCTATTAACTGCAATGTATTTCGGGCTTCTGAATTTCCAGAGCTTTGAAGTGAAGAATAATCAAGTGTAGCATGTGGAAAAAATTTTCAGGACAGTCAGATCTGTTATTTGTGAATAAATATTAAATTAAAAATAGTGCCACAGCTCACAACAGTCTAGATGGTAGTTCAAGAATGAGCTACCACACCTTGCACTTTAGGAAAAGCAGACCTTTAACTGCATCTTTAGCCTAATTGCCTGCAGGAAATAATGTTAAATTTTAGCTGTCTCAAACTTGATTTGCAGTGCAGGACTGGAAGCTCTGATTGCCAAGCTGCTTTGTTTCCACTTACTGAGAGCAGATCCTTTTCCATGCCCGCCCTTGCACAAGCCTGTGTTAGGAATGCCATCCTTGCAGAGCTGTGGGCTTATGAATCCTTTTAATTTAGGGATCATTGATGGTACAGAGGCAACCTGTGTTTCACTACGTATGAAACCACACACAGGCAGCGTGTGTGTGATGAGCCAGCAGTGCTGGTACTTCAGATATGGGATCAATGTGTTTCCTACCTGTTAGGCAAGGTACTGATTCCCATCTCTTGTCGTACACAGAAGTGCCTTTGAAAGGCTGAGATCTGAGCTCGGGACAGCTTTGGCTTTTGAAAAGCTTGAACACGTGGCTGTGCATCTTGGAGCCACTGGTTGCTGTAAACTTGTATTGCTCTGTATTAGTTCCCTCTCCCATGAACAAGTTCTTTCTGTAGCTGAAATGAGCAGGTAGTCTGATAGTTTATATTATCTGGTGATGATGCCATTTTCTCTGACTTTCTGTAGTTCAAACAAGTCCTTACTGGTACGAACTTGTGGCAGAAGAGGAGGGGAAGATGGGTGCTGTAATGGCAGCTTGTCAGTTAAATTAGGTTTTTTTCCTAGTAGTATTGTATTCATTTGGGAGGGAACTGAAACTGTTTTTCATAATCTCGGCGTGGTGAGGAGCAGCAAAGCCAACAGCTGGGAGCGTCTGCTCAGTGGGGACCTGCTGCTGCCAGAAATGGAGCTGATAGTGATGAGCAGCTCATAGTGTAATTAAGGTCATATTAACTCAAACATCTCCTCCTACCTTAAACACAAAAATCCAGGAAGCCCCTCATGCAGGAGAGCAGCCAGGAGTGGGTCCTGTTGGGTAGAGACAGCTCTAAAGCCACGTGTTGAAAAACAAAGGGAAGTTCAGAGAAATCAAAGTTCATCACAGAGGAATGTTTGATACAAACATCCTACAGTTTCAGGACAATTTCCACGTCACATTGCTGTAGATCCTTCCTCAGCATTCCGTCCCTGGCATGCATCACTCCGTGCTCTACTGGAGGATTCCTGAGAGTAGTTGGAAAGGTTTTGTTGCTTCCAAAGCTGGAGGAAGGTGGGGTATAGGCTGCCATTTAGTCTGTGCTCTGGTGGGGACAGTCAGTGAGTGAGCAAGACCTGGAGATCAGGATGACCAAGGGATGGATGTCCCAGGGGATGGTTTGTCACAGCCTGACTGTCTCATTGTATTGCAAGGGCAAATGACGAGTTCCTCTCTGCAAATCCTCCTCGTGTAACCCCTGAGCAGAGGGCTCTGCTGCTTACCCTTCTCTGTACAGGGACCTAAGCATAGCTGTAAGGAGTAGCTGTACATTTTTCAGTGGATATTAAAATCCAAGAATCCTTTAGAAGAGTAGCCATGGGAGTTGAAATGGATTTGCACCCCATACAGCAATGGAGTGCTTCTGTTGTATTTGCTGTGTGGATTTTAAAGCACTGCAAAGGCAAAACGCTAGGAAAAGTAAGTTTCTAGTGACTTTACAAAAGTATAAAAGTATTGAATGTACGTGAGTAAGTTTGAATAACTCTGTTTTGTGAATGTGTCTTGTCATGAGGTCTCGGTTCTGAAGCTTGTGTGTCCAGCGTGCAGCACTGCGGGCAATCACCAGCTGCTCTGAGGAATGAGGTGCCAAAGCTTTGTAAGGTGCTTTTCTTCAGTCTAATCAATAATTAAACAAACACCTGGAAATCTGTCTTTCCACCTTCCCCTTTCTGAAATGAAATTGGCCATCTCAGAAGTGTTTTGAAATCTTGCACACAGGAAACACTTGAAAGTCCTCAGAAAAGGCTGTGGTCTGTGCTTCATCTGCAGTCTCAGAAAGGAAAGAGACGATGTTGTTGGCTGAAAGTCTTTAATGCTTTGGACAGCAGGTTTCTGTGATTGTGGGTTTTGTACAATATTTTCTTGCACTTTTGGGAAACATCAACATTTCTTTTGCATAAAGATTGATGTGTGTTGCCTCTAAAAGGCTTGTAATGTCTCTCCAGAGCTGCCACTTTCATGTGTCCATGGGGCAGATTCTTTTGCTCCTTGTTACCGGGAATCTGGAAGTGCCTTTCCTGCTCCAGGTGCCCAACTGAGATGTTGGGCTCTCTGTGCTGCAGCTCTCTGGGTAGAGGTGGTGCTTTGCTGTACCAGAGGATTTTTCGGTGCCAGGGATGTGTTTATCCAAGTAATGCATGCATGTAAATCAGCCTGTGTTTATGATTTTTTTTATTCCAGGGTGCGGTTGTAGCAGGCTGGCGCTTTCTGTACTCCGAGTCAGGAAAACAAGCAGCAACAACAGGAGGGGTGAAGCAGAGGAAGAGCTGAGCAGACGCGGAGTGCGGGATGAGAGAGGGTAGCTCAGAGCCTCCTCCTCCCGTCTTTTTGAGGCCCCGTGTCTGTTTTAAGCTGCTCCAGGCACTGCAGCTCCGTCTGAGGGAGCGTGAGGCGCCTGGAAAGGGGAGAGGAGAGGGTGGCCTGGTTCTGCCCTTTGAGTCTGTGTGTGTGGGAAGAGGAATGATACGGAGTTTGGCTTTCCACACGGCTTTTAAAACCTATAGCCTCCCCAGGCTTCAACTGAGGATGCTTGTTTGCCTTCAGACCAGAGGTTTTATTGTTGCTTGTATCCCAGAAAGAGGTTTCTCCTGGCTCTATTTAGAGGCAGTGCTGTTTGAGCTGGCTGTGATTGGGAGGAAGGAGGGAGGCAGTGAGTGTTGTGCCCTCTTGTTTTTCTCTTGTACAGGAAGAAAAAAGCTGAGGAGCCTGTCCTCCTCCTCTGAGTCAGCTGTGGTTACCGTTTGCTGAGTAGGCGTGCGTGTTTGGAAGGGAAAAGTAGCTTCAAATTAAGTCAGCTAAATACTGTACCCAAATAAGTTTGGGGAGGTTCCCCCGCCTTGGACAGACTCTTGCTAGAGCTGACAGCTCGTAGTAAAACTGGTTTATGATAATTATTAAAACTATTGTGTGCATTGGGTAATTCTTGAGCTAAACAGGAAAACGGGTTCCGTGCCCTGGTGAGGTTTCCATTTTGGTGGCTGTTGTTACCACAGCACGTTGAGGTACAAGTCCACGTTAGGAGTAAATACGACACCAGATTATGATCTCCCTCCTGTAGGTGCATCCAGATCTCAGTAGAACATCAGGGGTGAACCGTCTGCACACGTACTGTGTGGGTCACATTGGGTGACTCGTGGGCAACGTGGCAAAACAGGGTCTGGAAGAGGACTTGCTAAAATTAGAAGGTAACTGGGGAGGCAGAAGTGAGCATCTTCCCTCTGGTAGAAGAGCAGATGAAAGGATGTCCAAGGAGTTCCTGTAGGAATCTGACAGCACAAAAAACGTAATCTGGAAGTTGATAGGTAAATGTAATCATGATATGAAGCAGCTCTCTGACAGTATTAGAAAACTACACAGAGAGAGAGGAACCCTCACTGTTGTGTTTGGTCTGTCAGTGTCATACACAGCAAAACCATTTTGTGGAGAACCTCAATTAAGAAACAAAATAACTGATGAATGTTTGTCTTCAGCAAATGCTTTAAGACTATACTGCACTTCAAATTTGTGAATAGTCCTGTTGATACTGGTTGAGTACTCCAGGGAAGTGAGAACTAACTTAAGTCAGCACCAGATCTTTCCATATGAGAATAAATGTGTGCTCTGTAAGATGTCCTGCTTCTCTTTCCAGTATCAACTGTGGAAAATACTGGGACACTCTTGAATTTTTAACTGAGCCACACAGAGATGCTTTTAGATCAAGTGCAGTCCCAATTATCAGTACAGTGCTGAAATACTGTCTAGAGGTAGTGAGGAGTGGACTGACAGGTGAGTGAAAAAATGGGAGAAGTACAAGAATATCAGTGTCCACACAGCAATAAAATGAGTGACCTGGTGCTGAGATTAAGTGGAGATAAGTGAAGTTCCTGTTCCAGTGGTAACTCAAGGACTGTGCTCCAGGGTTGGGACACAGGGAGTAGTTGTACTGGCTTGACTCTTGCATGTGATCTCTCCAGTATTTTGCAGGACAGCCTGGCTCCAAGCCATGCACCTCCTGATGGTGGTTGCTAGTGTAGAGGAAATGTTAATTCCTTACTTTTGTCTCCAATTGCTTTATCTTTGCTAACAGAAATAGTCTGTTCTTGTTTGGTGACAGAGATGGAAACTCATTTGCTCTGCTTGCTTTTGTGTATCTTATCTTTTTTTTTCCTGCTGGTATGAACATAATATGATTTGTACTGGTTATTTTTTGGACAAACTGATCTGAAATGGGACGTAAATGATACCGTGTGTTTTGCCAGCACAACTGAAGTTCTAAGTATACATCCTGTTTGTCACTTTGTTTTGCTGTTTTGTGAGGACTTTGATCATGGTGAAGTTGCTGGAAAGTACATAATGATGTTTAAGTGGAAGAGGAATGTATAAAAGCTGTTTTACTAGTCATAAGCCAGTGCTCAGCCTGTGTAAGAGACTTTGAGCTGACACCCCCAGGAAAAAAATAGAAAAATATGTGGGCTTTCTGGCTGGCTGCAAAAGTAATGGTTTTGATGTATATTAAGTACTAAGCTGTCTCCTCTAGAGTTTCTCATTTAAGGTGAGCAAGTTATTTCCATCACTTAACACTGTCTTAGGTCTTGGTAGGTTGTTGAGATCTGAGACCAAGTTTCCTCTTGCAAGATACGATCGCCGGCACTTGGAGTTTGTGGCTTCTAGTTTTGTCCCAGAAGCTCCACTTTAGATATAGAGTGTTGGGGTATGTCTTGTGGCTCATGATGTTTGGATACAGGTGACATGGATATTTGTGGACAAAAAGTGTATCTCTGCTGCTTGAGGTCATGGAGGATTGAGGTTAAGATAGAGAACACCTCGTTTAGCTTCTCATATTTGCCATACGAGAAGATCTAATTCACAAACAGGAGGAAGAGCTGTGGTTTATAGGCTGTAAAACCAACCAAATGTGTTGTTTATCTGCAAAACTTGATCTGCTTTTGATACAAAACAGCAAGGTATTGCAGAGCTTTAAAGGATACCATCATTCAAAGTTTGGATTGGGGTTTGGGTTTTTTTATTGCTTGTTTGGGGGTACCTGAAGGGGCTGTTTCCCTTGCTTCTGAAGCTGTCCAGGGAGTTTGTATCATCACATAATACCTCTGCAAAACATGTACTTTAAGGGCATAGCCACAAAATTTAAGGGAAATTGAGGAACTTCATTCCCTCTGGGTTGTTTCCTGGGATGCTGTGCTATGAAGCAGGCTAAGATAAATATATGGTGTCTGTGTATGTATTTTATATGTATATGTCCAGAAATAAATATAAACATGAATGCTCGTGGTAGTTGGCACTTTTGAAATGTGGTCAGTGCACAGTGGCTCGGTGCATATGGCCTTGTGCATTGGCAATGTGTAACTGTATGGTGTGTGTTCTGGCCAAACAAAAAATTCCTTCTAGATGATTTGGGCCAAACAAGCAGCTGAATGGGTGCTGCCATCTGATTTACCTGTCCTGCAGGAGACACAGATGATGAACACAAGAGTCTGGTGTTACAGATCTGCTGTAAAAGTTTTCTGTCCTTGCTGTTTTAGTGAAAACGGTTCCACCAGTGTTAATGGAAATGACACCCGTAGAAAATTGGTGCTGATGTGTTCCTGCTCTCCTGCAGGGCTTGTGGGTTCAGCTCTTTTTTTGGGAGTAGAAAGTCTCTGATGATCACACCTGTGGGGAGCAACATATTCATCAAATGCCAGTGGGAATTTCTCTCCAGAAGTATGCTTTAGACTTAGGCAGCTTGCAAAATATTTCACAAATAGTTCTTCTGGGGAGAGGTGCCAGCTGTGGTTTGCCTTTGGCTCTGGTAACAGTACCTGTTCTTCAGAAGCCATGACTCTGGGTTAAAAAATTGACTTACAGGCTTCACAGATGTGTGACAGGAAGGGATGGAACCTGAGGGGTGGTGTGGGGTGGGAGCAGGGTGGACGCTGCCTGCATTTTTTGAGTGCTTTTTGAATCTTAGATGATTGATGCATGTGTGGAGTAAACTCTCCTTTTGGTAACTGCAGACATCCAGGTGGGTTAGGTGTGGTAATGGTTACCTCGTTGGGAGACTGGAAATTCTCTTTTGAAATGCCTGTGAGATGATGGATCAGTGCTGAGGATCTTGCACCATCTCACAGTATTCTGTGGGCACTTTTATGAAACGTTGACATGGAAATATCTGCATCTTTAATCTGTTTGATTCAAGTTGGAGCTTGTGTTAATCCAAGGCCTTTATTTTTTTATTTTATTCTGGTCTAGAGAGAAAACTGTTTTGGTGATAAAAGATGTAGCTGGGATCTTGAGTTACTTCTGCAAGACCTTTTTTTTCACTACTGTAAATGTGATCCTTCCTTTCTTCCTACCCCGTGTAAAATGAAAAGGAGGAGGGCAGGCTGCCTTTTCCTGCTGGTGAGCTGGGCAGATGCCTGCTCCCACTTGCCTGCTGTTTGGGCTGGGGCCCCTCTGGAGGGTTAGCAGAACGGAAGAGAGATGTTATTTGTCATCTTTTACATTGTCAAATTATTCTAAGTTTGCAATAAGAAACTGCTTTCTTAAGGGAATTACTTATCTTCTTGGAAAGTTGGCTGTAAAAGTAAGTCTGTTATTAAATGGCTTTGCAAGAAGTGGATTAAACTCCTGGCTTATTGTTTAGCAGGAGAATTGCTCATTGTTCAGCAGGAATTTATGTTTGTTTACCAGGAGAATCAGAAATAAGTAACTCAGACTGATGGTGACAATTTCAGTAAGTTAATTTATTTTCTGATAATGAAATAAGGTCCTTGGCCAGGCCTTGGCTTCCCTCACCATCGATGATTAATTATTCAGTTTTTGGGCAATGCCTAGAAACATTTTTCTTCATATTCCTGCATCTGTACAAGTCCTGACCATAACAGGTGGGTTCTTTACCCTCCTTCTGCCTCACTCCTGTGCACACTTTCTTTCATTTTTCTTCCTTTTTTTTTTTTTTTTGTGAAAAAAGCATTTTGGAAATTCCCCCTTTGTAGCTACAAACAGTAGGATACCATACATCCCATGATTTATTAGTACTGATATTGTTATGGCACGTTTGAGTCTTGTTCTACCTAATTAAAATGTTCTGAAGGAATTCTTAGCTGCAAATAACGTGAAGGCAAATACAGGGAACATCAGAGTTACCTACATTCACCTAGGCTGGGCATGCAAAGGAAAGCAGTTTCATTGCTCTTCACAAGATCGGGGTGATGATTTCTTCTTGAAACCTTGTCTTACTTGTTTGTTTCTCTATGCACATACATCTAATTGGATTCCATGATCCCGATGGGTCCCTTGCAGCTCAGCATACTCTGTGATTCCGTGATTCTGTGATGTACAGATTCTTTTCTTAGCAGCCTCCTCCACAGAGGGAGGACAAAGGCGAGCTTTGAGGAGCCCGGCTGGCAGGAGAGCTGCCGAGCCTCTGGAATTGCTCTGCTCCGAGGCGCGGGCACCTCCACCGCGGGGACGGCCGCTGTACAGCCCCTGCTGCTGAACAAGCCTCCCCAAAGCCTTCCTGCCGTCCCCGGCTCCAGGCTGAGGGAAGTGTCTGGGAGCAGGGAGAGCGGGTGTCTGCGGAGGAGCCGTGAGGCGCTGGCAGGCCGGGCCGCGGGCCGTGCCCTGCGCACGCCGGGCCCGGCTGTGCCGCCAGCCCCAGCAGCCATTTATGAATGAGGCACCAGAAGGGGAGGAGGGACTGCAGCTACAATAGCAGCCTGCGCTGCCTTTCATTCACTGCTGCCTTTCAGCAATACTATGTCCTATTTTTTTAAAAACAAATTACATTCCTTCTTTTTTTTCTCACCGAATCTGCGGTGTGGCTCTCTTCGCTTCCATGCTGTTGCCTTCCTGCCCCTCTTTGCCTTTCCCCGCTGAAGCCCACCCATACACTAAAGCTTGTGGCTCCTGGTTTTGCCTTTTCTCGAAACCAGCCCGCCCAGCCACCCCGTTTCCCTTCTGCCCCATGGGAAGCGTGGGCAGAGCTGTGTCCCCTCCGTGTCCTCGGCTCGGTGCAGCCACGGTGGCAGCTCCCTGTGCTGCCTCCCAGCCCCTGGCACGGCCCTTGGCACAGGCAGCCTGCTGGGAGGGCCAGGAGACGGGGACTGTGAGAGCTCCGTCTCCTTCCTCCTCCCGGGTGCTTTAGGTAGCCCATTATTTTCGGCACTTCAGAGCCCTTTGTTGTGACTGCATTGAAGCCGGGTGACAATGGCACCCTTGCTTCCTATTCACCCAAAATGAAGAGACAGGCCATTGTCTTGAGCATAATTGAGCTTCTTTCAAAACAAACCCACAAAGAGACAGGCAGCTCAGTTTAAAGCTGCTGGTTTGAACTGTGACAGTGGAGGCAGCTTAGGACTAGAAACCCGATTGCCAACAGTAACCTTTGTAAAGCCAGGGCAGCATTGCTTTTGAATTTAAGGTGTGCAAGTTAAATTTTCTTTTTAACATACTGACTGTTATTTACAAGTCATGACATCGCCCATGACACCTCAGAAAACATCTGCTTCCCAAATTTGATTTATTATTTGTAACCCAAATCAGGTCCACAAGAGATCACGAGTTCCAGCATCAAGAATGTGTCCTCAGCTAAACCAGAAGCTTCAAAAAATATTTAGGCAGCATATACTGGGTCAAGTTTATATTCTCTTGCAGTTTTCACTTGCACTAGTAAAGTTCTGGTGTTAGCACTTGTTCATCCTGTCTTTTGAAGTCTCAAAAATCATTTCCCAGAGAATCTGTGTCTGCCGCATCTCTGGAAGTGTTCAAGGCCAGGTTGGATGGGGCTTGGAGCAACCTGGTTTAGTGGAAGGTATCCCTGCCCATGGCAGGGGGCTTGGAATAAGATGAGCTTCAAGGTCCCTTCCATCCCAAACTATTCTGGGATTCCATGATAATTACTCATTTCCCACTTCATTCACATGAGTGCATCATTTTTCTGTAATCGGTCTCATCAGAACTGCCAGAAATACCCTATTTGTAAATTAATTTTCCTAGCCTAGATGGGAAGCTTTGCAAGTCACTTCCACTGCCGTGGTCATTACTTGGATGTAGGAGAATTGTCTCAGGGGTGGGGGAGGTGGGTTCATCCTGCTTGTTTCCTGTTAATATTAGGATTCTGAAATAATTTTTAAACTGGATGGGCACTTTACCTGTGCATTTACATTCCACTCCCCATGTGTGTGGGCAGACAGAGTTGAACAGAGCTTTGCTCACCTCCTCAAAGCAAATTTTAGCCAGACTAGTTTGCATTCTGGTAATATCAAAGTAAGCAGTGATAAACTTCTAATGATATAAAATCTGGTTCCCTCTGATCCATCTCCTTTTTAGTGTTGGCGTTAAGGGCCACTTTGTGACTCGTATCCATTAGTGCAGACTCCTCTCTGAAGAAAAGCCTTGAGGGATGAGTAAGCTGAGATGACTTGAGAGGCTTGTGGGCTACAAAAGGCTGGCTCACAGCGACTGGAACGAGACTTCAGGTTGCTACAAAAGATGTCTGCAGATGATGTTAGTTTTTTGATGATGAGCAATACACAGATAATGGGCTATTGTGCAGAAATAACTCTTCCTATGAAGAGTTGAGTACTCGGGGCATAGTTTGGGCATAGGAGTTGCATCTTCAAGACCCAGCTGACAGAAAGCTTTTGAGCAGTAGAACCAGGCAGACATGGCTGTTCTTCCACCCAGACTGCACAGTCTATTTTCCATTTGTTTTTCCTGAGAGTCAACCAAACCCAACATGTTGTTTCTGTGTGAGTGTAGGCTGCAGACGTGTTTACTATGACCCCACCAAAGTGGTGCAGAGGCATCTGCAAATTCCTGCTCTAAATGTGTCAGGAAATGTGTTTGGGACAGTTTTTATTTAAGTTTTCTATAAACAAGGAAGATACTGGAATACTTCGGGTATCTTTTGTGGAAGGACCTTGTCAGTCTCTCTCTGCAGTTCTGTATCAATTATTTTGGTAGGATGCTCAACAAAGTACACACTAAAATACTTTGTGAGATTGTTGGCTTATCATGTTTAGTTCAGGAGATACCCGTGATGCTGGAACTTGTGATCTCTTGTGGACCTGGCTCATAAAACAAATCGCATTTTGGGAGGTAGATGGTTTGTGGATTGTCGTCAGTGATATCACTACTTGTAAATTCTTGCCGAGATTTTTTTTTTTATATTTGGAAATGTGCAAAGCCTGTCAGTGTGCCAGTTTTTTAGAACTGTGGAAGAAAGTGTAGGAAAGAGCTCATCTTGCACCACATAAGTGAGCTCTTCCTGTGGAGGTTAAGTAAGCGGACTCTGAACTCGGCAGATCAAAGGCAGGCGCACTTCGCCAACGAGGAACTTTAGAGGTTTAGCTCCAGGCAACGTTCAGTGGTTGCCCTCCAATTCTGAGCCCTCTGCTAATAAAACTCCTTTCTCCTTCCCTGAGCTTTACCTAGTTGCACATTAGGGACTGGGACTTGGGAAGGGAAGTGGGGAGGGATGTGTTTGTGGCTTTGCAGTTTCAGACATGTTCTTTGGGGGTTTTATAAGCTATTTAGTGAAACTGAGCTGAAACAAAGAAGGAAAATACCTCTTAGTTTCCTCATATTAATATATTATTAAACAAACAAACCCATAACAATTGTCAGTTATTTTTAGTGTGTGGAAAATATATATTATTTTATTTTGTGGTTATCTTTTCTTGAAATTAAATTCATTTGTTGCCAATGGTAGGCTGCAAGGAGATGGGGAAATCCCAGATTTTTTAATCTTTATATCTAGCATGAGCTAAGCCTCTGTTCTGTGCTTGTTAGGTGATTTCCATTTGAGCGGCTCGAACATAACAAAATTAAAGATTTAAAGTGAGCCCGTGGGGTAAACTGATGGACTATTCCCATTCTTCTGAGAGAAGCCACGTGGAGAGAGCCAAGGCTGGCTGCCTGCAGAGTTCTGTGTAGGTACATGGAGCTGTGACCTTGCTGCAGGTTAAAATCGTGCACAAACTACTGGCTTGGATACACTTTTCAGTTCACACATTTGAGAAGAAACTGTGTCCTCCTGCATCTTGGCTGCATCTGGTTTTAAAACATCCCTGTGATCTCCATGGGAATTCTTTTTCCTGTAGGATACACCCTTACTGCAGTGCTTCCAGACCAGTTGGGTGTTTTGAACCCAAAGAACGTGTTATCTGTTTCTCTGCCTGTCTCAGTGATTTCTTCCTTGCAGAGCTTTTCTTGCATGACGTAAATTTGCCTTCGCTTATTTATGTCTGGGGCAGAAACTTTTTATCTGTGGCTCATGAGCAATGGGCTGATAAATAAGGTGATACTGTGTGATGTTATTACAGATTGTTCTGGGCTTTAGTTGAGTCTAAGCTACTGCAGGAATTTTTTAATTGCCACTGACTTGAGCGCTTTTTAAACAAATTGAAAAACAAACCCCAACCCCACCACCAAAGCAAAACATTGCCCTTCTGTGTTTTTGTGTGCTGGAATCTTTGCCTTGGAGGTAATTAAAAATATAGCTGTTCTCCTTAATGGGATTTCTACACAGCTGTATTTTTTACCAAGCATGTCTGTGTGCAGCTGGTTGAACAGAAACACAACAAACAGGAGAAATGGCTGACTTGTACTTAAGTTTTTAAAATGTGTGTGTTATATATTTATTTAAGAGCAGATCCTGCAGAGCAGCTTGAGTTATACAGAGTAGCCTGGAGAGCTTTTTGAAGTGACCTTGGGAAGGGCAGGTGCAGTTACGGGGTGCAGGTTTGGCTGGTACATCTCTGTCCTCTGGCCATGCAGATGTACAGACTGTGTTGTACTTGCCAAGGGAGGTGCAGTGGGGGGGGGTTGTTATTTGCTTGTGTGTTCTGTTTCTTTTTATTTTATTTAGCTCTTTGTTTTGTTTCTGTTTTTTAGTCTACTGTAGCTTGACTCCATGCCCCTGTGTCTCCAACAAATAAAATGATGAGCTTGGATGTAGGTCAGAACTGTAATTCCTTACCATGGGGGGTGACTTGCTTTGAAACTGGCCCTGTCCATGATAACCTTGCAGTTTGTCCTTCTCAAATCATAACTGTGTACTGGGGACTTGACATCTCATGGCCAGAGATGAAAGTCTTTTATCATAATTTGAGCACCCTGACTTCATTGAAAGACTAAACTCCACAAAGCACACTCAGGGGAAGGGTGGTACAAAGTGCCTTGGCAACCTTGGGTTGTACAGTTTACATAGTTTTTCAGTATTGTTTTAGGTGTTTGCTCCTGTAAGGTGGTTTTGAAGGAGTCTTGTTTAAAAATAAATGGATTTTGTTTTCAGCAGTTCATGGCAGTTTCGTGTCCCTTGTATGTCTCCTGCCTCCACAGTCTAAGCACATGCAGCTCACAGCTGGCAGCTTTGCCTCTGTGTGTGTTGCTATCCCTGCCATGGGGATCCAAAATACCTTCACATTTCAGTTCTCCAGGTGCAGGTTCAGACCTATTCCATTTTTCTTATGTAGTAATTCTTACCTGGGGATCAAGACATGCTTTTTTCTGTTGCCTTTGCTCCCTGCCATTTTTAGTTAGGCACTGATGTGCCTCTGCCTCTGGAACTGACAACCCAGGAATAGAAGCTGTGGGTGCCTGACCTCCTCCCCGGATGGAATGGGACAAACAGGTTGGACAGTGTTTGTCAGCAGAGCTTTTATCAGGGCGGTGAGGTTGGGAATGTAAAGAAAAATGCAGGATCACCAACCTTTACCTTAAAGGCAACGCATTGCCTCTGAAAGCCTTGGCTTGTAGCCTGGGAAATTTAAGCAAAACAAAAAAGCAATGATTGTGGTGATAGCAGAGAAGGTTGTTGACCAGCGATGTTTTGGTTGCTTGGCAGGACTGGGAGACTGTGTCTGCTGCTTCTCAGAAAACACAGAGCTCTGAAGTGCAGCCTTGGAAAACAACAAAAAACCCAACAAAATCCCCCAGCCAACCAGCCCCACCACAGAAGCAAACTTTGTCCAGCCTTGGGTGTTTGCAAGCGCTGTGTTAGCACTGCAGGGCTGACCTGCTGCAGGCTGGCTCCCCTGGATTCTGTGCAGGGCAAGGAACCCAGGCTGGTGGCCAGGTCATGTTCAAAGTCTCTCCTTACTGGGCTGGCCTGCTGAAACACAGACCAGTAAATACAAAACTAAATATTATGTGTTGAGCCCTTGATGATGCTACTGTTCATAAATAGGGAACCAAGTAACATGCACGTGGAAGTTGTCTCCGGGTTTCTTCTAACGTACTGGAGTACTGAATGTACCCTATCAAGTTATTACATGCTGCTTTCTTTCCATTGCCATCTGTTATCTCTCTTCTGGTCCTTATCTTTAACTCTGCAAATCCTCTTAGAAATTTCTTGAAAAACTGAGAGGGGAAGCTGGCTCTTAGGTAATGCTTTTATTCATAGAGTATTTGTTTTTGTTTGCACCACCCTCTTTTTATTTCATCCTGGTATCTTTTTATGTATTTTGATGTGCAAGACTAGTGATCTAACTTGTTGATTCCAGTAACATCATGTCATGTAATTTAAGAAGGAAGCACTGGAAATCCTAAGTTCTGTAAGCTTGTCCCGCAAAGTAAAAAATAAATAGTATTAGATGCACCAGCCTTTTCCATCTGACAAACACCCAGTGTATAAGCAATTTATTTTCATACCCACAGAAGCTTTTCCTTCCCAATCTCAAATTTTAGAAACCCTGAGAGTGAATTCCTGCTACACATAAAACCTTATGTTTTGTGTTGTTGCAGTGATTTAGTTCAAATTTGGGAGGTCAGTGTGAGTTCCCAAGGATTCTCTCTGTGTGTGATACTGATGCTCCTCAGTGTTTTAATATTCTCACACTAAAGTCTTCTGATCTAGTGAATAAGGGGGAATAAAAGGAAAATGGGCAATAAGATGCTAATGATTTGGGGTGTGAAAGCAAGGAGAGTATATGGGAAGAGCATTCGGTTATGTATGTGCTTGGATGTTTTTTAGGATAAGAAAACTACTATCTTGAAATGCTGTAAGTCCTTACGGCTGCAGAGCTGCTTTTGAGTATTGAGAAGTTTCAAAACAGGGTAACAGAAGGATTGTTCTGTTTGTGAGGGTGGGAAAGGCCTTTCCCCCTTCTTTTGATAACTCAGAATCCTTTGGTTTTCTCGCTCTCAAAATGAAGGCAGTCACAAGCGATAGCTGAATATGATACTGTTTGTTCCGTTTATATAAATTTTGCTTTGAGTTGAGTTCTGGCAGCTTTGCTGAGTGGGAAGCTGATATGTTTGGCCTCTGTAATGGCTGTGTGGGCTGTCATTAGGAGGTGTTTTGCAGAAGTTGCTGTATCTTACCTTCTCACTTCGTTATAAAGCTTCAACATGCGATCTGCCCTCTCCCAGCTGGCACTGAATTTGTGGGTCTGAAGCGGTTTTGAAATCCTTGGGTTGCCAGGCTTGCACAGAACAGAGCTCATGTTGCAGATCGGGTGGGAGCTGCTGCGCTGCCTTTCTGGTTTTGTACCCTGAGTATTTTTACTAGCAAGATACCTGCCTTGCTGTGTAATTATGGAATACTACCTTGCATTGCAAAGCAGGGTTTCCACATTCAGATAAGCCTAAACACATGATCCCAACCTAGGACAATACTATATCTTGTTGTTGGAAGTTGGAAGGTGTTTTAGTAAAGCAAAATGGGATGAACTGGGAAAAAACCAATGAGGACCACGAGGGAAAGATAAAGTTCTCCAGGTGAAACAGCACTACATAAGGGGCTGTGCTTGATTGAGGATGGTGAGAAACTTCTTGCTTTGTTAAGTAAATAGCTCATCCTACAAGATCACAGAAATAAATTATGCCAACAAATAAGCTTTTTAAAAGTCAAACTAAAAAATGAAGTTACAGAGGAAAATCACCTCTTTTTCTGGCAATTTGTGCATGTCACTTAAGGGCAAACTTCATGGAGACCCCAACACTGGTTGTGCGGGTATGTAGGAGACTCTTGTCAGTGTTGTCAAAGACTGCACCACATATAAAGAAGGCAAATGTAGTTTCTGCACTCTCCAGAAATACACGGGAGATTTCCCTCTCAATTATCTCTGTGTGTGGAGGAATTTTAACTTGCATAGCCATGAAATTCTCTTTAGAGTTTAGGCAAACATTCATTGTGGAGCCCTACAAAACATCAAGGCAGAAATGAGAAGAACAGGTAGCAGATAAGCATTGCAAATGCTCAGATACTTATCTGAATCTTTTTGGTTTAGAAATTGGGTTTGGGAATCTTGAGAGAGCCTGTTCTCACGATAAGGTGCCTTATAAAGCCCAGGCTCCCACTAGTCAAGAATAGCACAGGTCTAGCCTTTCATTTAAAGGATTGAATCCCAGTGCTGAACCGAAGTGGTGTAAGATGTGCCTCACATCTAAATATTACAGTTTGGCTCTCAGGATAAAAGTTTTTGGGATGTATGAAATTTGGTATTAGAAACAAATGTTTTGCTAACTAACTAACTGCTCTTCTTAAAGTTCTCATGTTTTTCATCAATGTTTTTCAAACCGTAATACATGTGTAAAAAAGCAGTAGGAATAGGTATAAATGTCCTTTTCTGGTGCTTGGCTCTGGTGATCCACACAAGTCCTGGGTCTCCCAAGCCCTCAGTAAACCAGAATGTGGCTCTCTCTACCAGTGATTCACCATTCTCCCAAAATCATCCATGGTCTGAGCTGAGGGATTTACTGAGCCCAGGTGGACATTGTCAGGAGTGAGGCTGGTTGAAGTAGGTTGTAGAATGAGCTTCTAAGGCAGTTTTGGAGTAATTTGATTTATACTCAGGTTTTTCACCCTCTGTAATGTATACATGACGGTACTGTGTCTCTCAAATACATTTCTACATGTTCCAACTTCAGTCAGAGCCTTTTGTTACCTGAGATGAGGGAAACACAGAACCACTGTAACCCCAGACTAAGCTCTTACAGATATGTCTTGTGGAAATGTTAGTTGATGGGTGGTGGCCTAAATATCTCTGCAAATTATCAGCAATGAGTCTGCAGGTAGAAATAGGTACGTATGTATAGAGAGGTGGGGCAAATACTTCTGACAAAAAAAAGTAAATCAAAGTTGCTTCATTTATTTTATTCTTCTTTACATGCCTTAGTGAAGTTTGGTTGAGTCTCTGTTAGTTTACTTGGTCAGTGCTGATGCCCTGAGGTGGACAGGCAGAGGAGTGGAAGGGGCTCTGAAGTGCAGAGGAGCCAGTGCTGCCCTGCCAGGCTGGGGCTGGCAGAGGTGAAGTCACACAGCCCTGATTTGGGGCAGGGAGGGACACTTCAGCCTTCGGATGTCCAGGTGTGTTCTGTGGCTATCGAGTGACTAAAAGAAATTCTCCTTTTGTAGAAAAGGAGAACATCATTCAAATGCACTCTCATGTCTCAAAACATATTTTTAAAAGCATGACCAGGTCAATGATAGGGTGATTTCACTCCATTAGCTTTTCCCCATTTTCTGTGTGCCTCTTTATGCCTTCGCCTATAGAAAAACAGGCAGTGTCTCCATCTGTAGATGCACCTTGGAAAGTTTTTTGACCATATATTTTCCTTCTATATTCTGGGGTTTTTTCTGCCAGTTTTGCAGCAGGTGCTTTGCATAAATTTTTCATAAATTTGGTTTAATTTCTGTGGGCAGCACCTGTCCCTTGTTTTCTGTACACCTGACGTGGTGGGTGTTTTGAAGTACGGTTCAGATCATTTTACCTGCACTGATGCATTTATTGACGTCTTTTTGCTGAACTTCAAAACCCAAACAAAACAACCTGATTTGTTGCAAACTTGGCACAACTACCCGTGCTCTTGCAACTGGCCAAGTGTCCTCTGCTTGTTTCTGTTGTAAAGAAGAGTCTATTTGGTCTCACAGCTGACTTCATGCTATTATAGTTGGTTTACACAGAATAGTATATTACATTATATATAAACAGTATATTATAGTAAACATTTGGCTTTGGGGAGATGACAGTGCTGAGGTGGTACAAGTACAGGCTGCTCTACTAAGGAGAATTAATGCATATTTTGGGCAGGCAGGGTTGGGCACTCCTGTTACTGTGGCTTTTCCCAGCCTCAGTACTTCCTCATGCAGGTGATAAAAAAAAAAAAATATATATATAAAAAATATTTTTGAGTGTGCTTATCTCCGAGGTGGGGCAGGCAGCTTGAATCATCTATTTGGAAGAAGTGTTTTGCACAGAGCCCAGGACAGGCAAAGCAGTCGCTGGTTTGGGTTCCGTGCTGGCTGCGTCCCCATGGTGCTGCCTGGCACATGAAAGGCGAGGAGTGCCTGCCATGGCTGGCTGGGGACCGGGGAGCACTGGGGCTCCTTTGATGTTGCCAGGGCAGGGGGTTTTCTAATTCTTAACGTGAAGGAGGAAGGTGAATCAGTCGGGGAATTGCAGTGCTCAGCTTTCCCAGCTCGAATGGGTGACTCTTTCAAAACACCTTATAGGCAGGAAAGATCTTTCCATTGTTTTCTTTTAATATCCCCAGCTCAGCTGTGCCCTCAGACAGCTTGACCTGAGACCCAGCGAGAGGCCGGGCTCCTTTGGGGGCACTCGATGGGCCAGGGGAGCAGCGTGACCAGTGGGTGCAGCCCACGGCTCTCACTGGTCACCCACGGCTCTCACTGGTCACCCACGGCTCTCACTGGTCACTGGCACCCCCAAATCTCTCCCACAGGGTCCCCTCCTGGGGAAGGAAGAGGTGTTGCTCCATGTGAGGCCTGTGGCAGGGCCAGAGGGGCTTTACAAATTGTTTGTTTGCTTTTGCTGCCTGTTTCTGTGTGAGTGTGTAGCACGAGCCTCCCATGGCCGCCGCTCCCCAGTCCCACCGAGGGCCAGCACGGGAAGGCGAGGGAGCAGGACGGGAGCAGGACGGGAGTAGGAAGAGGGAGCAAGGCTGTCGGAGCAGGAGCGAGAGGCCCCAAGCCCTGAAAGCCGGCCTTTGTGTCCCCCTCCCCCCGGGCCCTGCCTGGGGCAAAACATTACACAATCCAGCTATTGTCTGCTTGGAAAAGTCTACGGCATCCTATTGCAATTATTTATGAAAGGAAATATTTGATGTTTTTGTGGAAGGTGGGTGGGGGAAGCTGAGTTTACCTCTCTTCTTGTTTGGAGCTTAGTATTTCTTGCTTTTGTTCTTCCTGTCCAGTTGTTCCAAATTTTTTCTGAGCAGCAGAGAGTGCCCATGCCTGCAGTCTGTGCTGCAGGGAGAGTCCTGCTGTGAAAACAGCCTTCCCCCACCCCCAGTTCTACAGAATTTCATTCAGTGTTATAAATAAAAGATACCCACAAGCTCCTTCTCGGGATTTGGTTCATGTCCTTCACGTTTTGTCTAGTATGTTTTTTATATGTGGCAGCATTTGGAGGTGTTAGATTTTCCTTAGTTTTCCCTGGAAGTGTGGGCGTAGTGAGAGAAGGAAGGAGCTAGGGAGGATCCAGAAGCTGATCCTGATAGAAAGACTCAAAATAAATGGCATCACTTGAACCCGTTTTTCTCAGCTTGAGCCCTCTCTGCAGGTGTCATTGAAGGCATCAGAAGTGTAGTTTCTTGCTAATAAATACAAGCCTTTCCACATTTGCAAAAGAGAACTAAACTAGAAAATACTAAAAGTAATGAGTAAATGCCCAAGAGGTGTAATAACTTGCACTTTGTGCAGTACTATGCAAAATAAATCCCAGAACCATTTTCTTAAAGGCCAGGTTGTCCCAGGTTTGTTTAAATTGATCTTGAAAAACTCTGTTTTAGGTGACCAGTGGGTTGCTCTAACATGATTTCTGAAAGAAATCTACCTGAGACTGATGCTCATCAGTATTACTTCATCAAGTGGGAGCTTGCTTTCTTTTTATCTTTGGGGAGATACTTCACTGGATTTGGGAACTTCCGTGCTTGCTGGCTTTGATTCCTCTATAGGAACTGTCTCATAATGCCTTGTCATGCATGTTCTTGCCACTGGCTTGTGATGGAAGAGTTCTCTTGCAGTGGCAACTCCCAGTCCTCCTCTTTGGATCATTTTTAGGCTGATACTTCTGGTTGGTTGGTTGAAGGAGTGTTAGGAAGGCTCATTGAGGGCTGTGGTGGTTAGGGGTAAAGGTCTGGAAACTTTCACAGTCTCATAGCCAAAATCAGAGTGAGGACAACTCAACTTCCTAATTCTTTGAAAAAATCATATCAGGCCAGACAGTAAACATTTTCCTTTTGCTAAAGGAGCTAAAGAAGTGCCATTTCCCTGGAAACTAGGACAGTTCCCCGGGGCCATTCCTGCTCCAAGGTATGCTGAGGTGCAGTGTTGGGTGCGCTTGCTGGGTTGTATGGAGGAAGAATGTGTGTTCTTGTGAGTGATGAGAATGCACTGCTTTATGCAAAATGGATTGCTTGGGGTTTTAGAGCATTCTGGAAAGTGTGTGATAAATGAAGAGGTTGTTACATGTCCTGCTTACTGCAGCCTGTTTTGCTGAAGTCAGGGAAAGCTTTCTGAGCCAGAAGGCTCAGTGTGGTGCTCCAAGCATGACCTGCTCCCTTGTGATGGTAGCAAAGAGCAGATCTGTCTTCCAGCAGCTCTCTGTGGCTGCTGCAGAACAGACTGAGCCGTACCTGCGTTGTCCCTGAGCCATGGGGACTTCACCCTGTTAACCCAGATCCACACGCGTTGAGGAGAACAAATTCCACGTTTTCAAGTTTTTTCTCACATGGCAGGAAGGAAACTTCGATCGCTGACATCACGGTTGGTGGAAAATACCCCTCTGAAACCCCATATTCCAAACCACACATGGTAAACAAAAGAAAATCTCACTCTGTATTTCCTTAATTTCACCAGTGGTTTTCCCCCATCTTGTTGCTGTCTAGGAGATGAAGCCAGAAGAGTTTTATAGTATTTTTATTTCATTTGCACATAAAAGCATTCAGTTTCCTTGGGTCTAAAGAAGGGTGAATTATTCTCCTGGTAAAACATGCCGAGGTAGGAATGTCATGAATGAGTGTTTTANCACCACCACAAGGAAGCCATATACATATTAATTTAAATTAAGATGCAGTCTTAAAAGTAGTTTTGGAGTTTGGGGGATACGTTTTAAAATGAAACCAAACACATTGATTTAGTGTCCTGAAATACTGATCTCTTAGTATAGAAGAAACAGTGGCATCATAAAGTGTAAAAGTGATGTAGGGTAGTGATGCTGTATGTGAATTAAGGTAGAACTTGAATTTATACAGTGGTTTGTGGTACTGCCTGTCATGCACAAGAAGCTTCTCTTGGTAGGCTGTGTTGGGACAGCAGTGCAGCCTGTCTGAGCTACACTCCTGCATGGCAAGGTGCCTGTCCATATCCCTGGGAATGGGTCAGAGGCTCAGGATTTGTAGGATGGCTATCCTTCAGGGATGTGCTCTTTCTGTGGGATGGTGTGGGTTGTGGGATACACACTTGAAATGCATGCTGCTGGGAGTGAGCACAAAATGCATTTTGTAGATGAACTAGTTTTGAGAGCATGATTGTATTTGTTTAATCGATTTCATGTAAATTGCTCATAAAACATTTTTAAGTTGCAGACTCTGTAGGTACTTTTGGATCCATGAGCAGGCGGGTGCAGTACACTGTGCCTGAGAGCAGTCACTCAAGCTCAGCATTAACTTAGGTGTTTTTGTGCTTGCTGGAAACTGATCTCTTGCCTGATTGATCTGTGTTTGTGTGCACATGAATAATTCACAGGTATATGCGTTTGGATATACGCACACACATCCTGGTGTGTGCTGAACAGAAAACGTACGGGGCAGTAGGTACCCAGAGGCAGAGCAGCCCTTTCTTCAGTTTATTTTCCCAAAGCATAGTTGTAGACCAGATATATTTTCCTACTCTTGTATGTACTATAAAATAATATTTTTCAAGATGGGGAAAATATCAAGTTACTTCCATTCTGTGCTTTTACAAAAATCACTTGAGAAATTAACATTCTTGTGTATCAGGTTACAGGCGTCCGAGTTCGGGAGGGGCGAGTGTGTAAGGGGAAGCAGGATGTGAGCTTGGAACAAAAGCAGCCTCGTGTTGTGGAGGGGTAAACAGGGATGGTACCGCTTTGTGGTGGATCCCTTATGGGTGTTAACAAAAGCGTGGATACTGCTGATGAGCAGTCTTTGCACTGTTTCCATACACGCTGTTATATCCATGTGCAATTCCGCCTGTGTGCATGGGTGTTGTTAACTCTGCTGTTGTGTTGCATGTGGTTTCCATTTGCCAGTCTTCAGGTCTTTTTCTGCAACAAATTTCTTAAGAATTTTGCTTTAACTCTTGCTGCAAGCCTGTGACCCCTGGTTGGCCTCCCAGCACTGTTGCCTTTCCCAGCTCCAGAACCACCGGAGCGGCCTGTTCTCCTCTGGTGGTTCTGGAGCCCGAGGTGGGGACGGTGGCTCGGACACGCTGCCTTGCTCCTCTCAGCTCCGAGGAGCTGTGTGAGGTCCGGAGGTCCCTGAAAGGGGGAAGCTGAAATGCAAACATGAAGCTGAATAATAAAATGATGTCACTGGCAGCCAATCCGGAGGGGTGATGTCACACGCCTGGCAGCCCCCGCGCCCACAGCACCAGCAGCCCCCTCTCGCCACTTGTCCCTTTCTCACCACCGGGAACTGCTGAGGAGCAAACCTTCTGCAGTTCATTATTTCAGAGTTAAGTGCACGTAAAACACAATTCATCACTCCTGCAGTTCATGAGATTCCGAAGTTTCCCAAGACTGTAGAGCTGGGTGGGAGCTCTTATAGCTCTTCCATGGAGCACATGACAAGCAGGCAAAGCGATTTTCTTTGGGTTTTTTTTCTTCACAGCTCTTGCTGTTCTGCCCTGTGTGTGCTGGGTAGGATACGTGTTGATGTGTGTTTGCTACTTTCGATGTGTATTGTACACCATTCTTATTTCCTTATTTATTTTGTGTTATACATTTAGATCTTATTTGATATTAGCAAATCCCACAGATAAGCTCTAAATTACTCACATTGTTTCTGTCTCCTCCTATCCACTTAGCAGAGGCTGTGTTGAGCATCTTGGTGGTTCAAGCTGTTGGAGACTGTAAGAGCTGTTTATTATTTCTGAGTGAAATTTAATAGGTTTTCAAACCAGAGAGCTGAGGCACCCTTTCTGATATTCAAAACAATGACTGTATCTACAATTTGAGGTAGATTTAAAAGAAATAAATAATTTTACTCTATGAGGTCATTGTTGATGCTAGGAAAGAAAGATATGAGCAAACAGATCTTGAACAAAAATCTAGTTTTAGAGGATAGACAATGTCGTCTATTATAATTTGTAGTACTTCCTTCTTTTATTTTACTTTTATGTTTTTCTTCAGAAGCATAATGGTGAGGAGGAGGATGTAAGGAGGAAGGCAGGCTGTAAGTTGTGTCAGAGGACTCTGATGGTTTCAGCTTTTCAGGGATAGATAATCATCTCCAGTCCAGGTACTGGAATTTCTTTCCTATTTTAGTCTGCACTGGATTTCACATGACATATACAAGAGATGTTTGATCAGCTTTAAGGACAGCCATGTGACCCAATCTGGGATGCCTGAAACTATTGCTGGAATGAGAGCCAAGCACGAGGCTTGGGCAAGGTGGTGTTAAGTGCATTTGGGATCCCTTCTGTGAGGCGTGAGAAGGTAGAAGGAGGTGTGTTGTCTTTATAAACTGAGAAATGGTGAGATTAAAGCAGGTGATTCCTCCTGACCTGGGGCTCCTGAGTTGCAGCTGCTGCAGGCAGGGAGCGAAGCAGAGGAACAGCCTGAGTGTCCTGTACAAACCGTTCTTATCATAACCCAAATTATAGGGTTTTGTTTTCATAGTGCGTTGTAAAAGTGATTTAATGTTTTGTAATTGTTTTCTTGGAGGAAAAAAAGGAAATTTATGTGAGCTTCAGTTAAAGATGCAGCCACTGTAACTCATCTCTAAAGGAGCTGGAATACTTCTTAAGTGCATGCAGCAGTCTAAGATAGGTGTATTATTGAGAAACCACACTGGAGCTATAAATCAAAAGGCATCTTTGAATTTATTCTCTTCATTGCCAGGTATATGGAGAACTGTATCATTAGGCCAACAGGAGAAAAGATTTAAGATTTCAGTCTTTCTCACAGTTTTATTCTTTTCTTGTAAAGAATCCTGCTGTAATGACAAGCATTGACATCAAAATAAGATACTTTAGAAAAATAATTAAAATAACACGACGCATTTAAGTTCACCTTGGATGGTTTAGCAGCATTGATGCTGAGCTTAGGAAGATGATTTTACAGCTATCAATGTGTTAAAAAACAGCAAAAGAGACTGTAAAGTATTCCAGCTGATGGATGCCTATTGGTATGGATTCTTGTATGTGCACAGAGATACAGAGCGTGGATTCCATGAAAATGGAATGAGCCAAAGGCACGTGAAGAGTTTCACATGAGATAAGCAGAGGAAGATGCTCCGAGAGGAACCATCACCACTGTGCTGTTCACACGTTCCCTGTGCTTGTGGTAAACTTGGATTGCTGCTTTAGGCCTTCTGTACCAAGGGAGCTGAAGCCCAAGCAGATCCATGTCCCCTTCAAACACGAAAGTTACAGCTTTCTGTACTGGACAGCCACTTGTTATAGGGCAACTAATTCTTTTTTTCAACCTCAATTTATAGGACATCTTTCATACATGCTTTCCTAGAGGAACGTTTGTTAGTTGAAAGCAAAACCCATAAAACTTAAATGCTTCCATTAATACCCTATTTAATTCTGGAAAAGTCTTATATAGCCGAGTTGAAAACTGATTACTAGACATAAGGATCCTTTTCCTACCTGCAGCTGGGACTCACATTAATTCCTGATGCATTAAAATGGTAAATTTTGTAGCGTAACAAAAACTGAAGATGTTTGTGGGGCTGAGTTTGCAGCAAAATGACGATAGAATAGACTGTTTGGTAAAGTGTGATATAAAAATGCAGCAGCCTGTGTGGCCCAAGCACAATCAGTAAGTGTAGGTGTATCCTTGTTCCTTCTGCAGTTGTAAACAGTGCACAGTTGTGACTGTTTGTGGTAATAGAAATAATAACCTGACATAGGACATTGCTCATCTGTGAAGTAAACCTGGTGAAACAGTAATATGCTGAACTTGTACCAAACTGTTGAGATCCTTTAAAACAGTTTTACATTAAGTTGGATTTGTGAACCGTGTGGATTAGGAAGTGCATCAGCAGTGCTCTAAGTCTGCATTAAGTTCTAGACTGACCTTTTGGGTCCTGTCTCAGGAAATTCTGAACTACTGCTGATGTGTTTTACTTGTGCTGACTTGCTTCATGGCCTGGATCTCTTCTGGTAGTTCAGTGGTGATTTGTGAAGATTTCCCGCTGTAGCATCAAGGCTGGGGGATGTGGTGATAATCAGTGGTGAAGATGACTCCAGTTTTGCTGGATGACTTGGACATTCTTCCCTCTCCACGCTCTGCACTTCACCTTGAGCAGCCCCTTCTTTGCCAGCAGGATGCTTTGATAGAAGAATGAGGTAGTGGTGACATTTTTCTCCTCTTGAAACCCGGACGGGCATTTAAGAGGCCGGATAAAGGAGCTGAGGGTCAAACTGTAGGCAGTTGGTTAGAAAATGTTGGCTGGCACTACTGGAGGAGTTGAAATCATACAGCTTCCCTTTCCATAAGAGCCTTCTATTGCATGAACTTTAATTTTATGTGTCAGTTATTTGACCAAAGCTGCATTCTGAGGTTGGACTCATTTTGAGTAAGCCGATACTAAGTTTAAATTGATAGACAGAGCTACCCAGAGGGCTTGGATCTATTTGTGCTCTTTGTTCTCTCCTTCCTCTTTCCCACTTCTCTGTTGTTGGTGGCTGAAGTGACATTCCTGGAGACATCTCCACAGAGCTGCCCAACCAACCTCTCTGTGTCTTACCTGAGTGCTGCAGGATGGCTCAGCAGCCTCCTGGCCTTGAGTTGTTCTGATTGCTTCCAAGCAGTTGGAAAGAGCAGTGAGCAGGATCCTGGTGTTGCACTTTGGGATTCTTGCCTGTAGAGGGATGATGGCTGCTCTAATTCAGTTTGTTTCTCTAGGAAGTAGACTGAAGAATATTGGAGTTATTTTGTCCCAAGAGAGTATCGTCCTAATGACTCCAGGCTGTTTTGGAACATTTTGTGGCTTTTAAACCTTATAACATGTACCAGTTATAACCCGAAAAGAGGGCGGCTGTATTGGCATTAGTCTATTGGAAATTTTTTCCTGGATATGATCAAGCTGGAGACCAAAACCATTTCAAATGGACAAGAAATGACATCAGGCCATTTACAACCTTAGCATGGCTCAATGAAGCTCAGTGTTGATACTCTGTTTTCACCACCCTTTTTGGTGGAAAAATAGGTGTTTCTTGTTTTAATATGAGCTTTTGGTAATTTTGCTCTGTTGAGACTTTTAGCCATTCCATTTCTGACTGCACCTTCAGGAGAAAACAGTCACAGCTGATACCCTTCCTCTCCATGAATCTTCGATGTACTGAGACTAACAAAATACTGTAGAAACCCATTTAACTAGAATAAAAGTTTATGGAAGCAGCTTTTTTAATGAACTAAAAACACAAGCGAGTGATCTGTACTCAGGATTTCCTAATGCATTTATACATGGGCCTTCATCAGCGTGGTCTGCCCTGGAACAATGGATTCTCACTCTGGGATGTGAATTCTGGGTATTTTTTGGCATGGAGCCTGTTGAGTGTGGAGTCAAATATGCTTTTATAAACTCAAATGGGAGTGTAGAATCTTGTGGCCAGTTTTGGACTGGAGAGATTCTTGTTTTGCAGAACTGTTTTGTTGTGCCGTTTTTAGTAGCAGTACACAGGATGCAGTGGGGCATCAGGAGAGTTTCTTGAATTAAAGGGATAAATTGTACAATCTGGCTTCCATGTAGAGGTACTCACAGTGTACAAGTCCACCTTATTTATGCAAATCTACCATGAAAATTTGAAATTCATGAGTGGTCACATGGTGTAGGAGTGTTTTTTTATTTGGAAATAATAACTTTAGATTTCTTTGAAATGTCACATGTTGTGCCTTAGCTTAGACAGAGTCTTTTAGATCAAATTATGAACTGTTGAGGAAAATGAGTTATTAACGGGAACACAAAAAGGTAACACCAGTGGAGCGAGCAGTGGAGGTGAAATGTCTCTCTGGAGAGAAATGCAGCATCTCAAGGTAGAAAAACATTTTTTTGAAGAAGGCACTATTTCAAAGGCTGAGGGTTTTTGAAAACAATTTGGTGCCAAAAGCTTAACCTGTTTTTCATAAACACAGTTGCTGGTTGGAGCCAAAACAAACAATTACGGTCCTTAAATGAACCGAAGTGAGGAATCATAGCTGCCCCAGCAGGCTGCTAAAAATTGAAGTGTGGCTACGTCTGAGTCAGGGAGGACAGTCAGGAGCAGGGACCTGGGCATGGGCTGGGTTTCCTGGTCGCTTGTTCCTTGGGGCTGCTTTCCTTGGAGGGGTACAGGAAAGATGTGAGCCTAGAAACCCAGGTGGCTGTAACTTGACAGAAGAGCAAGGCCACTATAGACTGTGGTGCGTGTGAGCCAGAGGTGTTACTGTGCTGAGTATTTCTTCTTCATTGTCTTTGCTCTCTCTCCTTTTTGCCTCCTGCAGCACCTCCTGGCGAAGGTTTCATTTACGTAGTGCAGTACCTGTGTCACAGGTCAGCAGCCTCGGCTGGGCTGACACCCACTGAGCTTTGCTGGAAAATGTCCCCACTTCCCATGGCCTTTGGAGTCGAGCAGCCCTCTGCTGAGGGGTGGATGCCTCTGAGGTGCTGAGGGAACTTGTGCACGTACAGGGGATCAGGACAGGCAGGAGGAGCTGGACGTGTCTTCACTCTGAGCACTCAGTGGCTGCAAGATGCAATCACAACATGTTATTTTCAGCAGTTTTAAAAGCAACCCTCCCATACCACCTTCCAGAATATTATTATTATTTGAGATTTTGTGGAATGGGTGTAGAGCATTGGGAAGGCTCTGGCATCTGTGGGGATCTTGGGCAAGGCCATCTATGCTCATGCTTTGATTTTCTTTTCTAAACCACCTTTGTAAAGATCTACAGGAGAAATCTACATGTTTTACTTGACTGTAGAATTGCAGATACCAGTTGGGAGATGCACTGGATGGTCTTCAAATGGCCTCAGCTGTCCAAAAAACTTGAACAACTTTTGGAGAGATACCATTGTTAACTATCGTAGCAATTGAATTTAATTGGCCTTTTGTACATTTCTGCTTGGGAATTAGTTCCAATCTATTCCAGAAAGTAGAGGCCTGAATTATAAGCAAGATCCCTTTCTCATGGACAAATATTCTGATTTAGAGATACACTGTGTAGAGGCAGCATTTAACTTCACCTGTTTGTTCCTTCTCTGGCAGGTTAGAGAAGCTGGCAGGGAGGGTTAAGCTCGAGAAAGCTGTAAAAATGCATTTTTCTCATATGTTCCTTTATAATCACAAGTATGGAAAGGACAGGTAGAGGTGAGGATTATTCACAACCATAAAATGAAATGGAGTTTGAAGTTAATTTTAAATTTACCTACATAAACAAACCACGGGTGGTACATTTTTCTCCCTTCTTTTAACTGTGTCTGTGAGAGAAGTGTCAAACGGTGCATTATTTACGAGCTGTTGCAGATACTGGACTTCTGCATGACATCCTCACCTCAGAAATGCCTTGGTGGAGAAGGAAGAATAGCTGGTGTGTCTCATTTTCCAGTCCTTCAACTCCACAGCCGTACCCTGGTTATCTGAGGGACTGGGTGGCAGCTTTTGGCTGGCTGGAGATTTTTGCCAAGTGAACTTGCAGGAAGGACTCAGAGAGAGATCAGCTGGATGTGTGCTCAGTTCACTATAAACAAAATATTTGTCCTTAAGCATAAACCAAAAAGGAAATGAAGCAAGGAGATGTCAGTAGTCCTCAAGGAGTGTAAATTACGATGCCAGTGTTAATTCTTTAAAAAAAAAAAAAATCTCTGCCTGTTCAAATGCTTTTCTGGTGAATGCAGAGTTTTCTCAAAGGCAACAGAATTCCTGTCTCCTACAGAGATACTTGCTGGCTGTTGGAATAGCATGGCTCTGACATTTTTAACATTTCCCCAAATTTAGGAGCTAAGTCACAGCTTCAGGAGCTACATATCATGGGAGAAATTGCTTGAAGAGAGCAGGTAAAGCACTCTGGGATGGTGGAACAGGGACAATCCTAAACAGGATTTGAGCAGTGCTGCCCAAGAGCTGCACACTGCCAGTGCCTGGCTCCTGCTCAGCTGCAGGTGGGTCCTGAGCAAGACTAAGTAATTCTGGCCTGATCCACAGGTGGATCCTAGAGGTTCCCTTAGCTGGAGGTGGGCATGTTCCTGGTGTGCTGCAAGTCTGTGTTAAAACTCAAACCTTGAATGGAGTAATTGGAAGGAACCTGCAGCCTTGGACTGGGACTTCAGCTAACGTGGGAGCTCTGCTGACACGCTTGCAGTGTTGGGTTTTTCTGTGTGTATATTCTTACCAAAAATCAACAAGATTTTTCTTGCTGCAACCAATAAGAACTCAAATCTGCTTTTGTAAATGTTCCCTGTTGCAACAGCCAAGTGATAGAACCTTTTTTAATGGTTTTAGTGAGGAGAAGTTGGATGTCAGAACTACTGAGAGCAGTGATTTAGTAAAGTACTTACAACTAAAGGAGAATAAACCTTGATTAGTGGAGATAAATCTCAAATACTTAAAGGCACTTGGATAGAGCTTTTAACTAGCTGTTTCATGAGTAAATACTGTGCAAGCAGAAGCTGAAATTAATATCAATGTGAATTACATGTTGGGCAGCTTCTGCAGTTAGTGCAGAATCACAAAATATCCTGTTTCTTCTCTTGTCACCCCAAACCAACAGATGTTGCCCTGGTTGCAGGGGTAGAGCCCTGTGAGGAACAGAGGGATATTTGGCAGAGCACAAACAAATTCTTGAAATACTTGAGAACTTCTTTGGAAAGCAGCTTTGAATCTTTGTTATCGCTTTGTTGCCGAAATAAATGTTAGGCTCCTTAGCAGGCAGAAACAAATCATGAGCCTAAAGCTGGACTTTTTGCAGCCATGGCTGTAGTAGGTGGGGATTCTCTTCCCTCTCCAAAGGAAGGGCTTCTCTCTTTGTTTTTGGCTTTTGGCACACGTTACCAAAATATTTGCAGTGCAGTAACATGTATTTTTTCATCTGGAAAGTGGGAAATAAAACATATTTGTTCCTATGTGTAAATACTCTTTCCCCACAAAAAACAATGTTTGCTTTGTAAATCCAGCCTGCTTCTCCCCTCAGAGTGTGAATTCCTGTGAGCTCCGTTTCGGAGAGCAGGCACGTGCGCTTCCAGGTTATCACTGAAATAAAGGAGGCTCACAGCTCTCCCCTTCATGCTTGTAGGAATAGGTGAGACTTCTTAAAGGAAGGACCCTCGAGTGGTGGTTAAAGTGACCTTCTTAGGAAATGCCATTCGTGCCAGAGCACATAAGCTTCCTCCCCGTCTCTTCCCCTGCATAGGAGGGGTTGTGGGATACAAAGCAGCCTGGGAAACGGAATGCACATTCTTCTGTACAAAGGAAGCTCAGAATCTCATGGTATATACATAGGTCTCTCTGTCTTCCCCCTTAAAAATGTTTTTCTTTACCCTGTAATCAGAGAAATTTTTCCTTATTAATTTTCCTTTGGGTGGAGAAAAAAGGGAAAGATCTATTGTTGGGATGGAAGTTGCTGCCGGGGGCGACAATTGGGCTATTGTTGGGCTGTAATTCTAGTCCGGGGGCTCTGAGGGGAGGTGGAAAGGAGGAAGAGGAATATGAACAAAACCAAGTATTAACTCTGTAATAAACTCCTGTTGTTTACCTGAGCCAGGATAGCCAGAGGTTCGGTCTTGTTTTTCCTGAAGGCTGATGAAACATGGTGTTATTACCACTGGTGATGCTGCTCTCCTGTGAGCATCTGGGAGAGGGGGAAGAAGGGAACTTTTTTTCCCTCCAGCTGAGGACATGCAGTTATTTTTCTAAAGCCCAAATCAAAACTGTTAGTTGAAGGCAGAAACAGGCCTCAGGAAATGCTGTTTCTTCTGGCAGCAAGAGACAAAGATCCTCGTTCTTTAGACCAGCCTTTGTATAGTTCAGAACAATAATAATTTTTTTAAAATGTCTGATAAAGAACAAGTACTTATTATCATAATGTGTTAACAGAGCTATAATTAAGATTGTTCTTGTCACTTTTTTTTAATATTCCATCTTCCTTTGGGAGTTTTTAATTGTTGAAAAAAAATTAGTGTGTATTTACATTTGGTAAAAAAAGGTTTGGGGACCAAATGTTTTAGAGCAGCCCTGTTTGCTTTTCTGGGCTCTTACCATGAATACGAGAGAGAGACACTTGGAGAAAGGAATGAAAAAATCCTGTGGATTAACTCAGGTGTTGCTCAGGCTCCAGCCAAAGAGGAAGCAGTCACTTCACCACTGGCTTCTTAAAGACTTACTGCCTTCCTGATGTTTCTGGATCTCCCCAAGTATCCTGGGATTGCTTTGGCATCACTTCCCCCACTCCATCCCTCCCAGGGACATGCTGTCAAGGCATTTACACCACCAAACTGGTAAATGTGCTTCTGTTTTAAAAGAGAGACTCCTTTTGAGGTTAGATAACCTCTTTTATTATTTTAATTACAGCTAGAAATGTTCATCCTTCTTGGATTTTTTCTTTTATTACACTGTATTGATCTCGAGTGCTGCCTGCTTTTAGATGCTGGCACTCCCCTGGACTTTGATCCCTTGATGGAGAAGTCACGTGTGCTCCAATGAAGACTTGAATATTCAGTTTTCATTAAAACTGTGATTTCATCATCAGTGAGACATGGGCTTTTAATGCTGTTTTCACATGTGGCCCTGCCAGGTAACAGTGCTGGGCAGGGAGGGACGTGGAGGTACCTGAGGTTTGTTCACCTTCAGCTTTGACAGCTGGCTGCCTGCCAAAAGTAGGGAAGGTTGTCATTAATGCTCTTAATTTTTATGAGTGTTTGAGATTTAAAATGTTTACTCCATGTTGTTGGTTGTAGAGCCTTTGTATTTAAAATAAATAATCTTGTTTTAAATTAGTGTTTCCTGGAGGAAGCTATCTGGCTATTGTAAAGTGCTCTGTCAACAGAGCTGCATCCTCATACCAGCAGAAGAGGAAGGATCTCGTGTCGATACACAGAGCTTGGGAGAGCTGACACAGAAAAAATTCCCATGGACAGGGCTTTCTGCTTCCTACTTTTTTTGCACAGATGGGTCTCTTTGTTTTTGATTAAACATTAATCAAAAATCAATTTATGACTCCATATAAGTGGTATTAGATAAGTCTCCATTTATCCACGGTAAATAAAAACATTGTTCAGACATGAACAAACAACAGTCCTGGTTTGGTTTGAGTTTCAAAGTAGATGGGGATAGAAAATTGTAATTAAAATTGCAGATTTCATAATTGAATGTGTTCTTTTTTAATGAGAACATTTAGTTTAACTGTAGCAGGATAAAAAAACATAATTGAACTAAACATCTGAATGTTTTGCAGAAGAACATGAAAATAGGATTTGAGAGATCCTTCAGTAGAAAAAGGTAATCTTACGGGTAAAGAGGAGATTTCTGAGGAGGGTGATGTGTAACGTTGAGGATATTGGACAGTTTGGGCAGCCCACAAGATTTTGGGGTCTGAATACTCTGATTTGCTTCAAAAGTAGAATTAATTTCTGTACATAAACAGTATCTCTGGGTAGTAGAAGGAATGTGGAGGAGCAGTCCAGTTATTTGTAGGAATTAAATGTGGGTTTAAGCATTTTACTTGCAATTACTCTGACAGTAACTGGTTTTTAATTCTGTTTTTTTCTTCAGGCTGAAGTACTGAAGACAAGTCTTTGTTTTCATGCATGTGTGAATAGTTCTGGGTCTTTGTCATGCTGCTTTGTGCCTTTTCTAGTTTTCTTCCATCCTTGTTGAGCTGAAGGGCTCAGAGTTGCAGTCTGTATTTGAGATGTGAGCAACCTGCACTTTTACAGTGTTAGAATGAATTTTTTTTTTTTTTTTTAAGAATTTCAACAAAGTACCTGCAATTCAAAATCCTCCCTGGGGTGGGTTTTGTTGGGTTCACCCCTCACCATCAAAGGGAAGGATGCAACTGTGGGAAGGATGAGGAGAGGTGTTCTGGGGGGTCTCGGCACTGCAGCTTCCTGTTACGTGGTAGAAAATGCTGGATGGAGCATTTGTTGTGCATGAATGATGTAGTAGTTGGAAAAACTTTTTGGCCAGCTTTGACTTGTTCTGTTTGTTAGTTTTGTTTGCACCCAGAGTGCAGGGAAGAGGATTGAATTAAGCTTTAGCATCCTCTCAGTTATTGGGCCAAATGCCACTACTTTCGCTGCCAATACAGCCTACAGAAGATGTGTAGGCATGGAGAGTGTGGGAGTTTCAGAATACACAGCATCTTTTAATTGACACGGGATTTGTAAAGTGCAGCTTGTATAACTGGTGATACCTAATCTCCCTTGTCCCTTCCAAGAGGCACGTTGATGATCCATATGCTTGATGGAGGTGTTGCTTTGTCTACGGGAGATAAGAACTGCATACTTGATCAGAGATGTCTTGCCTCTGATTTGCCTGCAGGCATGCAAATTTAAGCCATAAATTCTGAATATTCTCTTGGCTAAATGAAGGTTTTATCTTTTAAAATTTTTAAAGAAGTTTTCCTCTTGCAAAGGGAGACTTGCTCCCCCTTTAAAAGGGGAAGAAGGAGGTGTGGGGATGAGGGAGGGACCTGCAGTGGTCGGTGCAAAATGAAAGGTTACACCACAAAGTCAGGTGCTGGGTGTTGCTGGCAGCCAGGTGGATTCAGGAAACACTGCTTTGCAGGTATTTTGTTACTGGCTACAGTGTCACTCCTCCCGAGTGACTCGGCATGTCTAACCTTGCCTGATCCCCGGGAACTGTCCTCCTGCTTTCCCAGGGTTCCTTGTGGAGGAACCTGTTAGGAGACAGCGGCTGCAGCAGCTTTGGCCTTTGGGAATGGAAGGTGATGGCTCACACAGAGCATGCTGTGGGGACTCAGGAGAGTGTCTCCAGGAAACAGGAGATACCTGAGTCATGGACTCATTTAGGTTGGAAAAGAGCTTTAAGGTCGTTGAATCCAACCGTAAACCGAACACTGCCAAGTCGAGCAAAAGTCAGGCTTAAGCAGCTGAAAGTGAATTTTCAGAGAATGTATGTCCAGCAGAGCAGAGGAAACTGGGAGAGGGAAGAAAGGAGAATGATCCATAAATTTTTTATTACTAGGTATAGAAACAAGGTGTGCTGACATATGTTTTTCTTTCCCAGTGCAGCTGTTGCTGTGTAGTGTCTGTGGAATAGCTTCAGCCTTCCTGGTGGCACTGTCCTCCTTAAAAATCAAATCAAGCACACACAAAACCCCCACAACACAGAGGAAGTGCAAACTCTACTAAGCCTACTGACAGTAAGCTAGCTGTTGTTAAGTTATTAAGACTACTTTTCACTGGAGCCTCTGCATTCCAGGCTGAGATTCCCTGCGCTGGGGGGTTTGGGGCATCCACTGTGGTCAGTGCAGCAGCCTGGGGCCTTGGGCTTTGTCGGGCAAGATCCTGAAGTTACTTTCTAGTTTTAAGCACAGGTAAAGCCATGAGATTTAATGTAGGTTCTTCATAGTCTTCAAGTCAGTCAGGGGTTTTCTTGTCATCACTACAATCAGGAATTTAATGGCAAGACATGAAAGTGGGTACTGGGTGGATTGCAGTTCCTGCTTATTTTGCAGATGCTTTTACAGCAGGTCTTTTGTCCCTCCTCCTAAGCCCTTCTGTTTTGAATCTCAGCACCCTGACAATCCCCATGTCTCTTTATTTTCCACTGTGTATTTGGACAAAAGAATCAGTAGTGAGGAGCTGGGCACACATCTGAGAGCGTTTTCTCCCTCCCTGCACCACCCCCCTCCCTTTTTTTTTTCAAACACAGATTTTGAGTGTTGTGAAAGGGTTCAGTCTGGTTATTCTCTGTTTTGAGAAGATGGAAACAAAATGTCGATGATGTTTCATTTAAATTTGTGTTTAATTTAGTGTTTCTTGATGTGTGATATGTAGGCAGCGGTGGTAGGGATGTCTGCAAACAGCTGTGCAAAAATTAGGGAATGCTGTGTTCTCGAGGAGTAAATTGAGGCCAAATTTATGCTCCCTTATGATGCTCTGTGTTGTATTGTCTGTAGAACAGTGAGGTTTTTTGATAAGTGTAGTTGTGCAGTGATAACAAGAAGGACAACTTCTCATTGTGATCTGATTTTTAGATTTATTCCAGTTTTTATTTACTGCTGCTGCACTTTTCCCTTTTTTTGCTTTCAACATTTCCTACAATGCAGGTTGCTTTTAGAACACTATGCTGAGACCGTCGTGTCTAAAATACTCCAAATGTTTTCAGAGCTGGCTGGTTCCAGCCCCAACACACACAGCTCTGTGCCTCCCAAAAATAGTCACCTGAAGGGAAAGACAGAGGCTGAAATGGAGCTGCTGAGCCTCGGCCTGCCCTGGGCTGTGCTCGCATTCCTCCGGCAGGGCCTGGGCCTCTTTTGAAAGCAACCTTTCAGCTCATGGAGCTGCATTGTGTAAACATCTTCAGCAATAATTTATTCTCTTGAAAGAGGCCAAACTAATCCCCCCATCCTGGTTAGAGCTGCCTTAGATGTTACTCTGAGCGGCACATTTTCTGTCTTGCAACAAGCGTGACATCACTCGAATATAGCAACAGAATGTGGTCAAATAGCATTTTAAACAAATTTTAAAATCCTCCCCTGTGGGGCGGATTTATTGGGAATGTTCTTCCTTCATCTGTATGTTATCAAGCTAAATGCCAAGCCTTGGTTTTGCTGGAATGTTTCTATATGTGTAGGAAAACCCGCGGCTGATTTGACTGCATTGATATTTCCCTCCCCAGTTTGTTTTCTGTCTTGGAAAAAGAAGTAAATATTTGTAAAAGGGGGAGAAAGATCTTTATAAAATCTACCTGCATAGAAAATAAGTCTTATTATTTTCTAAGTTTCAGAGCATTTGTGAACAGAGTTTGTCGTAAACAAACTCATAAAATCCTCTGGAGAAACATATGACTTTGATTTCATTTTTTTTTCCTCTTATAGGAGCAGCATTCTTAACTTTTGCCTTACATTTTTTTAGCAGAGCCTGAGAAGCTCCATGTTGTTTTTGTCCTGTAATAGCACTCGCCCCAGCAAGGACATGGCATCTTTGGGGTTTACCTCTGTCTCCAGCCCCTGGGAGGTTGTTTACTACTTTCAGCCTGGAATAACAGGCCAGTCCCAGGGATCCTCCCCGGGGAGCAGGGTTATTGGCATCTGCCAAAATACCACCTCTGTGTTGGGCCGGGCGGCGGCGGGACGCTGCCCTGGGGATGTTGGGCTGGGGGTGCGGTGACGGTGGGGCAGCGGGATGCTGCATTCCCGTGGGGATGCTGCGGTGGGATGCAGGATGCTGCTGAGCTGCGGGGCAGGCACAGCCCCCGGCACTGTGAGCTCAGCCCATGGCTCCTCTCAGGGCGGGAGGAAAACAGTGAGACCCTTTTCAGGAGCGAGGTGTGTTGGAGCCTATATTTGGATGCTGCACCTCTTCTAAATTTGGTTTTCTCCTCATTAATACTGGAGCTGTTTTAATCGCCCTGTAGGGAAAAACATGGGGTTGCTGGAGGGTGGGTTATTCTGGGGGTTTTTTTCCACCCTTTATGAAGGCCGAGGTCTGTTTTGGAGGGCTGGAGGCGAGGGAAGGTGGAGGAAGGGGCGGAGGGGAGGGTCTGCTGCTCTGAGCTCCTTTGTGTGGGAGCCCCGCGCTCGCCGCTCACCGCCCGCCGGCTGGGGAGGGGGCACCGCGGTGGGGCAGCTCCTCTGCCTGCTAATGAAGGCACTGGGGCGGACACGGCTGCGGAGGGGAGCAGAGAGGCTCTGCCGTGGGAGAGGGATCCGGATGATGATGTTTCCATCTCCCCTTTCCCCGGCAAAGGCAGCCTTCGGGCTGTCTGCAGGGAGGTGCTTGTCCCCGTCTCGGGGGAGTGTGGAGAAGGAAGCGTGGCAGCGTCGTGTTAAAATAAGCGGATTTCTACCTTTTGCCGTGACCTGAACCAGGTCTCCCCCGTTGCAGCAGCACGAAGAGCTCGCAGTGGGTGTGATGGAGGAGTAGTGGATGGGAATTACTCGTCTCGGGGCTGCAGGCAACCGTGGAGTGGAGCTGTGCGTGGGAACGGACGGCGAAGGCAGCCGAGCTGCCGTGCTGTCACTCCGTGCTGTCACTCCGTGCTGTCACTCCGTGCGGGACACGGCCCTGTGCTGGCCCTGTCACACGCCTGGAGACCTTCCCTGGGGTGCCGGAGGCGTTTGTGACCCAGCTCCGTCTGCGGCAGGGTGACGGGGATGTGGGCGCAGTGGGTCACATTTGGGCAGGGATGTATGGCTCAGGCAGGCCGGAGGGCCTGCTGGTTTGTTCTGCCGGCCGTGTCCAGCTGGCCTGGGCTGCTGCTCACGTCCAGCTTTGGTGCAGCGGCCGGCAGAGCCTCCACATCCGTGTGGTTGATGATCCTCACTAATTTCAGGCGTGGCAGCATCCCCGAGTGTGGCTGCATCCTGCCCTTACTTAGGGACGTGGTTTAGTGGTGGCCTTGGCATCACTGCGTTAATGCTTGGACTCGATCTTAGATCTCTTTTCCAACATAAACAACTCCGCTCTTTAGGTACCTCTGTGCAGGTCCTGGTGGAAGTAAAGTTTCAGAGGAGATGTTGATAAATATGAACAATACAAAAGAGATTTAGGCCCCCACAAAATGTGTAAAAGTCCATCAGGTTATTGCAAAAAAAGCATAAAGGACTTTGGGTACTAAGCTTAAAAGTCCAGACAACCCGAGGAAATACAACAAAATTGAATTAGTTGCAGGAATTAATTCATTTTTTTTCTAACTTCTGCTATTAATCATTTAAATGACCTGGGATGGAAATTACAATTATAATAGTTACTTTTTGCTTTATTTCAGGGTACTCTGCACTCCAGTAATTTGACCTAGTTTATTGGTGGTTTAATTCCACTCTCTCATTTTGAGCACTTTATTCTTGTTACCAGCTTCGTCAAGTCTTCTAAATATTTTACTGTCTGCTCCGTTCCAGGGTCAAATGGGACAAGCATTAACTTCTGGCTAGAGAAAAACTCTGTTGAAAACCAGTACTAGTGAAATCCCTTAATGGAACAGATGTGTCTGACCTGAAAAATTACATGTATGCTCCAAAATTTACTTCCCCCCTCCTTCTGCAAGAGTATCTATTAAAAGATTTTTCTACTGTAAAAATCCCTTGCCCATATCCTTAGACCATTCAAGTTTCCAAACCCCACAGCTAACCATCTTTCTCTACATATTTGCTCAAGTAAGGGCTTTTTTTTCCTGCCTTACTCTTCTAGTAGTCTTCCGTAGCTAAGATTAACTTCACAACTAGGATTTGCTTTTCAAAAAACAATGTTTGCCTTTTGTGAAACTTGTATCGAGTTCCTGCTGGAATTATTTGTTCTCTCTGAATTTCATCGTGTTGCAGAAGCGATGCACGTGCTCCAGGGGAAGCAGCAGATTCCGGAGGCAGTGTGTGTATGGAGAAATCTTGCTTTGTTGTGATAGCTCTCATTCCTAGGACAGATGTACTTAACTAATTTTTTAAATTAAATTCAAATCATGGGTAGTGCGAGGTGGCAGTTTACCAGTGGCTTTTGAAACATGTTTTTCTGTGAGGAGTGAAACGTGTGGTTTGGAGCAGCAGGCAGGCTATGAAGAGTTCCTTCACGTGTTTATCGAGGAGCAAACCTGGCAGGTCCTTAGATAGAAGCTGAAGAGTTGTGTTAGTGTTTATCCCTTTGACTTGTGCTCTTAATACATTTTGTAGCAGACCTCTTCAAATGTGTGGAGTATTGTGCATCTGAGAAAATCCTTCTAAGGAATTAGGCCCAACTTGTAACAAGTTAAGTGTAGCAATTAATATTTCTACTGAGTCAATTTTGCAAGCAGTATTAAATCACTGAGGTTAATCTCCTGACTTCCCTTCCCAAGCTCTCTTCTGATTAAAGAATTCAGGTATGTCATTTCTTCTTTCACAAGAAAAATGGTTTTCCTGTGCTGTATGGTGCCTGTATGTAAAGTATCACATTTCTGCAGTGATTGAGCGGCACAGTGTTTGTCTGTGGTCATATTTCTGGCTTTCAGAATCAACAGTAAAAGTTTTGCAGAAAAAATTTCTATTCAATTCTTATCTCTTATTCTTGTGCAAAAGTAGACAGAGCATTTCCACCCCAGGTGACCATCCTAATTTCCATGATTTCTAACCCAAACTTTTTTTTTTTTGCTTTTGAGAAGTCAGGAATGGAGTGCTGCTTTAAAAAAGTTAAAAGAAAAGCTTAAAAATGTTTTCTGCTTTGTGTTACTGAACTGTGTGGGCTGATGGGCTTCCTGTTCCCTTCAGAGCTGAGCAGACTTGGCATTTTGTGAGCTTGGGAATGGAGTCCCTTTACCTGTGCAGGCTGATGTTTGTTCTTAGCTGGTGAGACAGCCCAAGCGAAGCAAATGCAAACTTTGAGCGTACTGGAGTAGCTGCTACTTACCAAAGTGTATCTTTGGGTTTTCTGGCCCAGAGCAGGAGGCCATGGGGCCTGATGCTCCTGAATCACTCACAGGGACCTGGGCTGCTCAGATGATTTCAAAAACAAAGCCAAATGCCTGAAGTCCATCACCACAAGATCAGCTCTGACAGGCGTTAAGATAAATTATTATTCAGTGCATTCAAAATAAGAGTGCATCTAGAGCCCGTGGGATTTGCTACCTGGATCTCCAGATTGATGGGATGTCTGTTCAGTGAAAGAAACAACCACCGAGGGGTGATGGATGGGGGATGGCCTTTGCAGCGAATCACGACAGGGTGGGAAATGAGGGGTGGATGTGAATGACTGATACGTAATACTTATGGTAAGGAGCTTAAAAATAAAGGAATAATGTGAGAGCAGCTACAACGTGCAGGAATTTGGGATGTCTCACTTGTGGCTGTGCTGAAATCTCTATTGCAGCTCTTCTTTTTATATCCTTTGTCCTTTGAAATACCTCGCTGTTAGGGTTGGGCTCTTATTTATTTATTTCTTCCGCTCGGCGGCTGCAGTGCTCAGACTGGGAGGCTGAGATGCTCACAATGCGCTGCCTGCTGCCAAGAAAGGAGGTATTTGCATTCATTTTCACTTTCTTATTCTGAATACAGAAAACAAATATCCCCCCCCCCCAAGTCCTACTGAGTCCTGCCTCCCCTAAACTGTAAATACATGTGCAGATACATGATTTGGAGGATTTAGAGGGGGTGTGGTACCATCCACTGGCTTACCAGGCAGGTAATAGGAGTGTCTGCATTCAGCGAACAAAGAAGCCTTACAGTAATCCAGAATAGCCATATTTCAAAAAAAAAGTGTAAAAAATATCAGTAATAGGTTTCATAGCAGTTATTTAACAGATTCTAAGCCTGCTACTTTATTCACATTACTTTTTCTGAACTATTTTCTTTTTTTCTCAAAATTGCAAGTTGTTCATACTGATCCTATCAGGAGTAGTCTGTGCTCAAAAGAAGAAAATTGTTCCCCTTTTTCACTCGTAAGTAATTCTGACAACGATACAAGAAGGAGAAACGAGACATTTGTTTGAAATTCTGAGCAGTGCAGCTTTTGAGGTGCAGAGCTGGGTGTTGGGGTGACACCCATATGGATTGGGGGCGTTCAGGATCCGTGTGGGAGGCCGTGCCGTGCCTCTCGCTCCCTCTCACTGGCAGTCTTACGAGTGGGAAACAAATGGGATCTTAACCTTTCTGAATGTGGAGCTTGGGATGTGCTGACTGGATTATGAAGGCAGCAATTTAACTAAAGGGACATAATTTAGGGGCGGAGGCTCAGAGAAACCCAGAGATTGAGACTCCAGATTTTTATATTGTGACGTATTGACTAAGACGGATATAAAAAATAATCCTATTGCCACGACATTTGTTTTTGTGTGTCTGCTCAGGTTTTAACAAGCCTCTCGTTATGATTCAGAGCACAGCATAGAAATCCACTGTGCCATCTTTTTTTAATGCAATAAATGATCTATAATGTGTTTCTTTTGTGGTGAAACCCCACTGCCTCAGCATGAAGAGTATACATGTGTATTTGTTTAACTCAACATGTTTTCCTCTCTCAGTACTGGAAATAGGACATTTTAGTTCTCCAGTCACCACTGCAGCAAACCAGTGCGTTTCGTGCAGTTTCTATTTGGTTTTACTTTTCCACCTGAAACATCAGTGTGAAAAATAAGAAGGCTAAAGGGAAAAACCTAACCTGCTGCTGGTACTTGTTTAGAAATATCAAATAACCTCCAGTGTGGGGTTTTTATCTCGCTGTCTTTGTGGTGAGAGTGGTAGAGAAAAAGGCACGTGAAAGCCTGTGACAGTGTAGCCTGTAGCAGCTTTGCAGATTGATTCAGATGTTCCATTCAGAGCAGAGATTTGATACACAGTAATGAAATCAAACAGCTTAAAATCATCTTCTATTGATTTTTATGAAGAGAAATCTATACCTGCAGAACCAGACTGAGGTTATTATAAGCTCTGCCTTTAAATTTTTCTTTGTTTTGTGCATGTGAGCTTCTAAAAGAGCTTTTTTTCTGCGCTTTGAATGGCTGCTGCTCCTGCTTCCCTTTAATTTTAAGCCTGGAGTCAAGAGCTGCGTGCCGAATGCTGCGGCGTAGGAACGCTCCGTGCACGGGGTGCGTGTGCTGAGTTGGGATATTTTTATGGAGCTGTGGCTGGGGTTGCTGTGGCGTGGGGGCGGTGGCTGTCCCTGCCCGTGGAGCAGGCCCCGTGGGGCAGCGCCTCGTGATGCTGCTCCAGACTCATAAACAAACCATCACGTGGGTGTGCAGTCCTGCGGAGCGGCGTGCGGGCACGGATAGACAGCCCCAGCATTATCCTTATTGGATTTCCCTGCCGAGCTGGGGCTGATTTGAATGTTTTGGAATGAGTGGTGAATGAAACAACACAAGGCGCTTTTTTTCTCTTCCCTTCTTTTCCTGTTTATTTTATTTTTTCTTTTCAGTTGTGGGATTTAGGATGCACAAAGAGTTATTGAACCTGTAAGAAGCCTCTCTAATGCAGGTGTTTGCAGTGCAGCCTGATCTTCTTTGTTGACAAAAATACATTAACATGAGTGAGCACCACACACTTACTGTCATGTGACAGGGTGTAGAGGTGCAGATAAAATAATGATTATACTTGAGTATTTAAAGAATTTTGTACTATGCATCTTTTTTTCCCTATTTAACCAATAGAGATTTTATTAAAAATGGATTTCTCTGGCATGTAGTTCCTTAGACCCACTGTGTACCTGGTGGAAGCCACAGCACTCTGGAATGTGATGTGATTCTTTGGACTGGTCTGTTGAGCCTTGATTGGGAATGATTAGACTTCAAAAGCATTCAGCTCTAAATGTGATTGTAGCTCAATTATTGAGTCTTTTGACTGACAGCATGCACATTATAAATGAGTAGGATGCTGTCTGTGACACAATATACGCTGCAGGACTTCACTAAGAAAATAACTTGGATCATGAGATTAGACTTACAGCTGCTGAATACTTCTTAGTTGTGATCTTCATCCTTAGATATGGGGGCTCAGCTGTAATTTGTTGGATGCATGTCAACATTGTTGTTTTATCAAGGTAACCCTGATTTAAATCAACAGAAACTGGATTCACAATTGTATCAGCTTTGTAGCTTCTGGTTGTTGATAGGGTTCCCAGTAGGCTGTATGGATGTTCGAGAAGTACCAGGTTCCTGCAGTTACTTTTTTAATGCCTTGTAGGTAATAGCTCATGAGGTTGCATTTTTAGTAGTCTGGATAGGAGCAAGGCTTGAGGAGTGATGTAAGAGCTCCAGGAAGAGCCTGCAGAGTGTGCAAGCTCCTGAAGGATAATTTAGGCCAACAGGGGAGCAGGGGAAAAGCGAATGTAGAGGAGGAGATGGCAGAGGGAACAGGATGCTATGTTCATGTATCCAGGGACGAAACAGACATGAGCAAAGCTGTGCACTGCCATGCAGGTGAGGTGAAATCTGAGGGACTGAGAAGCTGGCCAAGGGGCTTGTGGCCTTGTAGAGTTTCTTTTAAGTGTAGCTTGGCAGATTTCAAACTGCATTTAAAAAGATTTTGGTTTCCACAGACATTGCTATTAAGTTATTTGTCCTGAGCCTATTCGGTTTTTGTTACCCATTGCACCAACAGCCACAAAATGCTTTTTAAATTGTCTTTTCTCAGAGGCAGTGCTCAGGAACACATTGACCTGGTAATGTCATTCTCTAAATGATAATTTTTAAGCCAGACGCATTTGTTAAACTTAAAAAAGGCAGTTTGGAGCAATCTCCCAGGTTCAGATGCAGATGGTTTGGACCATGTCCTAAGCTGTGCAGCTGTGGGCAGCTCATGGGGACTCCAGGTTCCATCTTTGTGCCACGGGTGAAATCCTGTCATGTCCCCACTGGTGTGTTGTTAAATCCAACTGTGACTGCAGCATGCTGGGGCTGTTGGTGGCTGAGAAAATCCAGTTGTGATTGACATTGGTTGTGTAGTAGAGGTTCCATCAGACACTGGACAATCAAGTGGGGACCAGAGATAAAAAGATGAGAGTTTTGTGTGGCTGGAAGTGGCTGAACTCTGTCCATGTGTGTCTGTCCCTCAATGGAAGAAGTCATCATCTTTCTCCAGTGAGCAAGAAAAGAATTGGATTAACTTTTCTCAAGTGACAAATTTGGCAGTGTTATCTCTTAAAAACAATTATTGGCATGAAGTTAATTCAAAGACACTTAATCATGTAAGCGTGTAAACTTTCCCAGGTGGCACCATCTGCATGTGTGATTAAAAAAAAGAGAATGACAAAACAAAGAAAACAATGTAGTTTAACAAGTGAAATTAATTTGTAAAGCCATTTGGCTTATTAATTAGAAAACCTTCAAAAACCAAAAAGTCCTTGAGTTAAAATATCTAAGACAGAAACCTTTGGAGAAGATACCTTGTGCACATTTTCTTATAAGAATCCCAAGATTTTGCTTTACATTCTTTACCCTACTCTAGTTTATAATGAGCCTTTCAGCTAAATTTTACTGTTAATTGACATGATGCTGACTTGTCTGGATCAAATAAGTCCTGTGAGGAGAAGCTGAGGGTGTTCAGCCTGGCTAAAAGCAGGCTCAGGAGTGGCCTTAGCACTCTCCACAACTCCCTGACACGAGGGAGTCGGGCTCTGGTCTCAGGCAAGGAGCAACAGGACAAGGGAAACAGCCTCAGGCTGTGCCAGGAGAGGTTCAGGTTGGACATCAGGAAGAATTTCTTCACTGAGACTGGTCAGGCATTGGAAGGGGCTGCCCAGGGAGGTGGTGGAGTCCCCATCCCTGAAGGTGTTCCAGAAATGACTGGACATGGCACTCGGGGCTCTGGTTTAGTTGACAAGGTGGTGAGGGTGGGATTTGATGATCTTGGAGGTCTTTTCCAACCTTTATTTTTTATGATACTGTGATCTGTCTTGTGTCACTGTAAAGCCTTTGGCTCAATACTCTTTGGTCACACAAGCCTCACTTCTTCCCATGCTGAAGATGGTGACATTTGTTGTCATTTTTTAAAGCCTGCAGAATCTTCACCAGAGTGTCTTTGTGTTTGTCCCAAAAGACCCAAGTCTGATATTGCAAAGGTATTTTACATTTTAGACTAGGCTGGGATCCAGTGTTACAGTGAAATATCAGGTTTTTTGTGGTTACTGACATATTCACTGGTAGAATTTTTTACAAATACTCCCAAAGCAAGCTGATTTCTAAAATAATTTTTAAAAGATCATCTGGCTTCTGCTTGGTCTTTTCTCTATTATGTGCTAACAGCCTGACAAGAAAATACTTGAGCCCCACGTCCTCTGAATAGCATTCTGTAATCATGTGCTGAAGTCTGTAATTCAGGACTGGTTGCATTTTAAAAGAAAATTATTATGGTCATGTAGTGTCAGAGGCTTTTGCATATCAAGGCAAACAGCTTCTTCTGTTCCTAAATCTTCTGCCTTTTGCTGTAACTTGGAGTAACTTATCTTTTTTTTATTGCATTTATCCCCCCAAACCCTGCATCAAAACCAGCCACTTGATTAGATTTCATACTTTGTAAAGCGTTTCGAGAACTGCTGATTAAAAAGCACTGTATGAATGTGAAGTATATATTTTTCTGTTACTAAGCATTCATCAAGTTTAATTTGTGGGAACCAAGGCCAAGAAGCTGATGTTGGTAGGAACAAGCTCTTTAAAACCTGGGAAAGGGAGGCGGAAGCTTTGTCAGATGAACTGTTGGTTGAAAAGCATTGCCCAGGAAAGGTGTAAATGGATTAAAAGTTTCCCATGTGGGGAAGGACATGATGTGGGGAGGAGGGAGTAATTAGTCAGTTTGGAGATCCTTCTGTAGCAGTTAATCCTCCAGCGGCAGCGTGGCCACCAGCGGATGCTGCATCCTTAGGGATGATCTCGGAGAAGCTGCTTTGCTTTCTGTCATCACTTTAATGAGCCACGGTGCCTGGATAAACTGCATCAAATGAATCTTAGAAATATTTAAGCTGAAATATGTATTAAGGGTAGTAGCTGGCCCAACCCCTTAATTTTTACCCACGTCATTCCTAATTCATAAAAACAAACCATAGAACAGCCTTGAACTTTGTGCAAAAATCTGTTGCTCTGTAATTTGCAATTTAAATGATACTTCTCTGTATTTGACTGCAGGCAAGATCAGCTATTCTATTCCCATCCAATTTAATGCTTTTAGTTTTGGGTGTGTGCGTGGGACATCCTGGAATACTAATTATTTTTTCCCCTCCCTGTTTCTTGTTTCAGAGCCATCGACAAGCAGGATCTGCTGTTTTTGGTAGTTGTCTTTCATTGTTTTTCAGTGAAGGTTCTGTCTGCAAATTTGAATTTGTCTGGGTTTTGTTTCTTTTTTAACCAGTGTGATTTTTAAACACTGTGTTTTGGCTAGTGTTTGCATAATTTACAGAACACTTCATTTAATGGGTAGGGAAGTTGAGGTTCCTATAACTGCAGAGAAGGCAGGGCCTGCCCTGCCTGAAATAGAGACAGATCCATTTGTTGTGTCATGTTGCAGTCGTAAACATTGGAAGAGAAATACCATTTCTAATGATGGAATAGGAAAGTGTTTCTCAAATTAAGTGATGGCAATACAGCCCTGTGCCCTTCCAGCTGGCCAAAACCAGCCACTGGTCCCCATTTATAGTGAGGACCAGCTGGACCAGAGGCGGTACATAACTGTCACAGCATTTCTCAGCATCAGCATCAGATGTTTGTGGGGGTGATACGATATTGATAACTGCAGCATGGCCAGAAATACTTAATTCTTGGTCTGCTTTGTGTGCTGTAAATATACACCTGGAGAGCGCAGGGAATGGCATGGCTGGTGCGTTCAGAACAGATCAGTACAAGGAGGAGGATGTACCTCTGAATAGTAAAAACACAGCGTAGTATCATGAGGAGGTGGAAAATGGGAAGTGTGGCGATGCTTTCACCCCGTTGACCTCTATAACCAAACATATCTGCAGTTAGTGGCTCAAGGAGACTCGTAACTGGAAGAAATGGTAATTGCATTCTTGTTACTACAGTATTATTGAGAAATAAAGCTTAGAATTCAATAAATTTTCCATTTGTAGGTGTTTGTAGGTGTCCTATAAATCCAATAATTTCTGGCGTAAACGAGGTTGTGGAAAGTTTCATGGTCTGTCTGAAGTCTGCACGTTCTGCATGAAGAAGCTGTAAATACTGATATTACTGAATTGTAGAGCTTGTTTGTTTTGGGAACCTGGGTTTTCTCCTGTAACTAATACTAGCCCTCTGCAGAATTAATGAAATATTTAGTGGAATTTTAACATTAAAAGAGAGTTTCTAAAAGCTATAGAATTTTATCACATGTTGTGGAAAAACATCATTGCTGTACTGCAGCATAAACATTTTTAAAATTATGTAAATAATATGAAACTTTTAAAAAAAATAATTTTAAATGGTAATACTAAGTTTTGCTCAATTTAGTTCTTCAAAGACCTTTTCATGATTTTACTCCGTGGTCTAAATGGATGAAAACATAATCCATATTTAAATCCTTCCCTCAAAGTGTAGTGAACTTTAGCTCCTTTGATAAATTTAGATTATTTTTCTTCTTGCTAAGCTGGAGGAGTGCTTAATAGCTCTTAAAAGTTTGTCTTGTGTGGCAAGTGATGGAAAACAATTCCACCAGTAGCATTGCCGTAGAGATGGGGAGAGGCACAGATCATGTTTTCTCTTTGAACATCTGACTCACCAGAGCTGCCTGTTAATCCTGACAGCTTTATTGCAAAGCAAAGAAAGCGGCTGAATAAATTCAGGGGAAAAAAAATTGTGGCACCACTGCCTACCCCCAGCAGTGACCCTGGGATTAAAGGGAAGGAGAGGCAGGTGCTCTTGGTTTGCCTTATAGGAGGATTTGGGTGCTGACACTCTCAGCTACAATATTTTAAGGAAACATTTATTTTGGTAGGGGAAAACAATCTCAGTTCAGTTACACAAAGCTGGCCATGTTCACCACTTGCTTTCCTGGTCATGTTTTTTTGGTTAGTAGGTATGGAGCCTTAAACTTTCTAAGCATAGTCCAGATCTTGTCTTGCTTTTGTATGTGAAGCATTTAGACCCCCAGATAAATTCTTCTGAACTTACTTTTCTGCAAAGCCTCTTAGGAAGAGTTATGGGTTTTTTACTTTTTGTGGGTTTTTTATAGCTCTAGTACTCTAATGAATCAGAGAATCAAGGATGTCAAGGGTTGGAAGGGACCTTAAACCTCATCTAGTCCAAAACCCCCTGCCATGGGCAGGGACACCTTGCACTAGACCAGGTTACTCAAGGCTTTATCCATCCTGGCCTTGTAATGAATCCACCTCTTTGAGTGTTAGACCCTAATCCCAGCCACCAACAACAAATTTTGAATTTGAAAAATGTCTCTCTCTGTATCTCCCTCTGCTTTTTGGATAAATACTTATTTATATTGAGCTTATATAGGAGCCATGAATTAGAAAAAGCTTTGTGCCCCACAGGTGCCTGGCATGAGTTAAAAATGCGTCAATTATGAGGCACCTCTATCACGACAAAACCTCAGGTTTCTTGCTGGGATTTTGAACTAGCGAAGTGATTTTGTTCAAAAGATGGGATATGATTGCATGAGTCTTGGGCATTCATATGGATAAGGAATGTCACCCAACCCTCATTTCTATGTAATCCAGTTTTTTCCTTATTTAGCTTCATTTAGATACCTGATAGAGTCTCTTTCCCTGCCAGCCACTGGAGGTCTGTAGTGGGCCAACATCAGTGAACACACCGTGGTCTCGGGGGGGCTTTGGATAAAATTTGAGGGTTTTGCCTCCTTTGGATTTTGAGAGGCCAATGAGTCTGTCAGGCTTGGATTTGCCTGGTGCCTGTGGTGTGTCCATGCTGTAGGTGACTGAGGAGCTGCTCAGCGAAGCCTCGGAGCGCTGAGATCACTGGGGTGAGCGTGTAGGAATCCCAGAAGGTTTGTGCTGCAGACAGAGCATCGATCCCCAGCCCGGTGCCAGCTCGGCGTGTCATTGCCCAGACATGGCCTCTAATACCAGCTTCAAGAAGAGCTGCCAAAACCACAGTGCTCAAGGCCTCTCCCTCTGAGTTCGGCCAATGCTCGAACGAAACAGCCCCCAGCTTGTTCCTCCGGGACACAGGCCTGCCTTGTTAGGAAATCGGTGAAGTTTGGGAACCCACAATACCTCACATAGCTCTGTGTACAGTAACGGAGGGTGGAAATAGGGCCATAGGCATGAGCAACCAGACGAGTTATAAATATAGAATACTCTCTCAATTCCAGTTTCGTTAGTCATGGGAGGACAGTGAGAGTTTTATAAACTTATAAGGAATATACAAACAGTTCTGAATTTAAAATAACTCTGTATAATTTTTTTAGTGTGTGAAAAGAATATTCTTTTTTGAGACCATCCATGTAAGTATCTGCTATATACAGAGCGTAAGGATCTGCGTATTTATATGTTCATGTGAATGTGACTTGAGATGACAAAAAAAGGTACCGGAGAAGAAAAGCGTAGCTCAAACGTGCCAAACTCGAGCAAAAACAGAGTGGGAAGCAGTGTGCTTCCCACTTTGTGCCAATATCAAAAACATGAATCCCCTCTTTGTCTTTAATAAGTGCTGTCTGATGCCGTCTCCAGCTTCAGAGCAGCCAGGCAGTGTCTCTGAGTTGGCTTTGCTGCAGCCTGGAGCCCCGGTCAGATCCAGGGATACAGCTCACCTTGGCTGTCCTTCCTACAAATAAATAAATAAAACCTCTGGTACTCCCTAATCTGATCACAAATCCTTACTACAGGGAAGGATTTAGAAAGTCCGAAGCAATGTCATTATTATTTTTTCCCAGTCATGCTAGCAGGAATTCCTCAAAAGCATGTGGAAGTGTATCAGCAGAGACAACTCAGGCATCCAAGTCTTAGCTGTGTGTGAGTACACGGCCGGCAGCGCTGTGTGCGCCGTTTGTCCCGTGAGTATATTCTGTGTGTTTGCAGTTTCTGGGGGATGTCACAGTCAAACAGTTTATTTATCAAACTGTTGGGAGAACCGAAATAGTTCAGTCTCACAACGGAGGAGGTTTTTAAAGGTACTGAGCTAAGTACAGGCAGGACGACACTGTCATCCTTCAGTTGGGTTAGCAGGAAACACTGAGCACTCCCAGCTGCTGCTGTTCCATCCGTGCTCCTCACTGTCCCAAGGCACCTTCTCCCCGTGGCTTCTGATTCAGGTGTTTGAGTCCTTTGCTTGGCTTGAGCTGTCTGGGGATTCAGAGCTGCTGAATTTGCAGCAGTTCACTTGGGGCCTCCTTTGGGTTTGCGGTCATGTCCAGTGCCACAATGGACTGGGAGCATCCTTGCACTTCCCAAAGCAGGTTCTGCAGCCCAACTCCAACTTTTCTGTCCACACACAGAGCTGGTCAGGAGCCCATAAGCAAACAGGCAACTGTTGCAGCAGTTCTGTTGTTTGGAGATCAGACCATGGAGGATGGAGCTAAAAGTTTAGGTCCACATAATTCAGGATGATTTACAGACTATGAAAGCAATTTGCATCAAGTCTAAAAAGATAATTCAACATTTTCCCATTTCCCTCAGAAATGCTTACATCCCCATACATATACACCATGTGGTATATGAGAAGAAACTAATTCTAATACACCTTAAAGTCAGCTGTAGCCTTCCCACTGCCAGTGTTGCCTGTAGATTTGTTAAAATGCATTAAGAAATGGATTAATGCACAATCTTCCTGTCTGCTTTTAGGTCTTAGAAATTCTGGCACTTTCTGTATTCCCTCTGCATTTATAACAGAGGAAGATTTAGAATGAAAAATATATTCCGTGGTTATTAAAACCAAGGAAAGAGCTCACCCTTTGATTGTTGTGGATCTCTAGAGCACAATCTTCAGTTGCTGTCAGATTTGCTTACACTCTTGTATTTCTGGAAGTCCTGAAGGAAATACTTTATTTGATTGTTTTAGCATAATTGCCTTAATATTGTTTGGAGCATCATTGCTGTTGTTGTTAACAGGGTGCTTTTCATTTGCAATGTACAAATATCATAAGTGATGTCATACTCCCAGATTTAGTAGTTTGTAATTTAAAACAAATGCACCAGGTGTCTCTGATAACTTCACAGACCATCAGCATTCTTGCAACTTGTTCTGCCCTTCCATTATCATCCTGCTCTTTTCTCAGGCTCCTGAACATCTGGATCTTAATCCTGGTTTTAGTGGCCTATCTCACTTACATGTGAACAGCTTGAAAAGTCTTGCTCTGTAGTGAAACAGTTTGAATGTTCTTGGTCTTTCTGGCTGTTTTCTTGAATTTTCATCTTTCTAATGTTCAGAACTCTACATGTTTTGTTATTTGTTGTTGTCGTCTTAGTTGGAGATGAACAAAAACTTTCCAGGTTTGCCCCACTGTGTGTATTATGAACAGTTTTCCTGAAGCTTTTTTTTCCCTTTAATTTTTGTGTAATTAGCCCTCAGCTGGAGCAGTGTTGATTCAGCCTCCAAGATGAACATTCTGTTTCATGGCTGGTGCCAGAATGGTTGAGCTGTTGATGGGCGTAAGGCATGAATGCAAAGGGCATTCCTGACATGGAGCAGGAGCTGAATCCCTCTGAACCAGTGACTCTTGTTTGCCCTGGATTAAACTGCCGTGATCCTTCGGCATTAAGAGAACTACATAATTTAGGCCAGTGTGATAATGTTATCGGGCTGTCTTCCTCCTTTAGAATAAATCTGGAATGTGAATAGTAGTCCTCCTCCAGCTGGGCTTTTGCCAGGAGATGGCTGACCAGCGCTCCTTGCTTGCAGTATATTAATTAAATCCTGTAAAGCTTATTGCCTTACACTTGCAGCATTTGGAAGACAGGCAGATTAAATCTAGCTTTAAGCAAGAACAAGCAAAACCCCAATATATCGCTCGTAATCTGTAGCAAAAAGAAAAATAATTTGCCTCAGAGCTGTTCTTCGGCAGCACTTTGCTTTCCTTATCTGTTACTGCAGAGTTCAGGAACTTCAGTTGTCCCTTTAGGAATGTGGACAAATCTGTGACAGTGAGTGGTGGGGGATGGCAGTGGATGGGGAGCAGCTTTCACCACCGCAGGGTGACCCGCATGTTCCTGCCTTCATCCCCACTCTGATCAATGTTCCTGTTCTGATTTGCATCTTCCAGTGGGAAATTTCCCTGTCCATAGAGGAAATGTTTCTGGAACAATGCGGTACTGATGGTAAAACATTCCCGACCAGTTTGTTTACCCAGTGTTGAAGATAGAGTGCAACTGGCCTGAACTCCCCAGAGATGGTTGTGTATCTGCCTCCGTGGGGTTTGTTTATGTGCTGAATTCATGCTGGCGTGGAAGGGACTAAATGGACTTGTTTTTTTCCTCATTCTCTTGAGTGCCAGCTGCAGCGATGCCAGTCTGGGCTGTGCTGGGCAACATAAACTGTTTTGAAAGAGAATGCAATTCGTGCTGCCTGGGTTTGTCAATAACTCGTGTTGTTTGCACCTTCCTGGGCCGTAGTGTTACGCAGTTGGGAGCAAATGCACACTACCTGTGCTATCCATGGGCTCCTGTTGGCTGTGGGACAAGGTGGTTGTTTTCTTCACTCAGGTTTCCATTTGCTCTCTTTTCGGTGTGATGGGAGTTCCTGTAACAGTGCTGGGGCATTTAGCAGGGCTGATTGCTTCATTTGCAGAAACCTGAAGGGATGGGAGTTTTACAGTGCCAAAGAGTGTCCCCAAGTCCACTGCTCTGAATAAAATGTATCTGGCACACATGTTGTTTTGTATCACAGCTGGGATGCCTGGAAGCTCTTTTGGTATAACTTATAGGGTAAGGAGTGAATGAGAGGTGGCCAAAAGAAGGATGTGTGGGGTCATCAAATTCCAGTGTATCCAACTGAAATACACTCATCGAATGATGAATGTTTCCTCTCTGCTTTTTAGACCTCATTGCATCTGGTGGAATCCGAGAGTCTCCAGGTGCTGGATGGTGCTGGACTTTCTTAACCTGTCTCCCACTCCTTTCTTCCACTTCCTTTGCTCCAGAATCATCTACAGGTGCTTCCATCTGAGGAGTTGGCTCCAACTGTTGCACAACTGTCTGTGTTTTGTTTTTCACCCATAAAATCCTGAGGAAGGGGATGTGAGAATAGATTCTGTGATCAATCTTTCATATGATTAAAAATTGGGCTGTTAGTGGGCTGATGGCTGATGTCAGGCTGGGCAAATCCATTGAGGTTATTTTGAGGTTCTGGATGCTTCATCACACCTACTCCTTCATGAAGGGATAAAGGCATATACAGCATCTGTGACAAACAGAAATACCGAGAAGCGAGAGACCAAAAAGCTTTGTGTGGAGGCTGACCAGGTGTAGTGGGAAGAAAATAATTCACTGAACCACTTCAGAATTATTTCAGGATCCTTGGAAAGGTCTCAGGGATAAAAATGGATTGGTAGTGACTAGGATTTAAACATGGAAACGCATGACCGGCGAAATGATCTCGAGTCAGACATAGCTTGTGGGCTGTAGACTTAATGCCCTCTTGGTATAAGTTTGTATAGACCTATCCAAGTATTTTGCTGGGGGACATGACTGTACATACCGGAGGTTTAAAGAAGGAGGAGATGATCTCTTTTACATCCTAGATCAGTGCTGAGTTGAACTGAACCTTTGAGATCTGGCAGTTAATGTCAAAAGCTGCCAGACTTCATGCCTTTACTATTAGAAAGTAGTTCGACATGGCAGCATTTTTTGCCTTCAGGATTTTCACTGAATATGGAATGACCAGTTTTAGAGAAGGGGAAACAGAAAAGACAAAAAATACACCATTGTTGATATGCTGCTAATACCTGTTTCTGTGGTAATATAAAGATTTACACAACTGTTCTGAATGGCCTCTTCAGTGCCTTGGAGATGACTTTTACCCATATTTCTGTGATCAGAACACGCTACTGCATGTATTTAATATGTGTATTTCCTTTTATTCTGTAGTTTTTGATTCCAGCCCTGACCATGAATCACTGGAACTGGATTTTCTGAGTAATGTCTCTCCAGTCTCTCTATTCTCACAGAATATTGGGCAAAAGAAATCAGGTCTTGTATAGGCTGTTTTAGCATTTGAAGTCAGCTGTTTGAAAGGCCGTACCAAAGTTTAGCCCGTTAAAATGCAATATTTTTTAAACTCTGTCATGTAGAAGGATTAACATTCCAAAAGTGACCGTATTTTTCTGTCTTTGTGGATAAATTTAGACAGCTAATTTTTTCACTAGTTGGCTAGGAGAAAACACTCCCTTCCTCCTCTGGTTTCTGCTTGAAACAAGGCACTTTTTTTCTCCCCTATTTTTTTTCTGAAACATTATTTTATCTGAAGGATGCTCTAAAAAAGCTGAAAGAGTATATATAAAAAAAAAAAAACCCCAAAGAAGGATCAAATATCTTTTTACAAGGAGAGAAAGAATCCTTAAAAAATATTTATCCCACACTTGGCAACCTTTTGCTTGCCCGCATGTGACTGGCACGGTGCCATCCTTGGCCAAGGCCGGCGCCTCCGCTTGCCAGGAGTCTTCCTCCTCTGGCTGCAGTTTCACTCCCTGTGACTGATTGTTTATTCACCTGATTTTTCTGCTCCAGCATTGCTGAAGTCATGGCGTCTTGGAGATGATAAGAACACTTTGTCTGTCCAAACTGTACGATAGCCATGATGTCAACGTGGGGTGTTTGCAGCGAGCCCTGGCGTGGTGCACACTCCACATAGCAGGGAGGGATTAGATGTCAGACAAACTTACTGCCACCTCCTTACCCTGAGCCTGTCCAAAAGGGAACTGTCGTAAATACAGGCAGATGATTTGTTTCTTGCTTTTAAAATTTTTTTTCCCCAGAGTTGTGTTTGAGGATTTCCAAACCTTGCTTTGTGTTTGCAGTTCTGGTTCAGCATCTTGGGGGTTTTAATTGAGGATAATGAGTCTCTGAGTCAGATTCTCTCAGGGCTCCTCGTGTTTCTAAGGTACTTGCATTTAGTTTTAAGGTATCTCCTTGCTGTATGTCAGGTCTGAATCTGATTTGCTCAGTAAACAGGCATCTTCGAATGAAATATTTTTCTTTTTTTTTCTTTTTTTTTTTTTTTGTCGGTGATCATAGTATCTTAATAGTATTTGGAAAATCTCCTAATTTTTTTGTTGACAGGGAAAACTCATTTGAAGAAATCAGAGAGAAGGTGAATCATGGATGGATAAAGAAAGTTCTGTTGTTGGTTCTGCTCCAGTAGATTTGATTGGTGGCTATTGGTATTCTTCTGCTGTCTTTCTCTGAAGATCTGATGATCTGACACTACTTTCACTCCCTAAATATAAATGGATGCTGGTCTAGTCAGGCCTCCATCATCTCTTTATTAAAGTGCTTAAGGATCTGCCCTTCTCCACGTCTTGCTTTGACTTCCTTCTCCCATGGCTGCCCTCCAAGGTCTCTGAAATTTTCCATTATTTTGGTATCTCCATGTGATGACAATTAAGCATTTTTTGCCCTTGGGCTTGTCAGCAAGGATTTGTTCTGGGATTGGTTTTTTTGTATATCGTCATCAGCCTTCATGTTCCAAGGCACTGTTGTACCTGGCTGATAAATTCTGTCCCCAAATGTCAACCCACTGTTTGCTCGTGTTTGTGTCTCTAATGTTCTTGCAGAATAAAGTCAACAAGTTACCAAGTGTATTGCAGGGTGCTTTTCTTGGACAAAGTATTTTGGAACCTTCATTTTACATGTTTTGGTACAAATCTAGGAGCCTAAGTAGCACAGTTTGGGAGCGTGGGGGGAGGATAGATGGGTCTGGACTGTGAGGTCAGCCAGTGTTGTTTAGTAAGGTTTTTAGAACAGGGATATCTGAGGGAACTGGCGTGTAAGGCAGATAAGGCTTTTTTGTTGTTGATAATATGTCCTACACACACAGAAGTTCTTGTTCTGCCTCTTCAAAGAAACAGGATACCCGTATTGTCTCCAGGCTGAAAACTCTGCCAACGTTAGCAAGAACAAGCAGAAAATAGGACTGAGGAAAAAGCAAGGTTGCTGAGCTTTGAAAAAATTATCTTTATAAAGTTTTCAAGAGTTTGTGTTAAAATGGTTGTGATTAAAATATTATTATAGTTTTGAAAACCTGTTTCGCTGATTGCCTTTTTCATGTGAACTTGTGTATCATTCTGTGCTCCAATTTATATTTCTGTAGACCAGAGTCAGCAGATTCACCAGGAGATGCAGGGAATCCTATTTTTATACCAGACTGCTCATGAATGGCAGAGGCATTAAGGGAATACAGGAGTCTTTCCCAGGAATGAAATAAACTCTATCTATGTTTATCCCAATACTTAGTACAGCAGTGCTTGTCTTCCAGCAAATTGTTCCTACTGAAAACAAAAAATGATGTATTTAATCAATAAATCCAGCAATGAACTTCGTGGAGGCATGGGGTTGGGGGTGTGTGTGTGTGTTTTTTTTAGTAGGGCTTTGAACTGGAAATGTAGCTACCACACGAAATCGGAATTCTGGCACCCACTCAGCACAGCAGTACATCTGCTAGCAAGATACATTGATTTATTTTTTTTTAATCCCTTAGTAGTGCCAGATGCAAGTCCTGTGTGCCTTAGGGTAAAAGGCAATTCATGATGCCTTACTAAGGTGGCACCTGGGCAGACTTCTGTTGCACTGGTGCAGATTACAGTCAAAAAGAATAGACACCTGTATACCGGTTTTATTTTGGGATAAAGGTTTGGTGTGTATGGTTTGTTTCCTTTTCAAGAAAAAAAAATCATCCAGTATCTTCAGGCAATGCAGTATTTAGCAGTGATTGCCTCTGCATTCCTGCTCTCTGTAGTTTTACAGGCTCTGCAAAAATTTTCTCGATTTGGTTTGCATGTGATAGTTGTGATACTTGTGGTACCTGGGCAGGCACCAGCCGTGCTCGTGGTCTCCTGCCTCTTTGTTCTCACAGTCTTCCCCCTCCATCCATTTAAAAAAAGGAGATTAAAATTAATCACAGTCAATATAGAATCATTTTGAGAAGAAATGCAAAATTCTTCGATGGCATTTTGACAAGTCCTTTTCAAGGTGGGCACTACTTAAAGCTGTCAGAAAATGGCTCTTAATAATCAAAAGTCAGTGTAAGATGTCAACATCCTTGATGCAGAGCTCTGAGCAGTGGGGTTTTTTGTGGGTTTTGGTTTGTTTGCGGCAGAATTGTTGTTGTTGTTGTTGTTATTACTGTTATTAGTATTGCTTAATAGCAGTCCCAAGCATTTTGTCCTGTGTCAGGATGGTGGAGTTCTGATGAATGGGATTGTGAAAACTGGAAAGCCTGGACCTCATTATGGGAAGAGAGGGCATTAAAATTTTAGGGTGTTTAGTCCTGCATTAAAACAACACCGTAGCTGCAAACTGAGAGATAAATCACAATGCAGAACTAGCGTGGAGTTTCATCAGCTGCTTCCGTGGTCATTTTGGGATGTTAACTTCTCTCCTGATCCTCTGCTTTCTGCTGAAATCATTCAGTTTAAATGTCTGTGGTGCTCCGCTTGGATCTCTCTGTAGTGGCACCACTGAAATCCAGTTTTCTGCTGTTACTGATACAGTGTTTTAGCTAAGTTAGAAAGGGGCAAACAGCTACTTAATGCAAACCAGATTTGCAATCTGTGTGTTTCCAGAGCCTCTGGCACACGGCTCGTGTGGCTAAAAGGCCATAGAGTGCTGTAATCAAAATGCTGTTGTTACATAAATATAATGCTGCCACTTCTTTTGATCTAGCAGTGGTGAGCTCGGCTGCTGAGGATTCTGCTCTTTGTTCGTGTCTTCCAAGTTGAAATGCTTTCACATAAAACGAATGTCTCCATAAATTTGCACCCCATTTTTTTTCTCCCTTTCATATTTTGTTCTCTGAACCCAGAATTTGAGGATAAGGCAGAATTCTGTTATGCTCTTCAGGGGAAAATAGTAGCTCCGTAATTCCTCGGTATTTGATGTGGATGATGATTTGATACTTTATTAAACCGCATTTTGCACACATAAGCAACATTGGGATGCTACACTGGGGTCAGCCCAACCATGTGTGCTGCAGTAGAGCAGTGCTTCCTTCTACAAGTGTAATTAAGTTGTTTTGAAGGAAGCTTGTTTTCTTGCCAATAAAAGACCAATTTGAAGTACAAATAGGAAAGACAAGAAATGCTTAGAAAGACAATAAGTCAGCATGCCAAAAAAAAAAAATTATCCATAATACTAGGGCTATGGAATAGGTTCCAGTACTGCCTGTTTCCATTATCCTTATGTTGATCTTGCTTTCAGCAGTTTTCTTTATTACTTACTTGGTTCATGTCATAAACTTGATCTGAGAAAAAGATACTTTCAGGCAACTAAAGCTGAGAAAACCAGAATTTTTTACAGTAGTGGGTTTGGGTTTTTTTCAGAGATGCTCTGGAGCGCAGGGAATGAATCGCCATAGAGTTGCACAGAACAGGGTTTTTCCTTTAGTGCCATTCACCTCAGCAGCTGTTGCTCATGCTGCCTTGCTTTGTGTCCTGCAGTGTGCCCCAGCTCGTGTGGGAAGCGAGCCTGCACAGACCAAAACGAGTGTTGCCACCCCGAGTGCCTGGGGAGCTGCACGGCGCCCGACAACAACACGGCGTGCGTGGCCTGCCGCAACTACTACTACGAGGGCGTGTGCCTGCCCACCTGCCCCCCCAACACGTACAAGTTCGAGGGCTGGCGCTGCGTCACCAGAGAGTTCTGCTCCAAAGTCCCCGCCACGGACGCCAGCGAGTACGAGAAGTTCGTGATTCACAACGACGAGTGCATGGCCGAGTGTCCCTCGGGCTTCATCCGCAACGGGAGCCAAAGGTAACGCAGCTGCTGTCTGGGTTGTCCTCTTTGGGTTTGCCACTCCCTGTTCAAGGGCAGCTTGCGGGGCAAATTATTTGGGGTAGAAGGGAGGACACAGGAGGGGGAATTGCAGTGGGTGCAATTGTAGTGCTACTAATGGCTTCCTGGTAGAAGCTGACTTAGATCTTTTGGTGCTGAGCCCACCTGATGGGGTGTGGTCCTGTGTAGCATCAGTGGGCTCTGGTTCTTCAGCAGGGCTGGAGGACGTCATGCAATGCAGAACCAGGTCTTCAAGTAGAGAGTAACAAAATGAAAGTGAAGCCCAAGAACAAAGTGAAGCCCTAGCTTGGAGTTGGCTGATGACCATTATCAAATAGAACAAACCATGGGAGTTACCTTGCCTTGCATATTATTTGCTTTATGTGTGCCTGCATTTCATACATGTATTCTTCAGTGTCTTTAGTTTAATTTCCCTTTTTTCACTATTTCCAGGAGATAACAATGGTGTTTTAGAAGGAAGTAATCATATAGATGGTGACAAAAATAATGTAGCAGCCAACAATATTATACAGAATAATTTCTTGTAAGAGTGTCTCTCCTCCTGTTATTTAATTTTAACAGTTGGAACAATGTTTGCTTGTGATTTTTGTTATTTGCCAGTGGTTAAAGCAAGAAGCCTTCATTGTCTACTGATCCTTGGAAGTCATGGACTTTGTGTAAAGGATAGTCGGTGTGCTAAAATTTGTAGTGCTTCAGTATTATGCTAAAAAGATGTCTTTGTAGGCTGCTGTGTTTTCTGGAAAGGTGATTGTGGTGATGCAGCAGTTGTGTGTCTGTGCATGTGTGTCATCCATCTGTTCTAGGCACTCTCCAGTTGGCATTTGGATACAAGCAACTTAACACAGCCTTTGCTCAAATCCAGATATTCACCTGAGAAATGCAGCTTTTGTTATCTCCTGGAGCTTGTAGTAGCAGCTGTTTGAGCCGCTTACGCTGGAGTGCACGGCCATCCTGTCTTATCTCGGTGTTGTGCTCTCTGCAGAGATTGAAAGGAGCTGTAACTCAAGGCTAGTGAATGTTCTGTTCCCCAGAGGTGCTGTTAACAAATAGTTGCAAATGGAAAGCATTTCCAGCATTCTTTGTACATTTAGTTGAAGCCTCTTTCTTGTGTCTGCAGCTTTTAGTGGTTTGTGGCATGTTATAGAGCAGGATTTTGAAATAGGAGCTTACTACTAAGAAAAGGAGCTTCTTTCTCTTATGGTTTATGCATGGAAAACTGTTATCAATTTACATGTTTCTTTAAGCCTCAGAGGAAAGTGGGTTCAGTTTCTTTTTAAAAAAATAAATAGTAAGCCCATGTCCATCAGTGTTTTTAGCAGAAACCTTTGTCTTTGGAGCTGGGTTTGGGTTTTCATTTTTGTTTTTCTTCTCTAAAGTGATAGTAGGTAGGTAGTAAGTAATCATGAAATAATATTCTAGCAAGTAAAATGCTAGAATAAATTGAAACATAAAAATTAACTTGAATCAGGAAAGGTATTTACCAGGAGGAGTGGTCAGAGGGCCTGTGTTGTGCACACATGAAGTGTCCAACTTCGAGATGAATGTGTAAGGAATATTACGTGGAGCCTTTAAAAAGCTGCTGCAGCCAAAGGCTGGTCTGCCCTGAGTTCTTGTTGCTTGAGTTTGGCCGCTAAAAATGCTTCTGAGTGCCTGTGAGTAGAAGAAGCAGAAATGAGCCTGTGCTTCAGTGTTGCCTCCCAGCTTCTGGCAATCTGGTTTCTCCGAGTTTGGGGCTGTGTCTTTCTTGATGTTTCCATCTGTATCACGCATTTTGAACCTGCTTAGACTTCTGGCCTTCCTCTCCCAATTCCTGTTGCCAATTAGTTGTCCTTGCAGCAAGATACAACCTTCTGTTTCCTTAAACTTGCTGCTTTAATGCCTCTTAAGCTGTAAGAAGTAGTGACTAATTGACTGCTCGCCTTCTCCACATCCCTCCTGACTGTGTGCCCCCACAGTTGTCTGAGTTAAACAGCCAAAAGCATGGAATTCCCTAGTGCTGAGCTTTAAATATTGGTTTAAGGACATGGACACAGACAACTCTATAAGGATGTGAACAGTATTTTCCTATCTCCAGTTCCTGGCTGGCCTATTTTGTGAGGTTGGGCCTGGATTAGCACAAAACCTCCTTGCACTCTGAGGCTGCCTGCGTAAATGGGAAGGGAGGGGTTCCTGGGTACAATTCAGTCAGAGTAAATGTGCAATTGCAAGGGCTTTTACCTGAACTGCCTTTGACTTTGGAAGGACCACAGAGCCTTCCAGAAGCTGGCAGACTGTGGGTATGGGTCCGTTCAGCCGCTGTAGGAGGTGCAGTGCTCCAGCTTCTCTGGAGTGCCGCAGGCAAGTGTATCCTGAACAAGCATGGCAGCTTTCATTCTAGCCTGGAGGATTTGCCTAAGCGTTAGAGAGAGATGTCTTCCAAAATTCAACTCAAAGCAGTCTATAGACTCAGAGTTGCATATCGCTGTTTATTTTCAATATCCCCCTCTTTCCTCACAGCATGTTCTGCAGCCCTTGTGAGGGGCCTTGCCCCAAAATTTGTGAGGATGGGAAAACGAAGACCATTGACTCTGTCACGTCAGCACAAATGTTGCAGGGATGCACAATTCTCAAGGGAAATCTGCTGATCAACATCCGGCGTGGAAGTAAGTGATCGCCCTCTATTTCTGAACCCCTGATAAGGCTGCTTTTCACATTTTTCCTTCTGTCGTCAGCATAATGATAAGAACATTAAAAACTCAGCAAGCTGTTTGCTTTCCAGGCCCAGAGCAGTGCTCCTGTTTGATTTGGCCTGCTGCAGCGCCGTCCTGCCCCACACGGGTGGAATAGGTATTCAGCTCCCAGGGAACGCTGGTATTTTTGTTAGGTTTTTTGGCAGAACAAGGAACCAGGATTAGGCAGTTAGACAAGCAGCGGTCCCAAAGGAGTAATAAAGGCCCAAGAAGGTGGAAAAGTTGAAAATCCTTGCATCTGGGTAGGTAAATAACTTGTCACATGGCACTGTAAGACTGCAGATCCTCACTTTTTAAGGCAAGGTGTGGTGTTTTGCTAGAACATGGAATCCAGAGTGCTGAGAGCTCGTATAAAGCCTAACACTGTGCTGCTGGATGGTCAGCATTAGTGAGCTGGCCACCTCTGTCACATGTCTTGAACAAATGCTGGATTAAATTTGTCAGAGCAGTGATTCACCAGCCAGGGAGGTGTTGACAGTTGATGAGCTCTTAAAAGCAGAGTAAAAATTGCTGTTAGTTTTTGTTGGATTTGTATGTCCCTATGGAAGGTCCCTTTGGGTTTCATGAATAAGGTTGAAAGATTGGGATCTGTTTGATTCCCTGCCTCATGCTGAATGAAAGTTCCAGGGTTTAGTTACAGCAGCATGTGGATTTTTTTACTTGTGGTCCCACTGCTACAGGTACAATCTTCCCGTATGGGAGGTATTCCAGTTACCTGGGGCAAGCATGTGGGAGTTTTTAAATTTTATTTAAGCATTATTTTAGAGTGCTGAAGAGCATCTGGTTATTTGGTGTGGAAACCAACCATTGGTATTTGGTAATTGGTCTTCCCAGCCATCGGTTAGGACTTTGGTGTGTTTATGGCAGCAAACACACCCCACAGCAGCTTCTCCCAAATCCTTAAAAACTTCCCCTTGGAACTGCAGCGTAATGTGGCAAGGTGGTGACACCAGGCAATGGGATTGGGCCAGGGGTTGCTGGCGGTAAGGACAGCAAACCTTGAGCTTGTGAAGGATGGGGTGTTGCCAACCTGGGCAGGGACAGTTCATAGAGAGGAGGCAGTTCTGAAGAGTGGGGCTTCCTCTGCAGTCATTTTAATAATTTGTCATAGAAAATCAGCTTCAGTAAGTTGTGTGGAACATGCTCCATGGCAGGAGGACTTCCTTATGGTTTTATTCTTTGCTATTTCATCAACTGGTTCAGTTTTGTAGCAAGAGCTTTTCAGGTCATGGAAAGCAATGCTCTGTGGCCCAGAGCAGACCAGGAACACACCCTTTCCTCTCCGTCTTCAGTCTCATTCTCTGTTTTCCAGTGGAGCTTTCTGCCTGAGCTTTGCTCCATACCCAAAGAGCAATTCCATCTCATGGTGTGTACATTTACACAAGGGTCTTCTCATCCCTGCCAGAATGCTGGCTCACCATTTGGTGCTGGCTTCAGAGGGCAATGCCCATGGAAAAGTCAGGTGTTCCAGTATGGAAAAGCAAGACTGGTTTCCCACTGTTACTCTGTCACTTTACTTTGCCCTTCAACCATCTGGCTGCACTGGCAACTGTTCCTGGGGGAGGAAACCCAGTGTCTCTCATTTTCAAAAGCAACAAGTACAAACATTTACTGAGCTAAAACTTCATTAAGCAGAATATTAGTCAAAGCTGTGAATTCTGTAATGATAATGATTATCTTTTTCTTACTGTAGATAACATTGCCTCAGAACTGGAGAATTTTATGGGTCTGATTGAGACAGTAACGGGATATGTGAAGATTCGTCATTCCCATGCATTGGTCTCCCTGTCTTTCCTGAAGAACCTGCGGTACATTCTGGGAGAGGAACAGGTGGACGGGTAAGTGTTCAGATATTTGCAGATGCAATTTCACTTTAATAGAAAGCTGCGGAGAATAAGTCTCCTGAAAACCATTCACTTGTGATTTATAGAATCTCCTCTTCTACTAATATGTAGCATTTTTCTCCTCATGAACACCTCTGCACAGCACTGCTCGTCTGCGTTACTGCCCAAATCAGCGTACTAAATTGAGTATATTACAAGTATTTTATGGTACCTTTGCTGTTGCTTTTCACTTTAGGTTTTTCTAAGTAGATTCTTTACATCAATAAAGTGGTTTTGTTTGTTCTTTTTGCTCTATTTGAGGAAAGAGCATCTTCAGAAACAACTGGATTTTCTTGCAGTTCTTTACTGTTGGCTTTTAGCAGAGTTTTATGGAGAAGTCAGCTGAAAGGAAATATGCATTTTACTGACCAGGGAGTGCAACTGGAGGTGACCCAGCTAATGTTAAACAGTGCAAGTTGCTATTGTTTGCAGCTCCTTGAAATGTTAGTATTACATGGATTATCGACCGAGCACGCAAAAGACTGGTCAGGAAAAGCTGATCCTTTGAAATGTTTGCTGTGGATTATATTGCTTCTATAATTACTCACCATGTGATACTTTCTGCTGTACATAACTCCTGTTTTCCTATGATGGTAAAGATTGTCAAGGCAAAAATTTTTAACCCTGCAGAGCGTGTGATGCTGAGGTGTGGTGAGGGTCCTTCAGCAAACTGTCTTGCTCTTTCTCGTCCCAAATCAAGGAGCTATCCCAAGTTAAAACCAGTGTTCTGTGGAGGAAATCAGTTGCCCTCCATAATGACAGAACTATTAAATGAAGAATTTGGGGAATCTGTAGAAGAAAAGGTGGTAGGAGAGTCATTGGAAAGGTTGTTTACATCTTGTTTATCTGCCCTGACTGTATATAGTTAAAGCATGAGGGAGTCTTCACAGCCTCCCTCTTTCTCTCAGGCTAGTCTTTGGTCAGCCTTAAATTCTTAAAATTCCACCATCTGACAGAGTGAGTGCAAGGGCAGCTCTCTCTCCTGCCCTTGCAGAGCATGCTGTCTGCTCAGGAAGAGCAGAGGATTGTCAGTGCCGAGCACGGGCTCGTTCAGCCACTCCTGGAGGGCTGTGCCCTCACAGACACTCCAGTTATTGATTTGTCTTTGCTTCTCTCCCCTCTCTCCCTCGACTTCTTTACATTTGAGTTTAGCTTTGTGTCTCAGGTAGTAATTATGTTTATGGTACCTTGTCTGTCAGCAAGCAGAGCTGAAATGAGGAGAAACTGGAGGTTTATCAGTCAGATTCCCAAATAGAGAAGTAAATAGGTGCACCTTTGAAGAAGAAAACAGGGCTGAGTGGGGAGATAAAACAGATCTATAGTAAAGAGCTGCTTGTGCTAAAATCCCCCTGTGTTAGGAAATGACTGCTGTTACATACTAAGGGGCAGGGGCAGTCTCTTTGCTTGGATAATGCCTGGCATAATTTAGGCGTTATAATGCCTAAATAACATGTTCAAAAATACTTAGGTGGAAGTAGGCACCTGACAAGGAAGGACTGAACGTGAACAATTACTTGGGCAGAATTATGAACAACAGGGAGTGGGATCTTAACCTGGGAAGCAGTTGGCTGCTGGAACAAGAGCCGTTTGTGCCAGCAGTGCCTTGAGGGGTGAGAGGGAGAGTAACTTAAAGCCCATTATGATCATTGTTCATTACACGACTTACCCCACTGCCACTGTCCTTTTATTTATTGAACTGGACTAACAAACAGCACTTCAGAAGTTCTTTGTTCCTTATTCAGTTGCTGGTGCTTGCCTTGGTTATCACGGAAAGTGGAAAGTTCAGAGGGAATCTACTTTGTTTTTAGAGTTTTCATTGCCTCTTTTGAAAACCATGTCTGTAGTGAATGTGCTCCCAGAGCAAGAAAATAATTTCTCCTTGCAAATAGGGAAACTGAGATGGAGATGTGCCAGAGGGGTCTCGGTGCCTGTTGCAGGGTTTTGTTCCCTCATCTGGTGCTGACTCTGCCAGGCTCCTCCATCCTCTGCTGGGGTCTGTGTGTTCACTGCTGTGTGCATGGATGGTGTGTAGGCAGCACTTCCCAGAGCATCCCAGGTTGGGTACCTGGAAAATGAGCAGTTTGTGGCCTTCAGGAGCAAGCGAGGAGATAGTGACTGAGGAGGAGTTTCAGTCGTGGCACTGGCCTGCTCTGATGATGTGTTTCAACCTCTGCAGCAAACTGGGGGACAGTCTATAAAATCAAAACAACCTCCCCCCTGTTTTCTACACAATTTTGAGGCAGAGGCATCAGCTGTCAGGCCTGTTGGAAGGTGTGAACAGGATCTGTAGCTGTTGTGTGGTTCCTCACTGAGGAATTTACAGTTTGTTTTCCTGGGATCATTATTGCCAGGGTGTGGTGAATTCAGACAGTCGGCAGGAGAGCAGCAGGGCCTGATCTAACCGCAGCATTCCAGCAGAGCAGGCACCCTGTGCTGAGGGTGTCTGGGGAATGAATGATGCCCACCAGACCTGTGGTGACACCTGGCTGCAGTGCAGCCTCCCAGGGGGATGCTCCTCAGCTTGGTCCTGGTTTCAGGGGAGTTTCTGTTTCTCAGCTGCCCATGTGTGACTGAAGTTGGGGAGTTTGTACCTGGAGGTGTGAGGCTGGGTTTGTGTGGAGGTTTCAGAAGCTCCTAAGTTTAGCTTTTCAAACAAGACAAGAAAACACTGAACTTTAGTAAGGTGCAGTACTTTCAAATCAACACAGGAGTTGGTGTTGTCTGTCAAATCCCACAGGCAGGTCAGCATCCTTGTTCTCTCCTGGCAGAATGCATTTAAAGCACAAACAAGTCTCTGCTCCCTTGTTAACTGAGCACATTCTTCTCAGCACCTGTGTGAAGTGGTACCAGGTATATCAACTTCATTGGAAATCAAGTCCTGGGTATTTAGGGGACAGGTGGAAATAGGAGAAACAACTTGTCTTTCACATGGTTCTGAAAATACACTCTGCAGTACAAGAAATGGCAAATCTGTGCAGGTTGGAGCCAGAATGCACAATTTTTATTTCAGGTTGGGTGAGGGAGGAATTAATGCTAAATTTTAAATTAAATAATTGAAGGAAAACCATAAATTAATAGTATGGCAGCTTTTTATGAGCCCTATGGTTTGTCTGCCACATTACCCTGCAGAAACTCTGTAGTTAGAAGGGTTTGTAGAAAGCCCAGTGTAGCTCTGTTGACAAGGGCTTAGCAGTGCAAGGTGGGCTTCATTGTGTTAATAATGGATTTTGTGTAGCTGTAGTTAATGTCGAGGGGACATCCCACCAAAGTGAAATAAATGCATCTGTGGTGGGTTGGCTTGATTTAGGTTCATCAGCTACACAGACCTTTATCTCATTTCCCAATGGTGGATTCCTGTCCCTGCTGTCCCAAAGTGTCAGTGTCCTTGCAGGTGTTGTCTTGCTGCAGATGTAGAGCCTATAATCTTGCTTCTGTAGCATGTGTGTCTTTTCTTTCTATCCAGCCCAATTGAGTAGTACCAGGAATTTCTTCATAATATTTAATAGGGCTTTCATAATATTTAATAGGGCTTATGCACACAACTTTGTATACAGTATCTGTGGAAATAAAGGATGTGCATGTTATTCCAGGGCTGTGCTTAGGGAGTGGGCTCGGCACAGCTGCCTGTGTTTAGTTCTGTGCTCTGAAGTGTGGATCCTGTGCAGTCAGTACAACTGTTTGCTGTTGGGTTTCGATGTACAGGTGCAACTGTTCTTGGCACAATGTAGGAAATCTTTATTGGGCCAAGAGGTAAACTAAGAGAGGCAAGGAAACCTCACTATGCAAACTCTTAGAGCTGCTTTTGTAAACATAAGCAAGAGTCATGTTAATGACTGTGTTTTATTGTCAGAACTCCAGAAGGCTTTTCCTTCCATGAAGTATCTAAGGTTACTGCTTCTCATTTGCCACCAAATGGAAAATCCAGTGTAGAGACCTGCTGTTCAGCAGACATGAATTTATATTCCTCATAGCAACTCCTATGCAATTACTAAAACACATCTTAGAGTGGGCTTTGGATGGTGTGGTGTCACCCTTGGAATCCTGTGTCACACTCATTTCCCTGCCCCCCAAACATTCATTGCTCCATGGGAGAGAAGAAAGCCCTTTGCTGAACACCAGTTTAAAGTAAGAGGGAACAGAGTGTTTTAAAGTTTTCTTATATTAAGGTATTCTTCACTGGAATGGGCTGTGAATTAAAAGGAGTATTTTTTCTTCAAAAACTTCCTTCTAGGAATTATTCCTTCTATGTGCTCGACAACCACAATCTTCAGCAACTGTGGGACTGGAACCATCATAACTTGACAATCAGTGAGGGGAAAATGTACTTTGCATTTAATCCTAAACTGTGTGTTTCTGAGATTTACCGTATGGAGGAAGTTTCAGGAACCAAGGGACGACAGAGCAAAGGAGATATAAATCCAAGGAACAATGGGGAGAGAGCCTCTTGTAAGTAAACAAACAAAAAAAATCTCAATGCCAACTGCACAGGAGGGTGTCACAAGAACAAACCCAACACGCTGACATGTTGCGGACCATTGCAATATTGAGAGTTTAGGATTTGCAGGAGGCTTTCAGCCCTTCTGCTTGTTCAGGCTTTAAACTGTAGCTGTGAAGGTACCTTTGCATGAGTGGAAAATGATGTGGTTGCAGTGTCCCTATCTCATCTGTAAAACCCACTTGTAGAAGATGACTGCTTCCCAAATCCCCTGTTTTGTGACAGCAGCAGCAGATAACAATAGGAGCATACCTGGGAAATGAGAAATGAAATCCAGTAGTTTGGGATATCCAACGAGGAGCAATTTCTCAGTCTCCTTTGTAACTGTGCATCATTATAGGTGTTTTCCTCTCTCAGACACTTACTTTTTCTTGATACTGAGGATGCTGCTGAATAACAATTTCATAGACACCAAAACAAACTGTTTCTGTTACATTCAGCTTCTTTTAAGCTCCTGCCAAATATTGTACCTGATTGCTAAAAATTATTGTTCTAAACTTAGTTTTCTCTGCTTTGTTTTCAAATTATTTGCTTTTGAATTGAGAACACTTTGTAATGTTCTGCAGTATTCCTAAACCTGAGTGTCTCTGCATTTAATTTTGGATTCTGCAATGGTCAGAGTTATTAGAAAGTCCTCTCTTGGCTTTGGTGGTCTGCACATCAGGTCTCCAGGTGTAACAGCACGTTTAAAAGCAATTTCTCATCTAGGAATTAAGAATGCCTACGAGTTTCACCTCAAACCCTTAAAACTGACAAAGCATTTTTCCCTTGGTTGGTTTGTGGTGTTTTTGGAGCCGAGTAAACTAAAACGGATCTTGTGTGTAAGTCAAGTCCCCTTGTAGTGGATGGTGCTTACCAAACTAGGACACGTAGTCTGCTGAATGTCTCTTTAGGCGCGATGCAGACGCGCAGATGGCCCAGATCCTTGTTGTAAGCACCCTCCATTCTTTGCACATTCAATAGAGCAAAGCCTTGCAGTCCTGGAGGAGTTACAGACACACAGCCAGGCCTTACTACCACTGAGGCCAGTGCCAGCCGCTGCCTGCTTTTTTAAGAAACCAATACAGAAAGCTTTCTGACTCTGAGAAGGGCAAAAGAATCAACAAAAGCTCAACTGCCTTTGCAAAGATAGCACCAACAGTGCCAGTGTACACGAGGGTGAAAACCTCTTTATTTTCAGAGCTTCTATGGAACATTAGAAACTAGCTCACAGTTGACAGAACGCAATTTCTTCATCCAAGAATTAAGTTTTTAAAATGCTATTTTGTTTTGGGTTGGAAAGCTCAGTGAGTTGGTAGTGGGAAGCCATTCATTTCAAAGCTGTGGGCTTCCATCCAGGTCTGTTCAGAAGAGTAGCTGGAAGCTGCTGCCATCAAATGGTTGTGCCGTATATGAACTGAGTTTTGGAGTTCTTGGTCCAGCCTCTGATGAATAGGAATGTAAACTCCTTTGTCTTTTCCATGTTGTTCACTTTCCAGAAAAACAAATGGTAGTTGTCAAAAGTTGTCCTGGAGAGTGAGCACACAGAGGCCGGTGACTGCTCCGCGCGTGCTTTGGAGGCAGATGATGAATTTAGTGCTTCCAAACCAGTCCTGTGGATAAACAGCGCTTCCATTCCTCGCTCAGGGAGAGTCTGAAGTAGTTTTCAAGAGCTTTCTGATGATACATTAAAAGAAAATCTGCTTCAAAAAAATTAATAACAAGTAGCTCAAGCGTATTTTAAACTGATTGCCAAGGTCACTGCCTACCCTTAAGTACTCAAATGTAGCAGGAGGAAAGAGGAAGCTCTACGGAGACTAAGGCTGTTGGTATTCTGTGGTGTCATAGGTGTTACTGGAAAGGCTCATTAGCTAAAACTGATACCTAAGAAACAAAAAACACTGACAGGTGATATGATGCCAACTCTTGCATGTCCTGTCCTTTCGTATTGCAGGTGAAAGCAAAATTCTGCATTTTGTTTCCAACATGACGCTCAAGAATCGGATTAAACTGACATGGGAGCGGTATCGCCCTCCAGATTACAGAGACCTCATTAGCTTCACTGTTTACTACAAAGAGGCGTAAGTGGATGTCATCAGAGATTAATCAGGGCAGTCCAAGGGAGAGCAGACATTTCTGTTCCTACTGCTGGATGGCTCATCCAGTTTGTTTATTTCATCCTCAAGTCCTGCTTTTGTTCTAATTCTTTTCTTGGTGGAGTACAAGTCTCCTTTAAAAAGAGGATTGGTTTGAGTGAGTCCTACAAATGGATTGCAAATCCATTAGGAAGTTTTAAATTGGAAAAAAGTGAAAGGTGGATGGCCTGGCTCTTCTCAGGGATCTCATATGGAGCTCTTCCTAAGTCATCATGTTGACTGAGATATTTTCCTTCTCTAGTCAATGTACTGACTAGAGAGCATCCCAGGTCAGCAGTTTTCCCTGTCACCTTGATGCCTTGTCTGCTCAGGGTTTGGGGTTATTTAGACTGTCCAGCTTTGGTCACTTCCTGCATTAGTATGTCTTGATAATGAAGGTGTGGGGCAGTTACTGGAGAAATCCAAATTCCTTGGGAGATGTCTCTGCCTTTGCACATCCTTGTAATGGCTCAGATTTAAAGTAATTAAAAAACCAAATGAGCACAAAAGCGACTCTCCAAGCAGTCTTGGAGGTGTCAAAGGGAGGTTTGGAATGCTGGTAATGATACGTGGAGCAAAGATGTGAGACATGGAAGCACAAATTGTTCCTGTCCAGCATCACTTGAAATAGAACATCGCTGTGATGTTCTACAATGAAGCCAGTGCTGGCAAGTCTACAGATATTAATAACAAGAGTTTGTATGCTCTTGCAGCAGTGTTACAACTTCTGAAAAGCAGAACTATTTGACTATATAAATGTGTTTGTATTGTGTGGAAATAAAAGGGTAAAAAGCCCATTGGACTGGTCAGGGCCAGTCTTGGAACTTTGGGTTCTTTATGGTAAAAAGCTTGGCCACTATCAATAACTGTTTTGAGTTGCTTCTGTTTAGTATATGTTTATTTAAAGCCTAAATATGTCTGAAGCATTTCAGTGCCTGTTTTGGGTTAAAAAAAAGATAAATATAGTGTTTTCTCGGAGAATGTTGCTTTATTGCTCATGACTAAAACTGAACTCTGAATTTTGTACTGCTTGGAAATGCAGATTTTTTTTTTTCCTGGTTTATTCTGCTGTGGAAACAAGTCAGCTTTATTTGTTTCATTGACCAACTTTGAAGTGGGACACTCTCATATCTATATGACAATCTTTGGGGAGAAGATAAATATTTGTGCTACTTTTTTCTTTGAATATTTCAGACCATTCAAAAATGTGACGGAGTACGACGGGCAAGATGCGTGTGGCTCCAATAGCTGGAACATGGTTGATGTTGACTTGCCACCGAACAAAGAGAACAATCCTGGAATTCTGCTGCAGGGATTGAAACCTTGGACTCAATATGCCATTTATGTCAAGGCTGTTACCCTCACAATGATGGAAAACCATCATATTCATGGAGCAAAAAGTGAAATTATATATATTCGAACCAATGCTGCAGGTGAGATGCTGGGCTCTGGGGTGAGAGGGTGATAATGCTGCAGCTGTGATTAGTGTATTATTGTGCAAGTTCTGTTGTTGATACAGAAATAGAATTTATGTGCAGATGATGTGCATAGTGCTAGCAATTTCAGTAATTATGAAAGCAGCATTAAAATTTGAATTAAAACTGTTTTTTCAGGTATTACGTGCCTTAGGAACTATGGGAGCTTCTTGGAATTAGAATTTTAGGCTTTGTTCCATTAGTGAAGGCGAATTTAAGTACAGCTTTGGGTGGGACTGTACATGGTTGCAGTTGAACCCCTGTGTTAGGGGGGCATAAGTGGAAAATCCTTTCTTTGAAATAAGAGGGTGTTTTTCCTTGCAGTATAGAAATGCATTGGGATTCACTGAAAAGCTTGCGTGGAAATACATTGTAGAGTGCTCTAGATTTAAATACCTCTTTTTTTCATTCTTTTTCCTTCTCTAGTGCCGTCCATTCCCCTGGATGTTATTTCAGCATCCAACTCCTCATCCCAACTGATTGTGAAATGGAATCCTCCCTCTTTTCCCAATGGGAACCTCTCCTACTACATCGTGCGCTGGCAGCAGCAGCCTCAGGACAGTTACCTGTACAGACACAATTACTGCTCCAAAGGTAGGAGGACTAAATGCTCTTGTGTTGAAATGCCTGGGACTGCCTGCCAGGGCACTTCACTGGCAAGAGCTAAATAGCAGCAAGTAGAGGGAATGGGTAAACATGGATTGTTGCTGGATCCATGATTGGAGAGAAAAGAAACCAGCTCTGTTCTTTTCTTTCAAGATAAAGTCCCAATTCGAAGATATGCTGATGGGACCATTGATACAGAAGAAGCCACTGAACCCACCAAGCCAGAGGGCTGTGGGGGAGAAAAAGGACCTTGTTGTGCTTGTCCCAAGACAGAGGCAGAAAAGCAAGCGGAGAAGGAGGAAGCAGAGTACAGGAAAGTGTTTGAGAACTTCCTCCACAACTCTATCTTTGTCCCCAGGTAATGGATTTTAGATACTTCTTTGGAAGTAGGGCTGATAATTTCTTTTTTTAACACTTCCTAGAACTAAGATTTCCTGGATGTGAAAGCACACGTAGAAACACCAAACATTGCCTTTCGTTTCATGTGAGACAGTCCACAGCCTTACTTTGCAGTTTCTCTTATTTGCCAATTTTCATTTCTTTCTTTCAATTCTAGCCCGTAGTAAGGGTTCTTACCTGTATTGATCAAGGATTTCAGTGATGGTTTCTTTTCAGACTCAAGAGTCACTTAAGGAGCTCATTGTCTATAAGGGTTTCAGAGATGTGCGACATGAGGCAGACAAAGGGTTTCAGATGTGATTCTTCTCTAAATAACCATTTAACTGCTTGTGTTCCTAATCTGAAGATATATCTTTGAAATTAAGGGCACAGTCACCTCACAGAATTGAAACTGGTTTTCTTTTCTCACTGCACTAATTGCAAAGGGCCTGCTTGTTTCCTGGGTCATTGCTGCAGAGAAGTATTAAATATTTCCACTCTCCCACGATAAACACCTGCTTACATGTTAAGTGGAATTGTAATGATTCTGTGCTGCAACACAGAGTAGATACTACTGAATTAATTGGTGATTTTGATCCTTGAGTTTCCAATTTATCCTTCAGGTAAGCTGTTGTTACTTTGGGTAACTGGATGCTGGGGCTCAGCACACAGTGTACAGCTGTTGTGTTACAGTCTTTAATACACTGTCAGATCTCAGTGGTGCACCTTGTCTCACTCACTCTCCTGGCAGGGGAAGTCCATGGTCAAATCCTGTGTTTGAGAAGTCTAAAGTGTGGCATTGCTGCTCATTGATGCTGGTTCATATCATTCTCCATTGTGATTTTTTGGACCTTTATTCAAGGATGTGTTGGAGTGACTTGTTGCGGTTGAGACTTTGATATTTGCAATGCTTCTTAGCTTTATCCAAACATGAGGAACTAAATACTGCCTCTCTTGGGAGGTGGGAAGTGTCTTATATGAGCTGTGTTTGGGTCACACTGAGCATTTTTGCGGTGTTTCCCCAGTGATGGTGAGAACTAGCAGCCAAGATCAGGTACAGGGAAGTTACAGCCTCCATGTCTGATCATGATGTAACTCCTGAGCCATGGGAAATCTTAATATCTGATTTTGGACTTCATGAAATAGCACAGCAAGGAGTTTTGAAAGCCACGTGTCAAGTCTAGACTACTTGAAAGTCTGTTGCAAAGGAGGTTTTTCTATTTCCCAAAACATTTGTAAATTAAGATGTGTTTTCTTCTCCCAAATTCTCTTGCAGTCCTTCCCCTTTCCAAGAAAACTCATAGAACCTTGAACTCAGTAACAAATAAACTGACCAGTTCACAGAGAACTTCCTGAAAGCTTGTCGTTTTCTCTTAAATTACTGCCATTAGGGTGTTTTGTAACAGCAGGGGCAGATAAGGGACAATGCTCAGCAACGGCTGCATAGCCAAGGAACTTTTAAGAGACTGTATGTCAGGGAAATTAAAGTTTATGAGCTGGTGAGACGTCTCCATGGGACAAATTTAAGCAGCTTGTTACTTGATGTCAGTTTTTTTTCTCTTCTTTCCCAAAGGAGAAGTTAATTAATGTGTTAATGTAAGCCTCAATAGTAGTATTTGTTTCCAGTGTTCTACCTGTCTCCAGGTTATTGTGAAAGAGTTGCAGCATGTAATACAGCATGGAAGTATTTGACTGGGTGGTTTTAAGATTGTTTAAGAAGTCTGTTGATCTAATCTCCTGTGCAACTTCTGGATGACCCCATGTGTATTAGTGCCATGGTGGATTTCAAACAGGACTCTGCTTAGTCTTGAAGAGACACAACCAGAGGAGAATGAGTTTACTCTTCAAGGCTTTTGTTTCTCTAATGAGCAGGATGGGACAAGCTCTGTGTGTAGTCTGACAGTAACATTAAAATTGCCATGACATAGGAGAACAGTGACCTTAGCTGTTAAATAGCCCAAGTTTTTTTGATCTTTTTGATTTGATTTAATTTTTTATAGTGCTATTTTTAATTTTTCTCTTGCATTTCTTTTCCTTCCTCTCCCTTAATGGAATAGATGATTTTTCAAGTTTTTATCTCTAGACTTTTCCTTACTTCCTTGGATGCTTGTTTTTTGCCTTTATCTCTGCATTTCATGAATGCAGGAAGCCGTTTGACCAAAAAGCACTGATGTCAAATCTCATGATGTTTTAATTACGTTTGCCTTGTGGTTATCCTGCAGCTCTTTTCTCTTCCTGACACAACTGTAGTTTTCACCAACAAGTTTTGTGTTCCTTTATCCTTTTCCCCAAAGACAAGGTAGGGCTGTACTCCCCCTCACTGCCAGATACTACCAAAGAATTGAAGCTCCATGCATCCCATAAAAGCAGTGATAAAGTCAGGCTTTTTGTGTTCTTGCATTGGCACATGCTTTTGTGGTTGATTGAAAATGAACTTTTTATTTTCACTGCTTTAACCACAGAATCTGTGCAAATGTTGATCAGTTCAGGGCTAGGCATCCAGCTTTTTACTGATGAAAAGTTTGTTCTTTCCACTGAGCTAAAGTAGTAAATCAATACTCATCCTAAGCAGGGTGTGAATAGGTTTAGTAACTTCCATAGATACCAGTGTAGACGAGGCACAAATGCTTATATCTCCTATGAAATTGCCTTAACTGACAAGATATTGTGTGTTGCTTAAAACAATTTGTTGCTAACTTAGGAAATTCTTTCTTGTCTGTGTTTATTTCTGTGATGTGGTTTACATGGTGGTTAGAATGTCAAAACGACTACTCACGACGTAGTAAGGGGATTTTGGAAATTTTTGTAGTGAACTCCTAAAGAAAAAAATTCATCCAACCTCTGCCAGAAGGTTTCAAAACCGAGTGAGCCTGTTCTTGGCTCTCTGCAGCATGCTGCTCTGTGGCTGCGTGTACTCAGATGATATATTTGACAGTGAATTAAGTTCTCCTGTTGAGTCATCTTTCCTCCTGTCGTGTGTTCGAGGGAGGCCTCATTTGCCTGGTGTGTAACTTGCTCTCTGCTAGGGCTGTTGGACATCATGTCCTTGGTACCTGTTGCACTGGCCAGGTGCTCCACGGGCACTGGTGAAGTCATTTCAGGGATAGGATTCAAGCCTAAATTGGTTTTGTAGCGTAACTCTTCTTATGTTCTCCTTTACCTCCCCTGGAGCGTTGCTTTCCAGGCGTGAGCATTCCTGCAGCCCTTGGACAGAGGAGCAGGAGCAGTAAAGCCACACTGCCCTGTGTAGTTGGTGCTCCTGTGCAGAACAGCCTCAGATCTGGGACAGGACCAAGGGACAGGCCCAGCGTGTGGCCACAGGGTGTTGGTTACCTGATCCACATGGTCCTAAGAGTATCTTGATCCTTGTCCTGTCACTTGGGGCTGTCCCCTACAGCAGTTCCCTGGGCTTGAGAAAGCAATGGTGTGGCTGTAAATCTTCAGCTTTTTAACTCTGCTTAAATTTCACCCAGATGCCTGAAAGGCAGAGCTGCTCATTGAACTTTTGTCTCACAATATTAGTGCTGAATTTTCTCACATGGGAGGATTGTTCCTTTGCAGAGCTTTTGTGTGGGTGAGAGAAGTAGAGATACATAGATGACCACCCGAGTGGTGGTGAACATTCATGGCCTTCAGCTGCCTTCCAAGGTTACTCCTCTCACTGCAGTACATTCTCATTTCATCACAACTGCAAAGCTAACTCTCAGTAGGCTCAGCTTCCTTTGCTAATCCAGCAAACTTCAAAACAATTTTTCCCCCCTAGCCTTTTCAACCTTTAGCATCTGATTTTTATTTTAAGCATCAACATTACTGTCATGAAACACAAATCCAGGACGCTTATTGAGTAACGGTGGAGCCATTTTCTGCTGTTTGGTTTATTGTGTGAGGTCAGAAGTTTGCACATTCATCTTGGGGCGCAGTGTGAGCTTCAGAGTTTTGGTTGGTTCCCAACCAAAAGAGAGGGAAATGAGATGCGCTGACACGCGGCAGGTTCAGATTAAGAAAATGTTTTCCCTCTTGTTTTGCAGTTTCCTTTATTTAGCTTTTTTATTAGCTGTTGCCTGTTTTGCTGGGTTGTTTGGCACAGTTTTCCCGAAGCTGGACAAGAACTGGGTTTTCTCTAAAGAGCCCTTTTCTGTACCTGTGCTCCTCAGGCCCGACCGGAAGCGGAGGGACGTGTTCCAAATCGCCAACGCCACCTTGGCCACTCGGAACAGGAACGTGACTGGGACCGACCACTTCACCAACGCCTCTGATGCGGAGGAGAGCGAGGTGGAATATCCCTTCTTTGAGACCAAGGTGGATGGCAAGGAGAGAACTGTGATCTCCCATCTCCAGCCTTTCACTCTTTACCGCATCGATATTCACAGCTGCAACCACGAGGCCGACACGCTCGGCTGCAGCGCGTCCAACTTCGTGTTTGCCAGAACCATGCCTTCAGGTATGCTCACACCGGGCTCCAGCCCTGCCTTTACTGGGCAGAGATCAAGCTCAGGGGGGACAAGCTCCCCCAAACCAGTTAGGATTACATTGGGGTATAGTAAAAAAAATTCCATGCGGTAGGATAAATTGGAACTGCGTAGATTTTTTGTTTCGTGTCCTTGACTGGTGTGTTGTGTGTACTGAGTGATGTGTTTGAGTCTGTGCTGGGAGCTGAAGAAAGGGAGAAGTTGGCTGCCAGGATAATTAGGAGAGACTCCGTTTCCCAGCAATAGAAGTGAGACCCCCAGACATGGTGGGCTGAAAGGTTTTGTTCCTCAGCTCCCTGTGTGCTGAATGGAGCCACAGCAGCGTTTCTCTGCTAATGTTTGGTTTTGCTGTGTTCACTCGGAACTGTTTGCAGATGTTGGAGTTCTGCTGGTGGGAATGTTTGCCAAATGTTTCTTCTGTCACAGAACGACCATGCATTTGTCCAGCCTGGGAACAGGAGGAATACTGTGTTTCTTTGTGCCCAATCCCTGGCCTCTAGACTACTTCAAATAGGAAGCATTGAATGCTGTGCTCGTCTTTGGGACTTTTGCAGATTGTACTTCTGAGAAGAATAGAGATGATTTTAGTGTAAGCTCATATGCATCCAGCAACGAGCTTCTGACTCCAGCAGATGTCTGGGGATATTGGATGCAGAATGGTAGCAATTTTGTTTTGTTTCTGGAAGGAAAGGCTATCATAATCCAGATCCAGCTGTGTCAGTAAAAAAAGCAAAAACTATTGCTTGTTTCAAGGAAAGAAGGAAGTCTGTGAGATCAGGGAAAAGGAAAGAAGTGTTCCCGGATTTTTAACACATGCCTCTGAAAATTAAAGGACAAATAATCCTGTTATCTTCTGTATCTTTGAGAAGGTGGTCTTTTTTCAACCCAGACTGACATGGGCTTCGCATTCCTGTTGAGTTTTGAATTAGCTACATAAAATTATTAGGAACTAAATAGGGATAAAGCAGTTCCTGAGTTGCCGATGAGACTGTTTTAAATGGGGACAGATCTCCTATGACTCTTTTAGGAAAGGGCTGTCAGTGGGGCAGATGTTGTGTGTTTACAGCTGTTTGCAGCCATTTTGTGGGAATAGCTCCCTGCACTGTTTTGGTGTTGGGGAGAGCTAGGAAGGAAGAAGTTGGTGCTGATAAACAGGTTTTTCTGGCACACAGAGCCTATGCCTGGTGGAGCTGTATGCTCTGCACTGGTTTTCTGGGAACCAGTAGTTCAGACTGAGCTAATCTCCAGCAAGCCCCTTGGCCAATGGAGTTTGTTCCCTGGATTTGAATGTCTCTTGCTGCAGAGCTTCTGCACCTGAAGAATATAATGAATCTTCCATTTTCCTCAACTCTTGCCTCAAGTTCCTGTTTCAGTCATAGGTGTTCTTCTCACATCACCTGTAAATATTTTACAGAGGGAGCAGATAACATTCCAGGAACAGTATCATGGGAAGCAAAAGAGGAAAATACCGTCTACCTGAAGTGGTTGGAGCCTGCAAATCCAAATGGGCTGATCCTGATGTATGAAATCAAATATGGGCAGCATGGCGAGGTGAGGATTTGACATTACTGTTCATAACTCTTAATTTATACACAAGACAGGATCTTTCTTAACATGCTTCTGTGCAGTGCAGCACAAACAGAAATTGTGATTTCAGACACCCAGCACCTGCCAGCATGTCATTACTTTATTTCCTTTATTTTGAGTTCTTAAATTCCATGTATCTCCTTATGGTGTTTGAAGTAAAACTGATCAGGTGGGGCTTTTAGTTATAAAAATGAGCTTATCCTGCAGCTATATTGCTTTCTTCAGAATGTGAAGATATTAACATGTGTAAATTGCTTTTTTCTTCTAGGAGAAGCGGGAATGTGTTTCCAGACAGGAATACAAGAAGCTTGGAGGAGCTAAACTAACTCACCTGAACCCTGGAAACTACTCTGCCAGAGTTCAGGCCACTTCCTTAGCTGGGAATGGGTCCTGGACTGAGCCCATCTCTTTCTATGTGCAGCCCAAATGTAAGACAAATGTTTGTTGTCTGTGTCGAATTGGGGGATTATTGTCTTTTTAATAATTCCTGATGTTCATGTGACTGGGTGTCTGACATTCTTGCCTGTGCTCTGAACACTCCTCTTACTTGCTGATGGTTCTTTGGGAACTCCTTTCTGGTCCATTTTTTTGCAAGTGTTGACAGCCAGGAGGGGTGTCTGAGGTGGCGTTCTTTCCTTGCAGCTTTGGGTATCTGTGAGAGGTGCAGCCAGGTGTGGGTGTGGAGAACACCCTGCTGTGGCTTCCTGGGATGTGCAAGTATGCTGGGAATGTGATGTTAGCTGTAATAACATGGAGCTGGCATGTACAAAACCTGTGGCAACAAGGGAAACCTGCTTTAATAATTGCAAAATAATAGGAGAAACAAATCATTTGTGTAGATTTTTGGCTGGCAGGTTGACCTGTTCTGAGTGACATTTGATGAAAAAAAATGTCCTGGTGAAAGGGTGATGCTGGTCCTGACAATGGGAGTCATTTATATTTTGGAAGAACATGACCACAGAGACCCTCTTCAAGAAATTCTGTGTCTAATTGTAGAGCAGCTATATCCCCAGAAAACTGCAACTCCATCTTTTATCCCTTTATGGTTTTCTCGTTGCTGAACTTTGAACAATTTGAAGTAAAGAGCAGTGCATGTGTGTTCTGATTGTAAGCAGCTGCAAGGTTAACAAAAGGTGGAAAAGAAGGTGAATGTGCAAGTGAACAATTGGATATTGTTCACTGAGGAATGCAAGTCCTTTAAGCATAACTTGTGAAAACAAAGCCCAGACAGACACTGTTCTGTACAAAATTAATGCCTTTCAGTGTCTGCTTTCTTGTTTCACTCATCTGCAGTCAGGGAGGGTTTCCGAGTATATTTTTCCACACCAGACAAGAAAATGAGAACTTTGATTTCTTCCCTGTATGGAAATACACTGAGTGGGTTTTGAATGTTTCTTTGTTAACAGAGGCTTTATAGAAACCCTGATACAATTGTTTTCTTGTTGGTTGCAGCAGCAAACTATGGAAACTTCCTGCACTTGGTAATTGTGCTCCCAATTGCTCTGCTGCTCATCCTTGGGGGAGTGCTGATAATGCTCTACATCTTTAACAAAAAGAGGTGAGTTCTATGTGCTGGTGCTTAAACCTGCAGGAGGGGAATTGTTTATTTTCAAATCTGCACCCATGGAGTGAGTTAGAAATTAAAAAGAGAAATGGCATTCAGAGGAGTCGAGAGGCTGAAGTAGATTCTGCCTTGGTGTGGAAAAGGAGGTGGTTTAGAGTTACCAGCATCTGGCTGCTGCTGCTGGAGATATTAAGAGGCTTTTTATTGCAGTATCATGTTTGAATGGGAAGAGGAAGGCTTGTGAGGACCATGTCAGTGGGGCAGTGAGGGCACACACAGGACTTTTATAATCAGAAGATTTGACTGAAATATGGGTCAATATAAATCAGGAAAACTTAGTTCTGTTTAGGTTACTCTGATTTTTTTCAAATTCTGAAGGGTTTTTTGAAGTCTTTACATCCACCTAAAAAAATTATATCCTGGCCAAGAGCAGTCGTTGGGACTGTTCTGTTAATTTGTTTTCCTCAGTTTTGGTTTTTTGTAACTAGTGATTTATTTTTTTTTATCTCATTGAAATACATAACGAGAACTTAATAGCAGTACAAATGTTCAGTCTTGCAACTTTCTAGTTATGGAGTTTTTTTATTAGTCTCTCATTAATTATGCTCACTGAGTAGCCCATAATTTCCAGTTCTAATTCACTGGCAGACAGTGGTACCAGTTCTGCTCAAGCTGTCCAGAAAGGGCTTTGTCTCTGGTGATTGCAACACCTGCTTTGCCTTCCTGAGGCTCTCCTCCTCTCTGAAATTCCTGATAATTTTTCCTTCTTTAAACTGTTGTTCTAGCACAAAAATGTTTGTAAGCCTGTCTCCTGCAAAAGCTCTCAAAGTGCATTTATTATGTGTCTTGTTCTGAAAATCACCCCAGTAAAATTGGGAGGTGTGGCATTGTGTGGTTTTAAATTAAAAAATAGAACCACTTAGGAAATTGTTGAATGGAAGCCCCCACTAAAAAGAGTCTTGTCTTTTGCTAAAAAGCTTCTCTCCCACAGCAGAGCTGATGATGTTAAAGTGCATTCTCAGCCACATGTCTCTTGGTTGTATAAAAATATAGCTGCCTTTCTTAAAACAAGTTTACCCAGCAGCTAAAAGTACCTTGTGTTTACATTTTCCTGGTGCTGATTTGGTATAGAGAAGAGTCCAGAATTCCTGGGAAGCTATTCTGGACTGTGTTCCCATTGCTTATGTGAGGTAGATAAGATCTCAGTTTGTCCCCTTTGTCTGAAAAGCTCCATATACAGTAAATAATTTTCTGTGGTTGAACAAGCAGAGGAAAAGCTGTAGGAGAGATGGTCTGAAATATACTCAGATTTAAAGATTAAAGCAATCAAACCCGATGTTTCCGCAGGAACAGTGACAGACTGGGCAATGGAGTACTTTATGCTTCTGTGAACCCCGAGTACTTCAGTGCCTCAGATGGTGAGTGTGACCTTCCACTTGTGATGCTTTTACTGTCGTGTGTTCTGTTGGTGTCTGACTTTGAAAGGTATGGAACTCTAAAAGGCATGTTGTAAAACCACTTTCTCTGTTTTATTAGCACACCCCTGGAATCCACAACTGTTAATATGTAAATGCCACTTGTCTATTGAAACTGGGGAGGTTTTGAGTTGTTTTCCTGTAGTTTTATCCACCTGAGGCTAATTTGGATTCACTAGTTTCACTTTCAGATTATCCTCTACTCTTCCAGTGATGTTTTCGCTGGAATGACAAAGAATGAATGAATTTGTGGTCTTCCATGTTTGCCCTCTTAAGCTCTGTTTTGCCCTATTGAAATAAACCCACTACTTGAAGAAATCAGAACATCAGACAAATTCCCTTGAGGCCTCAGTTTATGGGTTAGGTTGGTGCTGCTGTTGTAGGATTCTTGCTGGAATAGTGTTTCTGGAAGCCCCCAGGAGACCAATGGGTTTACCCAGAGTGGCAGCAGACTATTTTACTGTTATTTTTTATAGCAACACCATTAGGGTTAAGGGTCTGTCAGTGTTCATGCTATAATCCTCTATTTTCATCCTGTCATTTCACCCGTGCAGAGCATGGGACACAACTGTCCCCTCCTTTGGTGACTGATAGGCAGCAGCATCAGTGAGTACTTGGATGTCTTTTTGCCTGAGGCAGTCCTGCCTCCTGGCAGTCACCTTCTGAGAGCTCTCTTCTGCCTCAGATCAAAGACCTGCAGCAGCAGCAGCAAGTTCTGCCTTTGCTGGTGCAACGGTGTGTGTGCAAGGGATCAGAATAGTGCCACGCAAAGAGCTGCTGGATCAGAGTCGGCTTCCCTCTAGTCATAAAATCACTCTGTTAATAGAGAATACAGCAGACACTAAACTGATGCAGATGATCACGTATGTTTGATGCTGTCTGGGAGAATTAGGAGAGCAAGGATTCCAAGAAAAAATTTAACCTGAAGCATTGATTTGAGCTTCTTCCCACCCTGGTTTTGTGCTTTGAGGCTCCTTATTTCTATCCCAATATGTCAGTACTGTAGTGAGACTGCTTCAAAGTCCATGTACACCTTTCTTTCAGATTTATTTGTATGCCATTACCCCCCTGCCTCTGTGTGGGAAAGACCCTGGACTGTTTGCACACATGGTGCAAGGTCTCAGCATTCTGTTTGAATACTAAAACTGTTGGGGCAGTTGCTGTTGTGGAGCAGGGAGTGATCACAGCACGGGCAGCAGTGGAACATCACGGCCTGTTCTCTCTCCCCTCAGTGTATGTTCCAGATGAATGGGAGGTGCCCCGGGAGAAGATCACCATGTGTCGGGAGCTTGGGCAAGGCTCCTTTGGAATGGTATACGAGGGAATAGCCAAGGGAGTGGTGAAGGATGAGCCAGAGACCAGGGTGGCCATCAAGACGGTCAATGAGTCCGCGAGCATGCGCGAGAGAATCGAGTTCCTGAACGAGGCCTCGGTGATGAAGGAGTTCAACTGTCACCATGTGGTGAGTCCTGAAGATGTGATGAGGCTTTGACTCATCCAGCCCTGGTGCTTATTCACATGAGGCTGTTCCGGGCATGTCTGCTCTGACTGAAGTGGGAATTTGGGTTTTTAGCTTCAACTCTGTGCAGCTTTGTAATATTATCATGAAACCCCAGTCAGAAAGTAGAACCAAATCTACATTCAGACCTTTCCCACAGGTTCCCACAGGGCTACCTGCTGGAATGAATTAATGATAATTAGCTGTACTTGTACTGAACATTTGTTTTTCCTCTGCCAGGTTCGGCTGCTTGGTGTTGTTTCTCAGGGCCAGCCTACGCTGGTTATCATGGAGCTGATGACACGTGGGGACCTCAAAAGTTACCTGAGATCATTGAGGCCAGACACAGAGGTGAGTCATGAGTTGCTGGATGTTTATTTCTTCAGTTTGAATCATCTTGAACAAGACAGCCTCACGCTGGAAGCAGCAGGCAATTAGCCCTTCCTGCCCTTCTCCTTCAGTCTAAGGACAAAACACGAGCTGTTGTGTGATCTCCGACAGCTCTTTCATGAGGCAGCGCAGGGTGCCACATGGGATAGGTCCCTTCTTGTGTCACTGAGTCCTCTTTTCCAGATTTGCATTAGATCTCTTGTCTGTTCTACTTTCTCATCAAGATGTTACAGAAATTGGCTGGTTTAAGAACATGTGTTAGGATAATTGTTTCATGTTGCGTGTCCTGCCCATTGCCCTGCTGGAAAGTAAATATCTGTTACCTTAGCTCCTGTCGTGCATCTCATGCATAGGCCATCAGTCTAACAGCTAAAATTGTCACACACAATGCAGGGTCTGAAGGATAAAGATGACACACAGGTCACTTGCCACTGAAATCACAGCAGCCTATGCAGAAAATGAGCTCAGCAGCTTTTGCCCTTGATCTAGAAATTCCGATGTGGATAAATGAAAGGAACAGAACACGAGGACAGTATGTGCACAAGAGAATGAATGTGGTCTGTTAATTGTTTGATTTTCATCTTGCTCAGAACAACCCTGGGCAGGCCCCCCCGACCCTGAAGAAGATGATCCAGATGGCGGGAGAGATCGCTGATGGCATGGCCTATCTCAACGCCAACAAGTTCGTGCACAGGGACCTCGCTGCCAGGAACTGCATGGTGGCTGAGGACTTCACAGTCAAAATTGGAGGTGGGCTGTCCTGACTCTTACACAAGTCATAGAATCATCCTGGAAAATCAGTGTCTTAGAAGGCTTTTAATTATTTTTTTTTTTAACTGAGCTCTAGTTGAAAGGTCTGCAGAACAAAATATGTTCCTTGTGAAGACTTGCAGTGATTTAAGACCTGTGAGAAGTTAACACTGAGTTGAAACCTCTGGAATACCTCTGCTTGCTGTTGTTCCAGTGAGGCAATAGTGTAGCATGTGGGTTTAAAAAGAGCTGGTGAGGCAGTGATTTAGGTGCAGGTACTGCAGACATCTGGGTGGATGGTGTAGTTACCACTGGTGTGTCATTCACATCTCTGTTAATGCACAAAAATAATTCTACCTCCTGTTTATTGATTCAGGAATGAGAATTTTAGGATTATTTTAAATCATATCTGAGTTGGAAGTGGAATGACTTCAGCTGGGTGCTTTCCAGTCTAAACTGGAGTTCTGCTTCCCAGACAGCTGAATGGCTTTTCTTCTGCTCTGCTGTTAGATCACCAATTTTTTTTTCCTTTTACCATCCCTCCAAAATAGTGTCAGATGAGTTTTTTCAGTCTTCTCTCCAGAGAGAGTGATTTTAAGCTGTTGGCTGTTTTTGAGTTGTGCATATTAAAATAACGTGTATAGCAACAGCCTTCTGCTGTAGGAAACTAATTCTTTTTCTCTGAGCTTAACTCAGCTATTTTGATAATTTGTGTAAGTAATCCTGTCATTTGGGAGAAAGAAAAAATGATTTCATTTTGAGTCAGTTAATTAGGAAATAAGATCTTTTGGGGATTTTGTGTATTTTCTGCAGGTTCGTGGGAAGTCAGCCTAAATCCTTCCCATTCCAGTTTTCTCCTCCTGCCCCCATCAGCTTGTTTTACAATTCTTTAAACTGAAGATATGGTGCATTTCTCCCCTTTAACGTGTTCATGGTTACCCCAGAAGCATTTTGTAAATGTGCTGCGTTGCTCTTGTTTATGTACCAGCATTGAAAATCCCCTCATGCAGAAACAGTTTAGGAGCATCTTTGGCTGTAACACGCCAACTCAGACTGTTCAGATCTCAGAGGAAGAGCTTTATGCCACACTACCCTGTGCTCACTGCATGTCTGTTTCTTATTTGCATTACATTTTGAAAGAATCTTCCGTTCAGCCGGGATAAAGTCACCCTGGTGTGTGGGAGTGATGGAAGAGCTGCACAGATGGGCTTTTTAGTCACAATCACCGAGGGTATGGGTGTCCCTGGAACGCAGGGAACATTGTGGTTGGTCACTCACCACAGACTGCTGGTAACTGAGAGCTGGGGGAGTTCTGGACATGTTTCCTGGGGGGGAAAAAGGGGCAGTTACAGGTCTGTGTTGGTAGAATGGATTTTGCCCTCTGTGTCATCAGACAGCATTTAATATCAGTCAGAGAACGGAGGACCCCTGATTTATTAACTTTTTGGTTGGTGTCTGAGAACACCGTAACTGGTTTCAATAGGCAAGTGTGAGACCCAGCAGTTCTGTCTCAGGCTGATTGTACAGAAAAAACCACTGGAATAAATCTGAGTTACAGTCAAGGGGATGAACATTTTTAGATCCAAGTCTTGCAAATGCTTACGAATTTACAGCTAAGCATGGATATAACCAGAAGTATGTCTTTAATATTTGTGTGTGTTAATCACAAATGAACAGCATAATCCTCTGTAGGACTTGAAATGGAATATTGTACAGAAACTGGGAATTACCTTTGGAAATAGGAAAAAGAAAACTAAGACAAGTGTTTACCATGTGAGATTCTTCAATTAAACACAATAGTTATAAGTACTAAAGGAGCTCCTTACACTCCTTAAAAAAATGAAAATCACTGAATTTAGGGAACAATTAGTGAGTTAGATGACCTTCAGAAGACTCATCTTACTGCAAAGCTTGAGCATAAATGCTGTAACTTCTCATATTCCTATATTTAAACCATTCAGACTTGTCATCCCTGAAGTCAGTGGCACAGTCTGTTGGTGTTGTTGGGAGGGAAGGTCACCAGCCCTGAGGCAGCAGCTGAAGTGTCTGCAAAGTCAAGTGTCGTGGGAACACGGTGCAGATTCCTCACACCTGAGTGTGATTCTCTGGCTTGTAGGAAGGGAAAATGTTCATCATTTTCTCACACAAATTCAGAGTATTTCTACCTTCTAGATTTTGGCATGACGAGAGATATCTACGAGACAGATTATTACCGGAAAGGAGGGAAGGGTTTGCTGCCTGTCCGCTGGATGTCCCCGGAATCGCTGAAAGATGGAGTCTTCACAACGCACTCCGACGTCTGGTAACAAAAAACGGGCTCTGAAAAACTGCTTTAACCCCCTTCTTTCTAGCCTCTCTTCTTGTTTTAGTAGACTTAACTAAGTGTACTGCTTCTCCTGTCCATTGAAAGGTAACTCTCTTGTTCCATGAGTTCATGTTTCAGCAGGAACTCGTGAGGTTAAATTTTGCTCTCAGGGAGAGCAGAATTAAATGGATTTCCAAAACTGGAGGTGGCAGCATGTTTCCTGCTGTTAGTTGTAAAATCAGTTGTGCAGTGAAAGACATTACCTTCACCTGGAAGAGCAAGTTGTCGTTTTTTAAATTGCCCTCCCTCAAGAAAAGCATTCAAAGTTGCCAAGAATATAAAAAGGTTCCTAGTGCTGACCTGCTTTTCCATCAAAACCTTCTGTGTAAATAACTCCACTTTCCCCCAGATGGGTTGTGTACACTTGCAGGCTTTTTGGGCGAGTTCTCCCTTGTGCATATCCCTCTCCATTTGGAGCTTCGTTTGCTTGTTTTATATACTGCAAGATGCAGAAATAGGGTTTTCTTTCAAAGCACACCGCATGCTTGCTTTATCTGTGCAGTTATTAATAGAGGCATGTACGTAGGAAAAGTAATCCCCTGGAACAATTCCCCACGCACCCCTCAGCTTTTGGAGATAGGTAGGGAGGATTTGGCAGAACATGGTTGTGTACTGGCAAAACCTCTCCTCTGTCTTTTATGGTTTCTCTGCCTTCCTAACAAGATGTTTTTACTGCTGATCTGTTACAGAATTGGCAGCTGATTGCCTCCAAATGTCTAGAAGTCAGTAGGAATGGTGTTTTAGGAGTAAACTGCATTTTCCTTGAGCAGCTTGAGGAGTTTGGAGTCAGTGGTCTGTAGTTCCCAGCACCAGCTCTGAACGAAAAGTTCCTAAGAAGAATTCAAATGAAAAAGCAAAGCACCAGAATGATGCTTAAATTTTATTTTACATATGGCTAGTAACTTACTTTTGAATCCAGTAACCCTCAGACTTGGAAGCAGATGAAAACAACCACGTTGAGTTGAAGGGAAGCCCTGTATCAGCCATTTATCTGATGGAAAAGTGCAGGCATGCTTTTGGCAGTCCCCCCAGTAAAAGAATTTTGGGACTTGTAATGGCTTCACAAAGCAGACAGAAATTTGGACTATATCACTAGAAAATCCCCAGATGCAGAACTGACCAAGCCTGGAGTGAAGAGCTGGCAGAGCTGCCTGTTCTTACCACACAACAGGAATTTTCAGGTCCAGCCATTGCCTCCGAAGGGTTCGGCAGCAGCTCAGGGTGAGCAGTGGGGATGTCCCGTGTGTGTTCCACACGTGCTTTCCTGTAGCCTGGGACTGTTATGTGATGTTATTCTTCAAACGTAACTCAAATTCCAAACAAAAAAACCCCAGGTGTGATGCCAAATCAAGCATCAGAAGTAAATTAGTGCTGTAGTTGTTGCAGGAAGTACGTAAGTGCTTCCCTAACAAGGAAGAGAAGAAGTTTAGATGGGATATTAGGAAGAATTTCTTCCCTGTGAGGGTGGGGAGGCCCTGGCACAGGTTACCCAGAGAAACTGTGGCCCTGGATCCCTGGAAGTGTCCCAGGCCAGGCTGGACAGTGTTTGGAGCAACCTGGGGTAGTGGAAGGTGTCCCTGCCCATGCCAGGAGGTGGAACAAGATGGGCTTTAAGGTCCCTTCCAGCCCAAACCTTTCTGGGATTCCATGATTTGGCATTCGTTGGTCCATCAGTCCAAAGCAGGATTGTGCAAACAATATTGCAGTTCATCAGTGGGACAGTCTGAGTGAATATCCTGGCCTGGAAAGTAGTTTACTGATTACAGGATTGGAAAGCTGAAGAGGAGGAGCAGTAAAATCTTGACAGATTTTTACTTGAAAGCATAGAGAGGAAAAAAATTGCTTTATGGAGAGGGGGCCCACAGTACTCGTGGGTATTTCAGAGAGTTTCTCCTTGGGATGGTTTGGCATCTTAATTGTTAGAAGTGATTTACTCTGAAATTTGGTTCACAGGGGTGTACTTGTCTGGAGGCACAAAAAAATGGGCTCAACATGAGAAATTTGCTGTTTGTTTAGAACACGTATCCACAGCAACAGAGAAATTTCAATCTAAATTCCAAATGTAGTGGAGCTCGACTTAATGCTGTCATGAAATACTGTCTGTTTACTTGATCTGCTTATGGCTGAAAGGATCATTCCTTCTCAGTAACTTTTACACCAGGCACTATACATTGGAGGTCTCTTCATGCCAGGAAGAATTTCCTGAATCCTTCTGTTGGTTCAGATTTGAAGTTGCTCAGTGTAAACTCTGGAGCTTCACTGTTTTGGGGGCCATTTATTTGCATCAAACAGTAAACAAAAGGTTTTTCTTGCCTTTCTGGTCAGATATTGTGACATGTAATTCCATGTTCTTCGAGATCAGTTTTAGGAGCCAAGATGTCAAAAAGACAAAACCCTGTTGAGTGGTCAGAGTCCAGGATTTATAAGCTGTAAGGTGAAATGGCAACTGCAGGAAGAGCGTCTGGAGGTTTGAAGGGTGGAGCTTTATTTTAGCAACTCGTTCTTTTATTGCTTTTCAGCCTGAAGAATGAGGTAATTAGACAGGGCTGTTTTTGTTGTAGTTAGGGAAGGAGGACATTTTAAAATTAATGTAATACTGTTCAGGGTGAGGGTGGATTTCTATAAATAAGTCCTCAGCATCTTGCATTCTTTCAGGGCTGGTAGTTGCCTGGAAGGAGCAACCTGAGTTTATTCGTTAGGATAATCCGACGAGTAGTTGTGCAAGACTTGTCCTTGTTATCCCTGCGGTGATCAAAGAAGCTTCAAAGGCACCCAAATGTTGAGTTGACCCCCTGTCCCTCCCTCCCCTGAAAGGAAAACAATTGCAAGGCAGTTTGTGGCTTCTGGCTCCAGATGCAAACCAGTTTAGATCCCAGGGATAGCTGAAAGATAAAACCACTCGGCCATAACTGGCTAATGACACTGGACTCCTGTTTTCATAACACCCCCCCAGTGGAACTGCGTGTTTTTCACTCAGCTTGACTCAGCATTTTACCACACAAGTCAGACAGCACTGAGATTTTCCTTCTTTGCCCAGCAGCTCTAAAAGTAGATGACTCTTCAGTGCAGGGCAGACAATTTGAGCTGTGTCTGCTCAATAAACTAATTTTAAATGGAGATATTTTTAGAAAGTGTCAATACTTACATCCAAACTACCCAATTACATAACTATGCTTATCTTTCTTCGCCAGTAATCAATTCCTATTAGACAAACTGCTTTTTTCACTTCTGCTGTCCTTTGTAGTTATCTGGAAGGAGCTGGAAGCTCTGTTTCAAGAACATAGTTACATGTATGTTGCAAAGGGGTAACTGAGTTTTTCTCACCTGAGCCCTTTTCTCACCAGAGTAGGTGTGTTTGAGGTCAGCAGTCTCTTGAGGGAGGTGATGTGACTCTCACCACAGGCACATGTTTTTTGAGCAACTGGAATTCTTTGTTAAAAGAAAATACCCATGGACACCCACTACTCAGCATCTTGTACGAAATACACCCTTGTAAAGATGGCTGGGACCCCTAAAACTGTGATCTTCCCTGCAGGTCCTTCGGAGTGGTGCTGTGGGAGATCGCGACGCTGGCGGAGCAGCCGTACCAGGGCATGACCAACGAGCAGGTGCTGCGCTTCGTCATGGAAGGGGGGCTGCTGGAAAAGCCAGACAATTGTCCTGACATGCTGTAAGTGCCACCGCTGCCCTGCGGGCACAGCTTGTGCTTCCCGACCCCTGCAGTGTCTGCTCTTCCCAGCTACCACAGCAGGGGCTGTTAGAGAGTGACAGTCGTGGGAGGGGCTGCTCCAACAGTCTCTGTCAATCCAGTATTTTATGGTAGTGAGACATTCTAGCAAACAACTTTGCTTGTGCCCAGAATCTCACCTTGGGCTATCTATCTCCTCTAATAAGCAAACAAAACCCAAGCTTTGTGCTACTGAATAAAATTAGACTTAATAAAAACCCATAAGTGACACTTGCTACAGCAGGAGGCTCTGTGCCTAAATCAAGTCTCTCCTGCTTATAGTAATTCTGTTGAGCATAACAAGAAAAAAGAGCAGGGGACAAGCCGAAATGTGTGTAAACACTGGAATTCAACTTTATAGTTCAGCATACAGATAAATTAAAGTATCTGAAGCTGGGTTGGATCTGCTGTTTCAGTCATAGCACTCGTCCCATTGGGATAAACAAATCCCCCCTGCTAACAGTTTCCTTCCCTGCAAGCACAGGGAGAGGTTTTCCACAGAAAAACCTCTCCCTGCCCCAGGATCGACCCAAAGCCTCGCAGCAGCAGAGGGTGTGCAGTGCAGCAGCTTCAGATTTTAGCTTTACATTGCTGAAATACTTCTGCTGGCCTTTGTGTACAGCAGTTTCAGTTGTTCAGACTTTATTGCTTTGATATACTTCCCAAACTGACTTTTGGGAAGGAAATACTGCGTCTTGCAGTTATTGAAATTTGTTGGAGGCCCACAGAAGGGATACAATCACTTAAGGGCCTCAGCTGCTTGGGATTCTTAGGAAAATAGCTTTTTTGGCTGGAGCCTGGCTGTGGTTTCAGATGACAGGCAGTGTTGTTTTGTTGTTTGAGGGGGGTGGGTGGTATATGCAGGGGGAGGTGTAGCTGCCATGTGATTCCTTGGTTTCACATTCCTTCCCTTTCGCGATGCTGTGGAGAATTCCTGGCAGTCGGATTGACTGGACATTGTTTAACACGGTCAGAGCTGTGAAATGGGGGTGGGCACAAATGGGAAGAACAGGGATGTGATGGGTTCAGCTCCCCGAGTTCACAGGAAAAAAAGCACCTCTGCAGTGAGAACGAACTCACTGGGGAGAGACCCAGCGTTAGAGTTCCCCTTAACGTGGGGTGTGTGTGGTATGAGCAGGGGTGGGAGGGGAGTCGGGCCAGAAGTTCTGTCTGCTGCAGCCCACCCAGTTCTCCCTCCTCCCCCTCCTCAGGGAATCTCCTCTGCTCCAGGGCTGTTGCTACTGGATGAATCCACTTTCAAGGTCCTGGCTTGTGAGCTGGGAGAACTTGGTTAAAGTCTGGCAGAGCAAATCCTTGCATCGGTGTGTAACAGCCAGGGCCTTTCTTGTGCTGCTCCTCGTGGAGAAGCTGTTCACAGGTTGGTTCTGCCCGGCAGGATTCAGCCTGGCACTGCAGAGGGGCAGAATAAAAAAAATCTGCCTTTGAATTGTGCTGCTTTGCTCTGTCAGAAAAAGAAATGAGGCTGAACTCAGATCTAAGGCACATCCACTTCAGTGGTGATTTTTTGGTTTACTTTTTTTTTCGTGATAAAGTTGAGTATAAAACATCCTGGCTTTATCCCAAATGAAAAAAAAAAAAAAAAGTATTGACCTTACTGTGACTTGCTTTTGCTCCTTTTCAGCTTGTTTTTTCTTTGTTTTAGTACAGACACCCAAATCTGCTGAAATTCAAATAGGCAGTTGTAGGAATAACAGTAGGGAGTTCCAGGAATAACCTTCACCTTTGTTCCCTGCACATGCACTTGGCCATCAAAAAACCTCTTGTGTTCCTGTGGTGCTTTATTCTTTGCATGTTTTTGCTTCGTTCTCTGCCCAGGATGCTGTGACAGTGCTGTGCCACCCTCGGTGACATCCCTTCTGCTCCCAGTCCTCACTCACACACTGTAGCTGCTGGCAGGATCAGAGATCTGGTCTGTAGACACAGGTCCTCTCCAGGGCCCAGTAACCTCCTTCTCAGCTGGGGACCTACAGGAAAATTAGGACATGGGCAGAAAAGTGTTTCTAACAGTTTCCAAGAGCCCTGAAATTGCATATGGATCTTACCCTGCATCCCAGCATGTTCCAGGCCACTGCTTTCTCCAGTGCTTTACGAAACCCTTTGTAAACGAAGGGATCCTCTTTTTTGTGGAGATTGCAAAAAGATTTTGTTTAAAGACAGGTTTCTTGGCACATCTGTGCTAGTGGGAGGTATTTTTTAGGCAGCACAAATTCTTGCTGGTGGAGACTGATCTGTGATATTTTAGTATTGACTGCCAATGTTAATGCAAGATGTCCCAAAAGCAAAGCCCTGCAGCAGGGAGGTCACTTGGGCTTGGTGCTGCCTGGAAGCAGGTGAGAAGGGGAGTTCTGTGCTCCTGTGTCTCACGTGGTAGCTACAAATGCACAGGGACTTTGTTTTTGAAATTAGTTGGACTTGGAAGCAACTGAAATTCTGGTCAGAACATCAGTGGACCTGTCTGTGGAGAGAGGGGAGTGTGCTGACAGAGAGAAACCTCCAGAACAGGTGGAGGAGGTAACTGCTGTGGGGAAGTGTAGATGAGAACAGAGAGAAGAATCTTGCTGTCACCAAATCTGCTATTTTTAGCCGTGCGGGTGATGCGATGTTGACACAGCCCTGCACCCTCCAGCCACGGAGCAGGAGCTCCCCTCAGGACCTCGTGTTCCCCCCCGTGAATTCCGCATGGTGCAGGGAGCCTGGGACACTCCGTGTCTCCATCCCTGCTGTGCCAGTCGTGCTCGTCAGTGCCTGTGCTCCCCTGACCCTGGTAGCAGTGGGTCGGTAGCTTTGAGGTGGAGCTGCAGAGGTTCTGTTCTGCAGCGTGGCTGCGTCGGATGCTTGGGCAAAGGGGGATTTTACAGGGGGTTGTCCTGTGGCTGGGAGGTGGTGAATCCCTGTGAAAGGGCGAAGCACAAAGGGGAGGGTATTTCTGGAGGCCCTTTACTCCAGCATAGGGTGAAACAAGCCTCAGTTGTGTTTATGCTACACCCTCTTGGCATAGTTTGCGTGGCTTTGCAGACAGAACCATGCAGTAAGACAGATGGTTCAGTAAGGCGGTGCCAGGAGAAGCTTTGCTGTTTTTCTCCTCTTCCTGTGCACTCAGTGATGTTTTTATGTCCTCCCATTGTTATGGCACTGCTCATCAGGTGACGGCTGCGTGGCACTGAGCTTTGGTACAGCTGAAGCTCTCAGACAGTGTGTTCCCATGGGGCTTTTAAAAGTTGTGGAGGCTGGAATTCCACTCTGTTTTTGAAGCAGGATTGCTTCCCCCACATGCATTGTAGACTATTTACGCAGTGCTGATTTCCCTTTGTTCCTGCTTAGAACCCGGGCTCTGCTCTGCAGAGGCACTGGCAGCACACAGCACCAGCAGGAGAGGAGAGGTCCTTTTGCTTTTCCCCACCAAATCAAATGTATTGCAAAGCACAAATGGAATGCAGCTTCTATAGGAACTTTCCATTTTCTGTTTTTTTTTATTGTCTCAGTGCAAAACAGAACTCAATTTCTGCTCAGTTCCTTGAGCAGAAATAGATGCACAGAGGGATGCTAGCTATTCCCCTATCCCATGATGGTGCCTCCAGCTCCCTGGAGCTCACTTGCCACCAGTCAGGAACGTACTTCATAAATCTGCTCAGGTTGTATTAACAGCCTGTAAATTCCTTCATTGTCTATTGGAAAGGTTTTTATTTTGTTTAAGATAATGTAAACAAGGTCTGTGAACACCCAGAGTTAAAAAGGAAAAAAAAAAATCCTTTTATGGGAACTCTGTAGGGTTTTTAAATCTGGAATGGCTTAAAAGAAACATCACATGTCCTTGTTTGTGCTGATGTCACATGCATTACTCCGCTGCTTGTGGTATCTCCTTAGCATTGCCCTTAGGCCTCGGGGCACAGCGCCAGCAAATATCCAGAGTTCCTGGCTCCAGCCAAGCTTCTATTCAGGGACGCAGCAGTCAGCTGGAAGGGAAACAGCAATGAAGTAACAGAAATGGATTTTATATATTTATGTCTCAAGCTTTCCTCCCCGCTTGTGGGTGAGGGTACGGTGCAGTTTTATAGTCTGGCTCCACTTTTGCTCTGAAAGGCTTTTTACAGACTCAAAAACAAGCAGGAGTTGGGCAGTGTTTACGTGTCTACGTGCGGTTACAATGCAGCATTGAGTACCCGGGGAGTTCTCCCAGCACAGACTGGTTTTGCCAGCTCTTGTTGGGTGTCACAAGGCCATTCTCAGGTGGCTGACGTTTGTTCACGAGGAGCGGTGCCAGTGGAGCTCTGGCAGGGATATTGGGCACTTCAGATGCACTTCAGTGAAGACTGCTTTGGGTTTGGTTGAAGCACTCAGCAGTGTTTGCAGCCCAAACACAGCTACTTGCCCTCTCTGCTGGTTCACGTCAGCTGAGAACACAGTGGAGGTGCAACAGTATTTCCCAATTTCCTGAGTTTCTGGGGAGGGGCTTTCTTTGCTGGGGTTTTGTTTCAGGCTGGGGTTCCCGAACTCTCTCCAGACCCACCATGGGCTGCAGAGCACAGGGTTTTCCAGCTCGGTGTCAGTCCTGTTGGAAGGTTTGTTCTAGAGCAGGGACATTACTCTAGGATGGACTTTGGTCATATTCAAAAAGAAGATTTTTTTGTTTGTTTGTTTTTGTCTTTTTAATTTAAAAATAAAATCAAATCTTTCCACGCTGATGCAGAGATCTGGTAAACGGAGGGAACAAGGCAGTGAGAGCTAATGAAAAGATCAAATGGAATTGCTCGTCTGAGCTCTGAAAATCCGTGGAAGCTGGAAATATGGGTATTGTTGTTCTCTAGAATTAAAGCTAAAAGTTTAAGTGACCTGGCTTAAGGGAAGGCTGGCAGAGGTGGGAAATAAACCCCAGCAAGCCAAGGGGGTCTGACTGGGGCTGCAGATCCCAGTGCTGGCAGATGAGTCAGAGACATGAAGGATTCTCCAGTGCATTACCTTAACTGAGAGATTTCTTGGCTTTATTTTATTTTTAGATCCATTCTTACTCTAGCACAGAGTAGTAGTTTTGGCCAGCAGTGACTTCCTCCACACAGCGTGTTCCTCTGAGCACTGTGTACACAGAGGATTGGCTCGAAGAATTAATGCTAATCTTCCTTTTCTTATTTAAATTTGTCCAATTACTGCACTGTGTTAACAGAAGACATCCTTATTCCACCTTCACAGATGGTGAAATCCTTTCTTGTGTTATGTTTAAAGCTCAGGGCGATCTCCTGGGAATATCCAATTTTGCTGTGTCATGAAAATGCTGTTTTCATTATGTCTGTATTACTGTTTCATTTTGTGGTTTTGTTTTGCCAGCATGGGACATTGTACAGATCTAATCATGGATGTGCTTAAACAGATGATCTCACACTCCGTAAAATATTAATGCATCCCTGGCCGTAAATGAAAACAACTAATTTCAAAATAAAAAGATTAGAGAATGTATTTGAGATTGGCAAATGTCCGCTGGGGATTACAATTAATTTTAATATAATTTTCTTCTTTCAGGGGAAAAAGGCGGTGCTTTATCTTGCACGTGTTTCCTATTTTAATTTTTTTCCAAGTCAGTATTGATGGGGTGGGATGACTTGTTTGAAAAAGATACTCCAAGAAGCACAATCCTGGACCTTATGGCTGAGTAAGCACAGGGTAATTCAGAGGAAAAAGAGAAAGACCAAGTCAGAATAAAAGTATGAAATAGTTCTGGATGTCAGGAACCCATGAGACACGAGATGTGGGCAGGTGTGTGGGAGGGAGTGGAAAAGGTGATGTAGGAGGTATGGGAGTAAATGTGTGATGACAAGGAAGGTGCAAATGTGACATGGGCATTCACAGAATGTTCTGAGTTAGAGGGGACCCACCAGGATCATCAAGTCCAACTCTTAAGTAAATTGCATATTATGGGCGTTGAACCCACAGCCCTGGGGATCTCGGCCTGTGAAAGTTCTGTCACTTTGGCTTCCAACGGAATGGAATGATTCTCTAAAGCGCATGGTCCAACCCAATCCTGGCTCTAAAACACTTCAGTAAATGTTTTTCCTGTGTGTTCCCTGCCCAGGTTTGAACTGATGCGCATGTGCTGGCAGTACAACCCGAAGATGAGACCCTCCTTCCTGGAAATCATCGGTAGCATCAAAGATGAGCTGGACCCAGCCTTCAAAGAAGTCTCCTTCTTCTACAGTGAAGAGAACAAGCCTCCGGACACAGAGGAGCTTGACCTGGAGACTGAAAACATGGAGAGCATTCCTTTAGACCCCTCCTCCACCCTCCAACCCACTGACAAGCACTCAGGACACAAGGCCGAGAACGGCCCCGGCGTGGTGGTCCTTCGGGCCAGCTTCGAGGAGCGACAGCCGTACGCGCACATGAACGGGGGCCGCAAGAACGAGAGGGCCCTGCCGCTGCCCCAGTCCTCGGCCTGCTGATCCTCGGAGCCAGAGCCTCGCAGAAACAAAACACACACAAACACAGGCATTGGGGGAAGAAAGAAAGAAAATCACAATATATTCAAAAGCCTACTGTACCTCAGTGGATCTTCAGAACTGCCATAGCTGCACTTGGGAGAACCCTTTTTTCAGTAAACAAGTTACCGTATTTTTCTTTTTTTTCAATATGCAAGCAGATGTTTGTTTCAGTCAAGGACTCCAGTCATGGGGCACACAGTTGGCCTTTTAAAACTCTTAATGTTAACACTTAATAGCAACAGAAAACTTGAGATCTGATGTCTCTCTCTCCTCTCTCCTCTCTCTTCTTTCTCTTTCTTTCTGTCTCTCTTTTTGCTTCATAATGGGAAACATATCTGCGTGCAAGTTCAACCATACAGCACTTTTATCAGATCAAAGATATCGCAGGCCAGGTGGTTCCCGGTACCCCTGCAAGCACCTGCCTAACACTGTAGGTCTTTATAAAAAAAACCACAAACAAACAAAAAAACACAAACAAACAACAACAACAAAAAAACCACACACAAAAAACCCCTAAACTAAAAAAGACTGGATTTTTAATGTTGCTCTTTAATCTTTTTAGGAACATGTAAAAGAATAAAAAAGGGCCATTATTCGTCCAAGGCTGTTACCATTTTCAACGCTGCCAAATTTTGCCAAAAAAAAAAAATGAACTCTTTGTTTTTGTTTTCGTTTGTTTTTTTGGTTTCTTTTTTTTTTTTTTTGTAGTCATGGAAGGAGCACAGTAATCAACTGCTCTGTTCAAAACAGATCCTGACCAATATGTTCTATTCAGTCGTGCACTGGTATTTTAAAAAAAAAAATTTAAAAATGTCAAATTGTCTAGATCTTTTTGAAAAACTGGACAAAATGTGATTTTTATTTTTTTTTCTCGTGATGGAGAAGATAAAAGGGATGGGGTAAAGAACCAGCCCTCCCTCCACCCCTGTCCCCATCCCAGTGAATTCTGGACAAAACTGGCAGTGGTGAGCTAAACAAATATGTGCATTTCGTACAAAAAATGTCAACCGCCCGCCAAAAATGAGTTACGAGAAACCTGAAAATAAGCGGCCGAGATCTCCATCGTTGCAGCCTGCCTTCCTTCACAGGCTTGCAAGGAAAAAACACCTAGAAACATAAATTGGAGAAGACAAAAAAAAGCAGTAACCGGATTCAAGTATATGATGCTTTGTTGACCTTTTCTCTTTATTATTAAGACTTCTTGAAGGGTCTTGCAGTTCTATGTTAGACCATGGATCATTTGCATACACATTGTCTTTTGTGTCACTTTTATAACTTTTTTACGGTTCAGATACTCATCTATATGTCTGTACAGAAAAAAGCTGCTATTTTTTTTGTTCTTTATCTTTGTGGATTTAATCTATGAAAACCTTCAGGTCTGCCCTCCTTCCCTTCCCTTCCACTTCAACAAATTTTCTTATGCTTTGTACTATAGTGTGTAACTTTTACTTCCTCCTTCCCAGTAACTGATACCTTTCATATGATTTGCCATGAACTGTTTAATGCCTTTTTATAAATACATTTCCTCCTTTTTTTTTTTTTTTTTTTTTTTTTTCCCATTAGTTGTTTTACAACATCTTGGCTGTGTGGGCTACAGGGCTTTGGAGGGGGACAAGGAGAAAGAAGGGACACCCTGCACGGGAACACTCTGGCAGTGCTGTGGTGTGGTGTTTTTAAGCCCCAGTTTTCCTTCCTTCCCACTAACCTCTGCCCAGACAGCACGTGAGTCTCTTACAGTGCAAGGCGTGATACAAACTCAGGTCAGAAACAAAAGGTTAACTATTTAGTACATTCTTGTTCAGTGTTTATATTCATTGTTGTACAAGGGTCCTACCCCTCCTGCCCTCCCCGCTTGTTCTGGTCGTGGCACACATCCACCTGCCCATCCCCACACAGACATACACATGTATATGTATTCTTTTTAAATTATTAGTTGGGTACAACAGCAGACACCAGGCTTTTGGGTCACTGATCCTTAAAAAGACTCTTTTAACCCTTCCACCCTGTGAACAAGAGCTGTGCCAGGTACAGCTGGCGATGCCAGGCATTCCTAGGGTGGCCATCGATCAGCTGGCTCCAGCCAACCCCAGCTCTTCACCTTCCTGATGGGGAAGCCCTTGCGGAGGGCACCTGGGCTGCACTTCACACCCCCGGTGAAGAAAACGACCCCCAACCAAAGGGAAGCCCCCGCGCCGTTTCCGTGGGCTGGTGGGAAGCTGGGAGCTGGGGCCGGAGGCTTAGCTGGCAAACAGTGAAGCGTTGGCAGCTATGGAAACCTGTACAAGTCCAAGCTTGTGGCTTAAATCATAGACCAAACCTCAGAACAAAAGAAGACGAGTGAGCTTGTTTGTTCAGTTGCAGAAGCCTTGGTGAGAGGGGAAGGAGGGCCCGTCAGGAAGTCGACACCCAAGGAGTCGTACCAGTTGCTCATCTTACCTTAGTTCCAGTCTAGGCCTTTGTTTAGCACTGATCCAACCAAACGATGGCAGGAAGAGGTGGTTCTGGGATGGAAATGTTCAAATCTTTTGAGTAAGAACAATGAGTTAAAATATACTGATTGCTAGTTTTGACTGGAGATTTTTAAAAGTTTGTAGTGCTTTTTGCTTGTGTAGTTTAGGTCCCATTATCTTCTCTCGCCTCTGTCCCATAGTTATTTTTCCCTTTTGAAAATGAAAAAGACAAAAAAGTTAATTAAGAAGGTATTCTATGTAGGATTTTTTATTTATTTTTGTGATATCAGTTTAAATCACTGTAGAGATGCCCCATAATGAATTTAAATACTGAGATAAGGGTTTTAGAGTATGACAGGGGGACAGTTTTTGATTTTTTTTTTTCAAACATTTATCTACCTCACTCTTATTTTTTTATATGTGTGTATATAAAAAAAATACATCTCACATTTCTCAGCAGCCAATAAATGCCGTTGATACTGGTAACCTCTCACTCCATATACCACATGCTCTAGGTTCTGGAGGGGAACAGTCACTGCCTGTCACAGAGGGTCACCTCAGAATATCTGCCTCAATTCCAAGGGATTTCTCCAATATTTTTCAGATTTTTGTTGTGAGGAGAAATCCAAGAGTTGTCTGACTTAGGGTGACCATTCTTTAAGGAAACACAGAGGCTTTCTAATGTGCTGTCACAGCAGCCCTTGGTCAGCAGCAAAATGCTGCGTGTTTGGATGAGTGGAAACGCAGCTGAGCTGATATGGGAGCTTCAAATTGTGAGTATTTCCTGAAATCTGTTACAGAAATCAAATGTTTACGATGTTTGAAGGTCCAGAAGAAATACTAAAGGGAATGGTCTTTCTGTTTGTCCTGTAGAATGGGCTAAGTCATTCCTGCCAGTTCTTGCTCAGATGTCACAAGCATCAAAAAGATATTTGGCTGAATCAGAACCCAAAAATAAATTGGCTCATACATTATGGCATTGCTTTCTTGACCAAAACCTATCACAGGCTGCCTGATGATAATGCTACATGAAATTTACAGCTTTGGTCTTTGCTGCTTCTGTTTGATGAGAGCACTGATTTTTTTTTTTTTTTTCTTCAAAACTAACATTGAATTGATTTCTTCTAATGTGCCAGTAAAAAGTCAGTTCCTTTTTCTTCCCCTGTTTTTACACATTATAACTGTGGATTCTGATGGACCAGCCATCAAATTTTAATTGCCCTCTGACAGTGTGTAACTGGTTTACAAGCACACAGGACTAAGACGAGCTTGCCATCAACTTGATGTAGAATGTTTCCTTTTTTCCAGCTCTGGCAGCTGTTCGTGCAGGTGTTGGTTGTGGTATCTGAGTAATGTGGTGCTTGGCTACTTGGAGTTGTACACGGCCTCTTGGATACACAGCGCTGTGGTTAATTACTACAGTTTGTCTTTGGAGGGAGCGTTTCTCCCTAGTCCTGAGAAACCAGCAAAATTGGAAGTTTTCACTAGATTGGTTTGGTTTTCCATGTTTGATGATGTTCCAGTGACCTTTGGGTGCAGTGGCTGTTCCCCTCCCTTGCACATATTGATTACCACAACTGGAGATCCTCAGATCTTTCAGCTGGCTAGGAGGGTTTTGTTAAAACTGTCCGAGTTACTGGTTTGTAGAATTGTACGTAGGTGGTTTTACAATGCATTAGGAAGAAACACTAATGACGTAGCATCATGAGAAGCATTTCAAAAAACACTTCAGTAGAAGACAGCCACGAGGCCTCGCGTCCGTGTGCGTGATGGCAGTCAGCTCTCCTGGACCAAACCACCTTCATGATACCATTGCGTTCTGTGTTTGCAATTCAAGCTTAATTCCTTTTTTCATTCTGTTTGTTTCCATAGCTTTTTTTGTTGTGTTTTGTGCATTTTGAATAGCTTTATTCACATGGGTTTTTCATGCAGACTTCCCTTGGACAGTAAATCGAGTTGTTTGTGCATGTGAACAACTGAGAATTAATGTTGGCTTGATAGAGTCATAATATGGTTTGTAATGTTGTTCTTCCCTGAGACCACTGGCTTGTCTGGTATGGAAAATTTATTTAGAACTTCAGCTATGTTTGAATAAAGTTAAAGTAATCCAGTTTGTTTATAAATTAAACACAAAAGCCCACCCAGCCCTGACAACCAGCATTTTGACGAATGGCACCAAGATGTTTCAATGCAGTGGGATAACGAGTTGGCGTCGCCGAGGGGAGCAGGCGGCTGGGATTGCAGGGCTCGGCTCTGGGTCTCTCCTGACTGGCATTTCAGAGTGCCCGTGGCAGAGGAGGTGGTTTGGTTGCAAGGGAACACAATTCCTGTGCAAACACAGCTGTGGCACTAAATCAGGTGCTCCTTGGGGGGGATGATAAACCAGAGGCAGCAGCCGAGCGCAGTGCAAGGTGTGGAGCCACCCTGTGTGATGCCCCTGCTCCTCCCAGCTGGTGCCAAGTGCTGTGTGGTTCCAGGTGCGGCTGCACTGATGCTCCTCTTGGTCTCTTAAAGGAAAGAAAGCCCAGTTTGCCCAGGACGACTGGTGACCAGAGGGAGCTGCTGTCAGGCCCTCTGGGAACTGCTGAGGGGTGTTCGGTACAATCCGAGGCCAAGTGAACAACACTCCTATTAGTGGTGTAACTCCATACATATATATCTATATATACATATATATATATCTGCATATGTATATCTATAATATAGATATATATATATTTAAACCCTTTTCATTCCATTAGTACAAGTAACACTTGTTTCCTGTTATTCTTATTTTGTTTGTCAACCGTGTATTCAATCACTGGGCTGAACAACAGTGGAGGAAGGTGCAAGGGATCCACTCCTTACTAACCAGTGATAAAGCCAGATATTGCAACTTAACCCATGAGTAGATGTGCAGACAAGGATTGAAGAATGATGTGTAGAAACAACACAAGTGGCCAGGGGTGCTGAAGATACAGAACTCAAATAGGCAGGAGGGCTTCGAAGGACACCTCGGTTCAGAACTGGTTGCTCAGAGGTGCTGAACAGCCTCTGACATGGAGCAGCCGGGTCAGTCAGCACAGAGGAGTTTGTGGGGAGACACCTGAAAGCAAAGGACGCAGCAATGGGGATTTACAGACACAGGGCTTGGCAGAAGTTTGAGGTAGTATCCTGAGCTTAATCTGTGGGACAGCATCAGCGCTCAGGTGTCACAATTCTGATCGTTGGTACTTGTAAATAAACCCTGGGCTTCGCAGCTGGAGCGGTAAATTCCTTACCAGGAACGTGACAGTGGTTGGTCATCGGCCTGTGCGGATCTGTCTCACCTACAGTCGGCCTGTTTTGCAAGTACCTTAGGACTTCACTAGTTTGTGTGTGTGCATATGCGTGTGTGCTCAGATTTTTTTTTGGGGTATGCGTTCCGTTGATTAGTAACCATTAATTAGCATTTTCAATAGGGCTTTAAGTCCAGTAGATTACGGGTAGTCAGTTGACGAAGATCTGGTTTACAAGAACTAATTAAATGTTTCATTGCATTTTGTAAGTACATAGAATAATTTTATAAAATGTTTGTAGTTTATAAATGCCTAAAATATAATTTAAGGGCACTTTTCTGTGTCTGTGTGTGGGTGTGTCTGTCTGTGATCAGTTTTTCCATGGTACCAGTTACTAGTTAGCTTTACAATATGCCAAAAAGGAATCGCTGACTTGTCCAATTCATGGCTTGTCCCTCTCCCCCGTCCCGCCCAAGCTTTGTGACCCAGTATACAGCGAGTGAGTAAAGGAGTTGGGAAAATGTTCTGTATCTTCAGTATCCTGGTCTTCCAGAGCCCTCTGGTTGGGGTGGGATCATCTAACCTGGTCATTTCACTTTACTGTCTGGGGCAGTTACCTTCATGGATTACAAGAACCTCACTGGTGGGGGAAACAGAGCAGGGCTTGCTGCTCCCCAGGCTCTCCGGGGCCGCTCAGCACCTGCGCCACGGGGGCCTTGTGCTTTGAAGGATGCGACTGCATAAGGGAAAGAGGGAAGATGGTTTTCGTAACTACTATTGAAGAACTCTTTGCAAATTTCTTATCTCTTTAAATGTTTGTATGCAGCCTCTAAAGCTGTTGAGTACCATTGGAAGCTTTGTTGAAATGAGCAAGGCAGGGCCCCTATTTATTGTTATTTAAGAATACTGAAGATCCAACCCCTCTGCTGTGGACAGGGACACCTTCCACTTCTTCTGTTTTCTGAACCAGTGAGGTTTGAGATGAAAGGATTGGCCAGAGTTTGTCTACCTCTGGGACAAAAACAAAACTAGAAAGTGCTAAGGAATGGATGCAGTTGCAAATACATTTTCCAATTTTTCTTGTTTAAATTTTTTTAAGAGAAAATTAAACAATAACATGGCCAATTTATTACATAAAAAGACTTGCTGTGTATAAATTATTCCTAAAGAAATTCCTGTGTTTATATTAAAATGAATCAGTAGATAAAAAAAATTTCAAAATGTTTTTGTATATTCTGTTGTAAGAATTTATTCCTGTTACTGCGATATACTCGGGATTCTTTACATTATGAAAAGAAGAAACTTTGTCTATTTTGAATGGCTGAAGCTAAGGCTCCTTTAGTTTCTCTTACTCTGCTTTTTTCTAGTAGTTTCAGTACTACATGATTTAAGTTAAATAAAAATTCTGTATGCATTTGCCTGTTTGTGATTTTATTGCTCCTTATGCAAAACAAGAACAGGTTAGGAAACTCAGAGTAAAGCTGCTCTGGTTTTCCTCTGCCCTTTCTGGCTGCATTTAATTGAGCTACTCTTAACAGGGGTCAGTACTGCCATTGTTTGGTTGAAATCACAAGCATTTTCATCCAGAGACACCGAGCTTTTGGATCCTTTCTGGCTGAGATTTGCACAAAGCGGTTCCTGTGAATAAGGTGAGCATTGTTAGTTATTTATTTACCTGTACAGCAATCCCCATGTGAGGCATTCAGCCAGACAGCACCTGGTTATCAGCTTTCTGTAACACTGGAAAAGACAGTGGCAAGAAAATCGGCGTTATCTTGGCGTTGCCAGTTCCTCAGACTCTTGTCTTCAACGTGTTGACTAAAACAAGGCTCGATGGTGGCCCAAAGCCCCATCAGCTGCCTGTGATGTTGTTTGTCTCTTGTCCTTTTCACTGATGGTGCTTGAGGAACAGGTTTTTGTTTCCCTCAAGAAATCTCAGGTGTCCAGATTAAGCTGCTGCTGTGCTGTTCTACTGACTGATTTAATCTCGTCCTTGTGTCCTGGCAGCAGGATTACAGAGAGCGTGGACATTCTCTGTGCTGAAGGGCAGTGCACTGGCCCTCTGCAGTACCCAGCACTTCTGTATGGAGCTGTTTGGGATGTGGAGGAGCCTGATCCCATGTTGTACAGCATGGGATCTCCTTTGATGCCTGTTCTGTAGGTACCATCACGTGCCCTAACCCTTCCCACAGCACAGTGTTTCAGGATTGCCTCTCTTGGGACAGGTTAGCTGGATGTGCCTTTGGGCTGTGCTCTGTGGAAGGACTATGGTGTTTTCCCTTGGGACAGCCACGGAGAACTTGGGGAAAGTGGTGGTTTCGGGTTGAAACCCATTACCAAGAGCATTATAGATCCTGCTGGATTCCAGTTTTCTCTGTACTCTGAAGTCACTCTGGGTCAGAGCCTGTTGCTGATGTGGAAAGCAGCATCTGCAGCAGGTCAGTAAAAGAGAATTGTAAAACTTCACATACCAGAATCCCCAAGCGTGTTTTGGTGTCTCCCATACCCATGTTTTTTGTGGGCTGAACTCTCTGGACTCATACAGGGGCTGAGGGGGGTCTCTGTTAACATCCATCCCGTGCTGAATCCTTAGAGCTGTGAGCATCCATCTGGGGTCAGCAAGTCTTTATTCATGTCTTTCTAACCAACAGAACCAGGATTAAGCATCTAAAATGTTGTCAATCCAGTTTCACACTTTCTGAAATCTGAACAACTTTATTGTTAGCAATATGAACCGCCAATCATTTGTTTTTCCCCCTCAAGTCTCTTCAAAGAGATGCAAACGGTTGGTTGGGTTTTGCAAGGAAATTTCACTGAAAATAACACGGGCTATAAAATCCTTTGTGTGTGGGTTTTAAATAATCTTTAGTTCTGCTTCATTTCAGAGGTAAGGCATTGCATTCTAAGAAATCATCATTTTTTTTTCCTATATGATCCATCTCTCTTTGTTCCCCACACTGTTCTAACATTGCTAAGATAATGGTCTGTAATGCTTTTCCTAGAAATTCTGCTGTTACTGACTCGGATAATGGAGGGACATGGATGAAAGCAGCTCTTCCATTGCCGTAATACAGAGAAGTGTAGTAGGTGTAATCACAGATGTACCTGCAATATTAAGAACAAAACAAAACAAGAAACCTGAATTAAGGCTCAGTAAACTTTGATTACATTTAAATATTCTAAGTAGCCAAACCAGATCTGGTTTATGAAATTATTAAGAACATATTTGCTTAGTGAATAAAGGAAATGCTGAAATAAACCGAGTTTGAGAAACAAATGTTGCTTATCTGATGGTTTGGTTTCTCAGACACGCACCCACAAGGAACTTTAAATAAAAAAAAAAATCACAAGACAGGCATTCTTGTGGGATGGGAAAGGTAACACACCCTGCTGAAAACTACAACCTTGTAACACAGTTTTTTGCCTAAGTCATAAAATCTCCCTGTCTGGAAGGGTTTTTTCTTATCATTCTACCTTTTAAAATGCAGGTGCAAATCCTGAATTTAAGGGCCAAGATTAGCTGATTTTTATGTAATATAAAGTAAAAATTGGGTTTTTGTTTTCCTTTCCAGTGAAGACTAGCACAGTAGAAAATTGCTTCAGTACTACTGGAACACATAATGAGATCACAGACCTGGTTCTAACAGTACCTGTAATTGCTGTTCTCCAGTGTATCTATTTACATTTTGTATCCCTCCCAGTTGAGAAAAATAGATTAAAATCTGCTACTAGTCGGTATTGCTTTCAGACTCTCTTAATAGCTGAGGTTTACTGGGGTTGTTCATCAGAGGGTATGCTGTGTTGGAACTTGTTTTGTTTGGAATTTACAAATCTATGAAAAAATATCTACTGGCTGTAGTTTTTCATGAAGGCTGCTTTACATAAAATTTAAATTCATCCCGATTTCATACTTGTGCCCCTCTGAAGACTTGGCTTCAGAGTGATTTTGGTTGGAGAGGAGGTCATGGCAAAGATTCCTCAAGGTTAAATGAGCTGATTGAGTTGTTTCTGTGAGCCTCTGAAACACGGCGTTTACCTTCCCGCGTCTCTGGACAGGATGATATCAATCCCTTCCACTGAGATGTTTTTCCAGAGAGTCTTCATATTAATTGTAGATTCGATCTTTTCTGGGCCATCTAGCATGCAGCAGGCACCTTCTGGGTGAAAACCACAAGCATCCCTCTCCTGGTAGCCTTTGTTCTTCCCACACTGCTCCAGGATGATGAGCGCTGTGGCGGATGAAGCCAGCCCAACGTGAACTGTAAGCTGGTTTTTCCCACCAGAGTGAATAACAGGAAATTAAAAATGAGATGTGTTTTTTAAAAACATGTGATGCAAAAGGGCCAAGCATTCTGTGAATTACTGGCTTCAAGGTGGGGAGTCTTGCTCATGTCTAAAGAAAACTTCGATAAGGAATTATAAATGAGAACCAAATTAGGCTGTAGTTTTTGTTGTGTCTAGTCAGGGCTGCAGAACTGCAGTACCTTTTTTGCAGTTTATGGTAGATTTTTTCCTTTCCTTTGTTCAGCATCAGTTATGCTGTTTAAATAGCACAGGGTTAAACCAGCATGCTAATTAGTGTGTGCTCCAAATTTCAGCTTGGGACCTTGATCACAGTTTCAATAGTCACTTCCCAGAGTTGTTTGATGTTTTGCAATACTCTTTTGGAGATTTTTTCATTGTGTTCAGGGGAGGGGAGGAAATTGTGTAACATTGTCATTACCCACCAGTGGCTGAAGAGTTGTCCATATCTTGCAGACTTGCTCCTTTGCTTTTTGGTAAACCACTGGCAGCTGCATGATCTGGAGATTGATGTTTTCACCAAGGCCTCTCTTGGACAGCTCTTGTGTTTACAAAAAAGCCACTGAGGACTTGAAGGAGCATTGGATTTCTGACTGTGATAAAGAAACTGGGCTGATTCAACTGAGAAAACACCTGAAAGAGAACACCTAAGCCCCTAATGGTTCCTGAACATTGGTCTGCAATGAGATTTTTTTTGTGGTTGCTCCCTCTCTTTTAACTGGAAGAGACTAAACTGTGCTAAACAGTTTCCTAATGTCATGTCCGTCCGTGTGGAGCCATTGTTGTGTTTTCCAAAAGATGCTCAGTCTCCAGTGGGTGGGAGTGGTTATTGCTTAGGGCCTGGTCCCTGGGGAACCATGAGACAGCGTCTCTCAGAAAAGCTCCACACTTGAAAGCATCTAAGTAGGCTTTGCTGCAGGTAAGAGCTGTTTCTCTGAAAGCTCTGGTAGAAAAACTGCACTGCCAAGAGACAAAACCAGTGAGAATTCACCTTAAGCGTGACTTTTTCACTCCAGGGACATGAGATCTGCTGGCTTGACCAGGTTCAGGTAACCCATGCTGAAGGTCACAGTCAATACGAGGAAGTCACATTTAGAATGAATTTAACTTATTTTTTGGTCTAGAATGTTTCTCTAGTAAAAGGAAATGTCACAGAGATGTTACTTCTCTGTCAATTATGTACAGCTGAATTTCCACACAGGACCAATTTTCCCAAAGAAAAAAATTATGCCCAGAATTGAGGTGAATGGAGCAAAGGCACCCTTCAAAGCAGCAGGTTGGCCAGGTGGTTGGAAGATGGTCTGGAGAATCAATGCCACATGGAAGTGACTTGAAATGATTTTGTCAGTGGAACAGGGCTAACAAACAAGGCACAGGCCTCAGTAGAGGGTAAGCAGCTGCAGTGGCAGGATGCAGAAGGAATTCATCTGAGGTGGAAAGTTTTGTCCCAGAAAAAGACAATGGCGGTCGAAAATCCCTGTTCCATTTGAGTAAGCCGCTACCAAGGGATGGTACAGGTGAAGTTTTAAGGAGGCACAGGCAAAAGTGGAGGTGTCTGATTAGCCCAAGAAACCTGTAAGTGTATTCAGTGTCATTGTCTTCTCAGGTTTTCATTTCTCATTCAGGATATTCCTGTGGATGAAGCCCACAGTTCTGGGAAATTTGCCCTTCAACACTCACTTCCTATATAAACTGTTCCAATTTTCTTGTCAGCGGAAGCATTGATTAGCTGTGCTCAATAAACTATTTGACACAAGCAAGGAAACAATGCCTGCAGGGAAGTAAACACATTTGGAGAACAGTGCCAGTCTTTTTTCCTGTGGGCGCTGACAGTCTTTGAGAGCCCATTGCATCATCTCGCTGAAGAATGCTGTACTGTGCCTGAGCCTCCACACAAGAAAACCCCAGCTGGTTCACAATCAGCATTTTCTTTTCCAAAGCATTTTTCATTTTTACATTTAATGAGATTCTTTCTTTTCAACTGTAAGGCTTAGAGGACTCAACTACTCCTAACTTTGTTGCAGAATGTGGAGACCCAAAGCCAGCTGTAATGCTGTTCTCTCGTGCTCTCTGGGTCCAGACATTCTGTTGTCACCAGTTGTCATGGCAGAACCACACAGAAATACTTCTGTGCAGGACAAAACTGAAGCTGGCCAATAGCAAAGGGCTGAGAATTTGTGTCAAAGGAAGATGGTTCTCTATGTCCGAAGCAATTTCAGTGTGTTGTCAATAATGTCTATTACTGTGTTGTCTAAGAATCCCAGCCGTGGGCTTACACCTCGTTAGACCAGATGTTGTGGAAACATGGAGCAAAATAAAAAAGGTTGTTCCTTGTCTCAGCCTTAACCAGAACCAATTTTGCATTTAAGGTGGGAGACTGAAGATGGGTGAGAGGAGGGTAACTGCACCTGGAAACTAGAGCTCACACTGGTGAGCGAGTTCAGTAAACAAGTGCCTGTCTTCTGTAGTTGAAAGACCAAAGGAAATTTTGAAGGAGGAGAAAAGTTTTGGAGGGCTGTTTTGTGGGAAAAGTGGTTCAAAAGAAAACATGAAGATTCTTTTTTGCGAAGTTCTTCTAGAAGGGAGAAGAAATCCAACATTATCAGCTGCTGACCTTGAGCTGTTGGTGAGTTGTGGTAATAGTCCTGGTCCACTGGTGTTCCGGCCCAAAGAGAAGTGATTTGCACAGCACTGTGCTCAGGTTGGTGCTGGGTGTCACACTTGGAAACAGCTTGAACTTCTAGAAAACTCCAGAAAATGTCACTGATTTTGCCTGAGTTCTCACTGATTTGGGTTGCTGGGAATGCGGTCGCATGTGTTAATTTTGTGAACTGCTTGTGTTGGTGCAGAAAGGAAACCAGAAGTTTTCAGTTGCCTCAGCCAGACTGCAAGTACATTGCAAACAAAAGTGTTTTGTGTGGCTGGTTAGTGGGGTTTTGTTTACATATTTGGTTTGGGCTTTTTGTTGTTTTGGGTTGTTGGTTTTTTTCTCACCCTGTAGATACCTTCTTAAAGCTTTCAAGAAAGTTGCAAAACAGAAATGAAGGCCCTAAATAGCAATGTCTTAGGTTCACAGATGATGAAACTAAAGCAGAGAGGGAGAGAGACAGATTAAATGACAAATTTCCAAAGACCACATGGTCAGTGGCAGGATGAAAAACTGCACTGGGAGATCTGATCCTCATCTCCTGATAGCAGACATAGTTCCCAGAAGCAGTTGGAAATGTGACCTGTTCTTTGCACTAACAGTTTAATTACTATGAATGTTGTCACTCAACTTACATTTGTGCCCTATTAACTGGGGGTTTTGACCTTGATGGTGGACTGCCCTGATAGGTTATTTTGCTGCCAAGCTGCAGACAGGACTTTCTGGTGGAGGTAGAAACATGGTTGGATCAAGGGTTATTAGGTGGGACCATCAATCTGTAGTATGGAATAAATAAATCAGGGGATCTGGGGTTCTGAAGGTCCCATGTGGGGCTGCAGCACTAACACATTGTGCTAACTCAGTGTGATCTGTCAGCAAATGCAGAGTAAATACCTGGTGGTGTTTTGCTTTAGTGAGAATGTCCTGCATTTCCAGAGTTAAAAGTATTACTGGCAGAGCTTTCGTGCATACTTTAGGAGGGTATTTAGGAGGTGAATGAAGTTATGAGAACCATGAAAAACTTAGTGAGACAGGTTTCTAAAAGACAAGCTGTCTTTCTAGTGCTAGACAACCATGCTGGGCCATGTGATGGTGTCTGGAAGAGCTCTGAAGCTCTTCTTCATGACCCTGAATTGACAGGTTTGCCTGTACTTTCAGATCCATTTGATCCCCTTTTCCCTGAACTTGAGGAGTACCTGCTGAGGAACAAAAATTCCATGGATGATGAATGCTGTGCTGATGAAGGCCTTGTGTGAGATTCTTGTGCTGTGATGAGAACTTGGGTCCGTGCAAAAACAATGGGGTATTCCTCACGTTGTTGGAAAATTATATCTTCATATTATAAAAGAGGCAATTCAGGACAAATACTCTTTTTAAACCAGCAGATATAGAGATTTCTAGAGTTTTACTAACATTTATCAGTGGATTTCTGAGGAATTCAAGGAAAATTGGCTTATTCACCAAAAAGGTAGAAGTAGTAAGCAGTTAATTTGTAAGAGAAGCAATATTTTCCTGAGTGTCCAATCAGGACATAGAAGGGATGTAGCTATTGGAATGGGCTGTGTGCTCTCTGGATCAATCTCTGATCCTTCCTACACAAGAAGAGAGGTTCAGGAGAACAGCTGATCCCATCAGCAGCACCTTGTGGAGGAGCTGGTAACAGGGATTTTAAGGAAGCAGTTGTGAGTAAGAGCAAGTATTGCTCACAGAAGGGCAGCCATTGCTCTTTGGGAAAGGATCCGTTCCAAAGGCATGGAGAGTGAGGCTATTCTTTGGAATTAGGAGACTGGAACTGTTAAATGTATTTTTACAGGATTTCAGATGCTTTTGAGGACCCTTCTGGGATGTGAACTTTTAAGACTGTATGTATCAGCATTACATCATCACTGAGGGTGCTGTGGTATCCAGGCTTTTGATAAGCACCTACTTCATTTTGGGGTAATAATGAGCATAGTTCTGGGTAATGCTACAAAGGCATTAAGCCTGACCAGTCACATTTAGTAGGTCTGTTCTGGCTGCTCAGCACGTTCCTCAGGATGAATTTGACTGCACACTTGTGTGGTTCACAGCAAAGAGACTTGGCAGAAGGGTTTTATGTCACTCCAGTGATCCATGCAGGTACCCCAAGCCAAGACAGGATTACTTCCAGATGTAAATACTAAATTTTGCTATCTTTAATATATGTGCATAAGCTTCCCGAAGATCATAGGGCTACTCCTATGAATGAGGCCAATGGAACAATACTATGAGATTGCTATTTAGTGCGGAGAAGCCTATCAAAATTCAAAGTACTTCCAGATTTGCAGCAAATTTCTCTGAATTGCCTGAATTAAGCACCTTTTCCAGGGAATACGAAACTAAAGCAGCCTTCCCAGTCTGAATACAAATTAATTCCACATAGAGGGTGCCACATCAGAGGGAAATGGATTTGTTCTCCTCCATACACAAGGACTGACATCTGTTTTGTTATGGAATGCTGTGGCCCTTGTTATGTAACTCCCTGGCGTAGCCAGCTCATGGCATTGTTACAGAAAACTCATCCCATCGGTGCATTCTCGCTTGAGGCTGTTTTGCTTGCAGATAAAGAACATGCTCTATTTTCAGCCAGAAGAGGATGATCTTGCACCCAAAATTAGAACCAATAGGAATCAGGAAATAATGAGCAAGAACACTGTCAACTGACAAATATTTGTGGTTTAGGGCACATGTCAAGTTGGAGTTAAGATAATTTATGGGTCTCCTGTCATGACTGGGGTGTGGAAAGGTATCACAGAAGTATTTTTGTTTCTTGTTAGCCTACAGGGATAACATCCCTCATGACTTGGAGGGAGCAATAGATTTATTCTACCAAACACCAATGCACTCGGCATTCTTCACCCAACAAAGCTAGAATAGAAAAGATGTATGTGTTGGTGGAATTGCTATAGCTTTGGTCTTTGGAAAAACATACTGGCTCCTTGTTTTTCTTGGCTTGAGTGCACTTTGTTTTCAAAACAGATACTCAGTAGCTGTCACCAAAATTTGTACTATGGTTATAGTCCTGTAGAGCCATCACCTTTCTGTCATTACTAATACTTTCCTATAGCTGCCTTTCTCATTTCAGTGTCCAAAAGAATTAAAAAATGTATGGACTTGTTTCAGTCTTCATAATAGAACACAGTCCCCTTGGTTTGTTTTACACGTCCTGCTTTCCATTTTTACCAGTATTATCTGTCATTTCTTGCACATTTTGGACCAATGCTCCAATTCAATTTTACTACTTTGACTGTTTCGCCACTAGTTTCAGATTTCATTGTGTAACCTTCTTTCTACCTTGGGATTGCTAAAAACTTATGTGGAAGATCCTCTCACAATAGCTCTGTTCATAAGTACCTTATGAGAGTAACTGAACTCCAGGAAAGGCCGTTTTCTGTGACAGGGAGAATCAATCAGTTGATGCTGAAAGCCAGGTATCCAAACCATGTCTTTGTATCCCCCAGCTAAATTTGTTCGAATACACAGATTTACAAAACAAGCAGGAATTTTCAAGACTGCATCTGAGACTTGTTACTGCTAGTCAAGGTGTATGGAGGGAAAAAACCTCAGAATGACCTTGTTTTCAAAGTGGAAGCCAAAGCTGAAATGCAAACTTACACTTAGAACTGGCACAGTTTAGATTCTGTCTTCCTGAAGCAGGCAGTGAGAACTCGATAGGCTACACTTGTGTGAGAAGGAAATCACCTCACACAGACCTGATAAAATGAACTGTGGTAGGAGAGATGATCGGTTTACTGAAGACAGACATAACCTGTGGCATATGTGATAGTTGTAGAGAAGGCACCCTAGGTCAAATTCTGTTTAATGAGTCATGAAAAGGGAATGGAAAGCCTAAAACCAGTTTGTGTTGGGATCTCTAAAAAATAAAATGCCTTCCACCTTTTTTTTTAATGCTTACCTTCACTGCTTCCCAGCTAGAATTAAACAGGTATTTTCTGAAAGGACCAAAACCTGAAAAGAAAGAAAGGTGGTTTTAACCTGTGCTTACTCTGCAATGGCAGAGTGGGTGCTGATGTGTCTGCACACACATATTTGTTCTTTATCTTCCTATTTTTGATTATGGAGGTTGAGTTTTTTAGATAGGATTTAGCCTTTATAACACTTAAGGGAATAGTATTTTCATTTTGTATCTTCACTGATAGACGAACTAATCCTGCAATCTTCATTCATGTCAAGGCTTTCTTATGAGAGACCCTTAACTGAAGCTGGTAAATGTAGTGGAACCAATAGGACAGATCATGTAAATGATGATTTTGGGGAAGGATCATCATCCATAAAATACCACTACTAAAAGCTTTGGTTTTAAATACTCCCAGGTCACAGTTAATGTATCATTCTTATTGTTAAAGCTCATGAAGATGAAGATATGCATATTTAATGAAAATGTTTGAAAGAGTAAAATTTATTTAATTTGTAATTTATTTTAATCCCAAGTAATGAAAACTTACAGTTTTCTATCAGGGAAAACGCATTTTTTTGTGATGCTGGGAAAAATGTCTTATTTCACTTTTTCCCCCAGGAAAAGAGAGGAGAAAAGGGGAAAGAACACTTTGACTCCAAAGTATTACATTCAATTTTATGAATCTTTTTTGTGAAAGTTTTTTTTTTTTTCATAAAAAGGAAAAAAACCTAATTTTGAGCAGATGGGCATTTTGTCATTAAAAAGTTTGATGGAAAACTCCCACTATCTTTATTAATCTCAATTACTGCTCTCAATGCAGAGTGTATTCAAGTCCTAGATCCTGGGTGTCAGGAAAATGAGTTTGTGAAATGCTTTTAATGCTATAACTCTTAAATATTTAAAATCCTTAAATGGACAAATAAATACTTGACAGCATATGATTGCTGTTTTGCGCAGTGCAAGCTACTTGTATGGGGAGACAATTAAGCCTAAATGAAGGCTTGTGACAGCTTAATTAGTGCTAGACTTTAAGCATTTCTTAATTTGTTAATACTTATTTCATAACTTCTGCATCTTTTCTCTTTAATGTTATGAAAAGCATGATGGTGCTAATATTTTTGACAATGTTTTCTCCAGGTTTGAGTTTCTACCTGAGTTTGAGTTTTCTCCAGTTTGAGTTTCTATCAGGAGGGGAACAAAGAAAATGGTGCTCATTTCACATTTACAGGGAACATAAAACCCCATTAGTCCCACTCTGCTTTGAGAGCAAAATTAGGGTGGCACCTGCTCCATTTTAGAGCTGTAGTTGTACAAGTTTCTGTACCTGTGTGTGCAGAACTGCAGAATTATAATAAAGTTATTACGTAGCTCACAATGAACCACTTAAGTCAGTGGTGGCCCTAAGAAACTACTGCTTAGGATAAAATTTTTCTATGAAAAATGACTAAACATACGAGAGTTTTACTGCAATACCTGCAGCAATGTGGAGAGGTAACTGGCTGAATGTTATTTGGCACCATTTAATCAACTAGGCTCCGTGCCAGCAGGTTTATATTCTGAGCAGGTGAAAATGTGACAGAGACATGCTGTGATAATCACTGCAGTAGATTAAAGATGCACCTGAGTCCTAACTAGTCTAAAACTTTTTGACCAAGTAGATTTCTGGACATAAATGGTGATCTAAAGGGAGGAAAAAACTAACAGGGTGCTAAGAAGTGTTCCCAACAAGGATATGTGCCATAAATATCATAGGAGAGAACCAGACTGTCAGCCTTTTAGGAGGTTAGCAAATACCTCTTGCCTTCTCCTGCACTCCCATCCAGCTCATCTGCAGTTATGTCTGGAGCAAGCCAGACTAGTTCTGCCCATCTTGCAGATATTAAAAAAAGAAGTGTTTAATTGAAAACAGCAAGATGCAAATCTCTTTGATGTAGCTTCACCCTTGTTCCTATGTCCTCAGATGACCTGCAGTGGAAAATTATCCAGCAACTCACATGTCAAGATATGTGTAATGATTGCCCTTAGATGAGCCAGTGGCAACAAGAGGAACAGCGAGCAGCAGCATTCCTTAGGAGCTTTAACCTTTTAAAGCTCAGCACTCTCTGACCTGGTGGTTCTGCCTCTGTGATGCTGCAGTAGTTGAAGCCAGCAAGAGAAACTCCAAATGTGGTCCCTCGTGCTGCATGTTCAGGCATGTTCCTTTGGTATATTTAAATGGAATGGTTTAGTTTAGCAGTGATGAGGCAGCATCTCCTGTTTAAAACTCCCTTACCTTGCCATGAAACTGAGCCGCTGAAAGTTGCCATGTGCTGCTCTAATTCTGGACACTGACTGTATGACATTGTGATGCAACCTGGTTTTCTTGCTTCAGAGCTTCTTTTGGGTAAGCTTTATCTAATAGTAGCCTGCACTGCCTTGAGCTATGTGGTTTGGATCAGAGAGAATGTCAACAAAGATTAAAACATGGAGAGAATGAACAACAAACCAAACTGGATGGCAGTAAAGAACAGCAGACTGCAGTCCGTTTCCTCTGACATGCATCTGATTTTTCTTAGGAAGGCACAGCAAGTTATTTTCCATTTGGAAATGTTAGTATGACCATTTGCTACTGTTTTTCCCTCCAGGAAACTGTTTATGACAAAGATCAAGCATGCACGTATACCATCTCTGGCTCCAAGAATAAAATAAAAATCTTACCAGTCACCACCACAGTGTTGGAATTTGAATCCATGATATCTATGCTCCAGAAAGGGGAATCTTGTTGTCTTTCAGTTCCAAACAGTATTATAATTCAGGTATCTGTAGCAAACTTCATTTGGGGCACCTTTTTTCTTCCAACTGTGATGAGTCTGGCTTCACATGACAGGCATGATTTGTGACTCATGTGACTTTTAAAGCAAAAATCATTACACCTCTATTAAAGATAGAACTCTGACTGACTGGTTGACTGGGACTGCCCCAAACTCTTTCCTTTCCCAGGCATGGAGTATTTAGGAAGAAGAGGAAAAGCTTAAAGAAATTTATTGCAAAATACTAGCGATATTTTTCATCACTTGTTTATGTGCAAGTAAACAGAAAATTAATTGAATCAGTTTCATTATATCTCTGTGGGTATTCTGTTTTTAGCAGTAGTAATTCACTTTAATGGTGAGGATTGACAACTACAAAAACTTATCTGCCCATTTCCACTGTTCTTGGACTGTTTCTTAGTAACTTAAACTGAGGGGTAACTTGGCTGTTCCTCTTCACAGTGCTTATCTGATTTACTACTCTTGATCTTTATCTCAGGCTTGTTATGAAAGAGTCCAAGCACTGTAAACTTTTAAAACCAAACACCAATAGGAAAATGTGCGTATTTGCTAAACCAAAACATTTACTCAGTAATATCCTTTAACAGGCAACATGTTAGAAAATCTCACTCCAACTTGCAAGGTCAGAGGAACTCTAGAAGCTGGGTTATAGCTTGCTGAAACTGGTGAGTTCAATAGCTGGTCTGTCTTCATTGAAGTGGAGCCTGAGAGCCAATGGGGGGGGCTGAAATCAAAACATATGCACATTGTCACTGCCCAAAACAAAAGCATATGCAAGTTCTCTTGGGAATTATAACTATGTGGGCAGAGGGTTTCACTGGGTCTTGTTTTGAGTAGGAAGTGTATGTGTGTGTGTGTGAGGGAGAGAGGGAGGAAGAGAGAGAGGGAGGGCAGAAATAAGCTAAGAATAGAAGGCCACTATATTATCTCAAGAGAGTTGGTAATTGTGACACCTTAGGGAAAAAAAAATCTCTGAAGAAATCCCTTGGGTTGGGTGGTGGCTGAATGAGGTTTGGAGCTATGACCTGTGTCTGCAATTTAAATCATCCTGTGCTGAGACACAAAAAAATTTGTGGATTCTCTTTATTTAAAATACTCTGATTCCACCATCCATTTCTTCCCCTGACTAACACAACTTGCAGAATTAACTTTTGCTGGCTGCTGGGGCTGAAGGAGCTTCTAATACAGGAAACAGAGCTTTCTGCAGCTTTAAATAAGGTGAAATCTGCCACTGGTAGCACTGAATTACTTTCAAAATCCTCCAGTCCTTCATACTCCTATGTCAATCAAGACTTTAATTCATTAATTTTTCTGCTTGACCAGTCATTAAAACACTTCCTATGATTCTGAACAGGGCAATGACATACCAGTCCTCTCATAGTTATTTTTGACTTGTGCTGGTTTTTTGGTTTTTTTTTTTAAATCTAAGTACAGGGTGGTCTAATGAACAAGCAGCTGTAAGGAATAAAGCAAGATTTAAGGTCTATAGTTGCCTAATTAATTTCCTGAATGAGAAATTGTGTTTTCTTTGGGACATGATAGCTGGGTTTATACATATATATATATGAAGGGTATTGCTTGAATGCTGTAAAGTATTAGGTATTTCATTAGATATTCTTCCAGAGGGGAGATGTAAGTCTATTAGTTCCATGCATTTTGAAACAACTGATATGATCTGTTTGGAACGCAGTACTAGTTCTTAAAGTTTTTACAGCTGGCAAAAGGGAGTAGAAAAAAAACAAACAGAGTAGCAAAGATTAATTCACCAAGTCTTTATGAAGAAGCTGATAGAATTTGGTGGGGGGGAGGTATTGTCTTCAGTAGTTAAGTTAGTCCCTTTTCATCAGCAGAGGTTTGCTGAATTGGAAGTAAAGATGCTTTTCAGTGTTGGTAAATACTTGTGCAAGTGTGGGAGTGGTTTAAATAAACCAGGAATTTGACAGAGACCACTGAAGTTAATTTTTGCACTGATTTAATTGATTGCTCATGTTCCCAAGCTTTGTGTGTGTGGTAGTATACTTGGAGGAATAATGCATTTATTGCAGCTGGGCCACATAGCTCAAAAAAGAATTGAAAAATTTGAACTAGACGTTAGTTCTACTCAGAAATTATTCAGAAATGAAACCTTTTCTTTCCTCTAACATTTCTACAGCTGAAGTTGAAGCTGATCTTGAAATTTTTGTTGAAGTATGATTGTAGCTTTAATATTAGCATTCCCATGTGTATCTGTTCCCAAAACAATGGATTTGAGGGTCACTGGATGTTTGAGGTCTGTGCAAATTAATCTCCCCATCCATAATTAAGAATCCAAGCCCTTGCTATTTGAAGGCAAGTCACAGACACAGCTGACTCAGCTAAACACTGGTTGTTTTTCTTCTTGCTACACACAGATGTGATTGGCACGGCACTCATCATGAGGTAAAGAAGAAATGGAAGCAACTCAACTATGAAAATCCTGGTTATCACCTTGAATATTTTTCTGCTCAGCTGTCTGATACTTTCAAAAATTATTTGAACTGCTGAGTAAGAGAAAAATATATTTTCTGCAAATGCATTCTGACCACACTGCAGAGCTGCCAGCATGCTGCTCGAGTAGCTTTTTAGAAGATGGCAAGAAGAATAGAATACGGCCCTTCATTTAGAGACAGCTCTTTAATTTTTATCTCTTTTATTATTATTTATATAAATTTCTTTTATTTCTTTATTTCTTGTTAATGGCAGGCACTGACCAATGTTTTAAACTGTTAAATGCAAGTGTTTAATATATTCCAATTTTTATCTCAGCTACTCAACACTTAATGAGAGAAGGAAGAAATCAAGCTGTTATGCTCTTTAACACTAAACTATAATGGGACTTTAAATAGAAATTTCAGGATCAAACACTCTATATTTCTTTTCCATTCTAATAAAAATAAATGATCCTCAAGAAAGACTGAAGCTGGTTTCTATGTAGATGGAAAGCAATGTCATAAAAAGAGAGGAGATAAACATTTCACTGTAAAGCTCACTGTTCTCTGTGGCACAGAGCCTCTTCTGTAACAAAGTCCATAGAAATGGTAAATGGAAAAATATAATGGCAAAGGACTTAGGAGGGCACATGCAACCTATGACCAACAGGTTGCTTTTTTCAGGTGTCATTTACCCGCACAAAGAGACTCTGCAAGCAGGATACACACAATTTAAGCATTTATTTATCAACTAATAGGCAAAATAGATAGCTAGAACTAAGATTCCTGGGCTGAACAGCAACATGCTTACCACTGCTGATAAGAAAATGTATGAGTTTTAGCTAGCCAGGAAGTTTCTAATGGACTGGGGAAAGCCGGTCTCTGACATTTATTGGTATGGGCTGATGCTCAGCATTACTGAGTTAATGCCGTGTTTTCTGCCTTCTTTTTTTTTTTCTTCTGTATCTTTTCTCTTGAATCTTTTACCAGCTAACCACTGCCATCCCACCAACAGTCACTTGTGTGACTTCAGCTTCTTGTCTTTCCTGCTGCATCAAACTAGATCTTGGACCACGGCAGGGCCAACTTCTGGGCTGTGAGTGACACGGGGAGAGCTGGAAGGTACAAAGCTTCAAGGGATCATGAGCATGTGCTGAAATCCACTACTGAGGGTCTGTAAGGTGTGCTGATGTGACATCTGCTCTTTGGAGTGTCAGTGTGTGGGCTGAAATTGCTTTGTCCTGGGCAGAAAAAAAAAATAAATTAAGAATTTACTTTACTGTGTGTTTTACAGCATTTGAAAGGAGGAGCAATGCTAAGGAGTTTTCGGTCACTGTGCTGACAGGCAATGGAGTCCCTAATGAGTTGTGTCTCCAGGTCACAGCAGCGTACCTGGGTGCTCTAAGTTCAAAGGTGAGTTTATTTCTTTGCAAACATACTGTTATTTCCATGTACTTTAGAGCTCTATGACTTTGATACTTGTATCTATTATTTTAAATATAATTGAGTGACTGTAGTATGGGGGTATGAAGCCTGCCCTGGGTCACCTCCTGAATTCTACTTTTAATTTTGACAACTGTGTATTGGTTTTAGCCCCCGTACCTCAGTTTTATGGTTTGTGGTAATGAACAGCAGGCAGCTGCCTAGGTTTTCCAAAAGCCTCTTTCAGATTGACAGTGGTCACTGCAGAATGCTATAAAAATGTCATTTTTGTACTTATTTTCCTCGTAAGCATTCTCCTTCATGCCCCCCGCGTTAAAACAAACAGGCACTAGGTTTATGGTTTGTCATGCTATGCGTTTTAAATAAATAATTTGGGATTTGTGTCGGAGTTCTGGGAGCTCAGATGCAGCGTGGGCTGGCCCTCGCCCAGGGCCGTGCCTTGATGGCGGGGGCCGAGGGCACTCCCTGAGCCTGCAGCCGGCCTCGCCGGCCTCCCCTCGCCTCTCCGGGCACGGCCCCCGCTGCTCCCCGCCTTCCGCCGCCCTCGGGCCCCTCAGCCGCCATCCGGGCCCGGCCCGCCCTCAGGGCTGCCCGCGCCGCCCCGCAGGAAGTGATGGCGGCCGAGGGAGGAGGAAGAGCCGCCGCGGGTAAGAGGGAGGAGGCGGCTCCGGGTGGCCAGGGGCGGCCGAAACGCCGCAAAACACTCGGGGCTTTGCAGGGAACCTCTGCCCGGTCGCCTGCGGCCGTGCCCCGGCGGGCCCGGGCCCCTCATGTCCGCGCTCCCGGCAGCGCCTGAGGGAGGCGGGCAGCCCGGCCCCTGCGCGCAAGGTCAGCCAGAGCAGGTGCTGCAGGGTTTATTTTCTCATTTCCCAGCGTACAGGTAACTTTTCCAGGTGTTCGGCTAGTCCAAGCCCGCCAGAGACAGCCGGCCTGGTGATTCCTGTCCGCTGTGGTTCGGCAGGTGGTGCTGGGGAGAGGCTGATCCCCCAACTCCTGTTGGCAGTCTGCGTTTGGGGTCTCGGCACAGGTGGATGAGTCAAGACTTCAGTAGATCTCAAGTGCTCAGCCATTAAAGAGCATTGGGAACACTGCATAAAAATACCCATTTTCAAAGGCACCATCGGCAGTTGTTTACCCAAACTGAGCAAAAACCACGGTTTAATAAAAGCAGCAGGGTTTAACAGGGACAAAAGGAGCAGTAAACACGATGGTTCTTGACCACACAAAAATAACTAGCTGGACTGTTTTGGTGTTGAGATGAGATATAAAAGGCTTTGTGTACTGCAGAGTAGTGTACAAAGTATATTATACAAGTATATTACTGTATACATATACTATATAGTATTCTTCCTTTAAAAAGTATTCAGTAAAGCTTTTCTTTGCTCTTGACGAGGTGACTGTAGAACAAGAAGCACATGGAAATACAGGATGAACTTCTTTGTGAAAAAGGTAGTCTCTGCTTATCTCCTTTCAGCAGGAGTTGATTTGCTGGTGTTTCTGGCAGTGGGTGAAGAGCTGCTCTGCCCAGCAGAACTCAGCCCTTCAGTACCTGGTGGACTTACACTGCTTTGAAATGAACAGACATTGTGTCAGTTCCCAAATGACCAAGCTCCCCGTGCTTGCTAAGGGACATGATTAGCATAGGTGGATCTTCTGCACATGCTCCACCATGGATTTCCATGGGAGTCTGGCATGTGCAGTGTTCTGGGTTTGTGTTTGACTAGGATGACTTCCAAGAATCTCTGTTCACACACTTGTTTGGATAAGGGCCCATTGCATCACCTCAGTTAGCTTTTGCACTGCTTTCCCTCCTGCTCTGTTTTTATACTCTTCTTTCTCAATTTGTCATGCTAGCAGGTAAATGGAGAGAAAGTGAATTTATCTTCTGAAACACATTTTAAGTTGCTGCCATTTATCTAAAGCACCTACTTCATCCCCTTCAGTAAAATAATGATGTTGTTCATTAGTTCCTCTAGCTGCTCATGGCTAAATGCACTGCAGTCAGATTGCTCTATTTTTCCCCTCCTATCAACCACTTACGGAAGTCAAACATTTGTAATAATGCTATTTTTTCTTTTTTTTTTTTTAAGACTCTCAATTCTGCTGATGTTCTTAAATAAAATATCTCTAGATGACTAGAACTTGGGTTTTCATGTCCAAAGAAGCATTGTGGTGTTGGGCAGTTCAAATCATGCCTACATTTTTCCTTGACTTTTTCGTCACCCTTAGATTGAGTGTTTAGAATAGTTGCTCTTCCATCCCCTTCCTCTTTTGGGACAGCTGATGTTGGTTTTAGGTATTGTCTGAGTTTTGGCGTAGTTATTTAATTGGATAGATCTATGTTTAAAATAATTATGGAGCAGTTGGCAATAAGCAAGTTGAGTATGCAGTACTCTTAAGGAGCACCTAGAGTCAGCCATTAGCTCTTGTGCAAACGGTGCTTTCCAGTTCATGTTGTGCTGTAATTGAGATGCTACAACTCGCTCTTGAGGGCTGTTCCTATAACTGTTTCTCACAGGGAAAGATTGTTTACACTTCAGGTTTCTAAGCCTCTTTACAGGTCCTAGGCAAACCTTGCTGTTGAGAAGCAGGCCAGCTGTTGACCTAGAACTTGTGGTTCTTGTTTTAACTTCAGCCTTCTTGCAAATTCATTTTGATGATAGAACACCTTGAAAGTCAGATTTGTATATGTTAACCAGCTAACAGGAACAGTGAGCAACCACGTATATGCAGCTCTGGAGCCTGAGAAATAGTTACTGGATGAGAAACCTGTATATCTGGTTTGGCAATTGCATTAATGAAGCCTTAAATTTCCATCTGTCTCTCTAGGAAGATGGAAATCTCCCTGCCTTCCATGAAATCCGTGTTAATCAGTTTATAGGAAGGAGGTCAACAGCCTGGAAGGTGGAACCACAAAATTCAGGTAGCCTATAGGCACTATCAGGAATGTGGTCTCTGCATCTAGAAAGGCTTCTCAGAGCTCTAAGGTGAGACTGATTAACAACCAAATTCCTACAGTGGAACTAAAATCTCGTGTATAGAACAGGTAGAATTTTACTCAGACTATGCATGTATGCAAGAGGTAAGGGCTGTCATAACATTGCCACAGCTAAGGCAAGTTGTTGAAACCTTGCTTTCTTTAACATAAATACGTAGTTGCGGTCTAGAAAGAAAAGAAATCAGGAAACAAAATCCTAAATAATTCCCTCAAAGGAAAACTACAGCCCAAACCCCAGCAAACAAACCAGAGTCCCTTTCCATAGTAGCATTTCAGTGAGCACACTCCTTCCCTTGAGGGAAAGTTTGGGAAAATAAACAGCACGAGAGAAAGTCTAGCCGGTTTCAATTTGCAAGTGGGAGGTGTGCAGGCATTATGGCTGAGAGTGTGTTATAGGAACCTACGTGATGAGGCTGGTATGTATTTGCCACATTGTGTAAAGGTCGCATACTGAGAGACTTCCAAACGCCTCGCCTGGCAATTCCCAGCTCTGGCATGTTGTCTTTGCAAAATGATTGGCAGACCCTCAGTCGCACATATCTGAAGGAAACTGTCTCCTGCTCAGTTACCCAGAGGTCTGGGGATGCTTAAAAATGTTGTGTTTGTAACCTTTGAAACTGCTGTCTGGTGGCTGGGCTTTATAGTATTACTGACAACAGATGGCAAATGGCTCCGCTGATGTAATTCTTGCTGGTGTTTCATTCCTGTGAAGTTGCACAGTTTCAAAATCTCAGAAGGTGCCTCCATATTTTTCCTGCATAATGATTTCGAGCCAAACTAAATAAAAACATTTTCTATTATTCAGATTCCCATGGTGTCATGTGACATTGTGGTAACTGCCTTGCAGCAGTTTCAGATAAGTGCACGTTTGGTAGCAATTTTAAGGCCTGTGTCCTTTAAGTAATGCTTATTAGTACGTAACAGATGCCGTTTAGAAACATTATGCCTTTTAATAGGCTCTGCTTTTAGCCTACATGTTCCCATTCCAGGCAGACTGTGGATCAGGCAGGCTTGGAGGTATGCTGTCGTTTATGCAAAGCCTAAGTCAATTTTCTGCTCTGAAGTCGAGCCATGTGTTTTTCCTTGTTTCTTCCATTCTGGTCATAGCTGCCTTGCTGTGTTTTCCCCCCTAGTCATATCTTTGGCTGATTGTCAAGCAATTGCAATCAAAACCTTTTGCATTTTTAACCACCAGCAGTGGTTTCTTTTGTCCTTACAGAAGAGCCTGTGTAAACTGAATTTGAACACACTCAGCCTCACTGTCAAGAGCACAGCAAGCGCAGAGTTAGCCCTCTGTTGCCAGCCTGTCTTTCCTTCTCTGCTTTTTCCTCCTCCCAAAAGGACAAAAAGGGAAAAGCAGAGCCATGCTGATTTTGGAGCACCTTCAAAGACATGTAGAATAGCTGACACAATGGCACAGAGAGGCAAGAGAGATGTTTACATATTTCCTCCACTACTGGCAGCTGTTTATTAAAGCAAGTTCTGAGACAGCCTTGTGATAGCTGGCGCAGGTGATGTATTAATTTGTAGCCGTGTAATAAATTTAGCAAAGTGGAAATTACTGGGGGAAGGGATATTTTTTTTTGTTTCTTTCGTACCCCNGAGATTATTCTGGCTGTGCAAATTGCTCCTTGCAAGTAATTTGGAGAAAGGCTGCTGGGCTTTCTTAGGCAGGCTTATGCTCTCTGCTGGTGGGAGCAGTAGGCCTGTCACATGTAAAGCATTTGCATCTCAAATTATGTGGTATTTGAAGCTGTTATCTCTGAAAATCCAGACAGTTGTCTCATATTTTCATCGCTGCTTTGTTTGTTTGGGGAATACTGTCCTTTCTGATAGCAAAGCAGGGCTTTCAGGTACTCCTGGTGTGCCACATGGGGCTGTAGTTTGTGTGAGGTAATGTTAAGGGCTGTATGTGGTGTGACTTTAGGTTTCTCACACTTCCTTTGGATGATGGTAGTAATGGGGAAATGTATTTGATGTGGTACTTAAATCCTAGCCCTGGTGCCAGGTTGTAACAGTGTGTGTTTCAGTAATAACTTTTAATTATTTAAACACAACCATTTTCTGAGAGTGTCCTGTCAGTCTGTCTGGCTTCTCCCCTTGGGATGAATTCATCTCTGTGCTAGACCATTTGTCAAACTCAGTTGTCATTTCCTGCCATTTCACTATTTCTTGTTTATCACAATGGGAGTCATTGTTTTCCTCCTTTGCCTTAAGTTACAGGTTGACTTTGGACCAATGCATCTTCCTTTCTACCTTCCATCTTTGTAAAGGATTGAATTGTCACTATCTACATTTGCACTTGGGCTTCATAAAAGCCCTACTACTGTTCACAGAATCTTTCCTGTCAGTCTCCTTTCAAATCAGCCTCTTTCCAGTTGTTCTGGAAAACTTGTGTATTTTATTTTGTTTAGGGGATAGACAAACGATTAAGTTGACAAATTTAGATTTTTTTGCTGCCATATGCAAGAAAAGACAAGTTTGAAGCCAGAGAAGCTGTGGTTTGCCCCATCCGTGGAAGTGTCTAAGGCCAGATTGGACAGGGCTTGGAGCAACCTGGGATAGTAGGTGTCCCTCTCCATGGCAGGGAATTGATGATCTTTAAGGTCCCTTCCCACCCGAACCATTTTATGATTCCAAAATCCGGATCTCTGCCTGAAAAGTCAAAGTTAGACTCTTCCAGGGACACTTCTGCCCGTTTCTTGTTTGTATGAAAACCAGTACTTATTAAGAACTTGATGCTGATGTTCACAAGTTCAGAGGTATTAGCAGCAATCCCACTGAATTGATAGAATTTTCTTGGAAAACCTGATGTGAACATGAACCTTAAAGCCTTAATTAATGACAGTCCTGAATCTCCCTTTTCTCCAGCACTGCATTTTTTCCCTGAATTATTCTGTAAGCTGCCTCTTTCTTTTTTACCTCTAAGTCCTGTGAAAAACAAAGTTAAGTGTGCAGAAGTATGAATTCTGGTATGTCATAGCTACAGCTGGTAGCACTTCCAGCTGTATGGTTTAACAGTACGCTGCAGTTTTTATTTGTAAAGTCTGTTTCTGGGCTGTAATACCTCAGCTTTTTTCAATTATATTAGGTTAAAACTTTTTGCTAAACATGCCAGTCCAGATGTGCATTGTGTGTGTAATAGGACAGGGTTAGCCTGTTTACACAGATGTATTTTAGTTTATTTGTACTATGAGTTGGATGTGGCTTTATATTTGTAAGTGTAACACTGCTAAAGATCCATCTGAGGAAAAATAGATAAAGTTGGAGCCTATTTACTGGAACTTTTGTTATGGGAGTAGTGCAGGTTAGAGTGGAGGAAATATCCCTTCAGTGTGCACTCACCATTATGTGATTCCCCTCAATATGCACGTGCTTTTCTAGCCTTCAAAACACTTTAATTAATGTGGTTTCAGCTAAGTATTTTTATAAAAAAAGTTAAATAATTAAATCAGTTATTTAATTTCCTTGTCTATTTTTTTTTTTTCATTTCAAAAATTGTGGATTACTTGAAGTTTTGGAAAATGAATAACATGTGTTTTATAGACCTGGTAATAGAAGGTTCTGAAGGCCTTCAGAGCTCATGGAGGCGTGTGAAAATTGAAGGTGTTTGACATTTTTCAGAGCCTTTTCTCATCTACGGCCAGCTAAATTTACACGTATACCTAAAACTTTTTTCTTTTCTTTTCTGAAATCAGTAGTAAAAATATGTTTGTGGGAATGTCATGGCTGGAAGTATAGCAGCCTGTGTTTGGAATACCTAACATTTGGTCTGCCCTCTATTTGAGTGACGAAATTTGTAGCAATGACATGTATAGCTGAACTCATCTAATTAATCAAACTGGTTTCTTGATTGGGAGTGGGATTAGGATTATTTTTTCCCCTCTGCCTTCAGTTATGGATTCCACAGTTGAAGATTATTTACAGACAGAAACTTTTATTTAGTTTGTTTCTTGAAGCCCTTCTTGCCATTTGAGTTGTGATGGAATAGTAAGTGATGTATGAATGGAATTTTGGGATTGAAACATACAAAGCTGTTAGTGCCAATGCAGCTTTTGCATCCTGAATATTCCAAGAGTTCTTGTTCTGTTAGTAATGGCAGAAAGCAGTGCAGTGGGAAGGACATTGTTTTCATGGATGATGTGCAGCATGTGGTGCAGAGCTGCCTTGCTGTGCTGGACAGATACCACACAACCATGTTCGCCCGCTGGCTCCGCTGCCACCACGTGCTGTTATGATACTGCAGTTTCACTTACACCAGAATCTGGGTTTTTGACATGTTTTTGCTCAATTAAATTCAGGATGTGAGAGTCAGGTTCTGCGTGTGCTCCCGGGAACGTGCCAAAGACCTCTTCCTTCCTTTGAAAGGTTAAACAAATATGGTTGTCTAATGATAACCACATGCCTGGAGTTGTTCAGGCTCATGGGAAGGGGAGGAGAAGAGTTGATGTGAAGTGCTGCTGTTTATCACAGAGCTCCTGCTCCTGTGAGAGGGTGAGGGACAGCACTTCAGTCATGTGTGTATGGTTTAGAAGGACAAAAAAAAAAGTTATTCAATAGACACTGTCCTGGCTGTGCTTCCGTAGTATGACAGTGACAGTCCATGGGAGAACTGAGAACAATTTATGTTACGTGACTTCTTGGTCTTCTTACATCGTGACTTCAGAGGCACTGATAAGGAAAACATCACACCCTTTTGAAGTGGTAGATAAGACATACACTTAACTGATAAGAAACCAGTCAGAAGATGCAGTGATTTGTTAGGGGCCACAAAAACACACCTGTGTTAAGAATAAATCTTAGGAGTTCTAGTCTCAGTTGCATGGTTTAATTACAACAACACTGCCTCCTAAATATTGACATGGTATACTGTCATTTTGTTTTGGTGCATGTTTGTCTCATATTGCGAAGTGGTTTTTGGTTTAAAAAGAAAAAAAAGGAAAATACTTCTTGGACAAAACCCCTCAGAATATCATCAGAAACACTTAAAACCTGCTGAAGTTGTTTTTTTGGTGGTTTTTTTGTTGTTGTTATTGTGAAATATATTAACATGAAAATAAAGCCAATAAACAAAGCCAGTGCTGCTACTGCAAGCATTAGAAATGGCAAAACTGAATTTAAAAAAAAGAAACTTGAAAATTAGAAATGTTAAGTTCTTTTTATCTCTCTTGTTCCTACAGCACTAGAAATCTGAGTGTTTTTCATATTTTTACATGTAAAATTATGCACAAATTTGCGCAAATGTACAAAATCCAGATACAAGCCCTGTGGTGACTGATGGCTCTTCTGTAAACATACAGTTCTTAATGGATGCATGTAGTATCCTTCTCTGTGTTTGTAGAACATGAAAAAGTAGTTGTAGGATAAATGATTAATTCACTTCAGACATAACACTTTTCATGCTTCATCTACGGTGAGGTTGATGTATTTTGCTTTACAATCTGGCTGCATCCTAAATGCCCTTACAAATCTCTGAAATGGGCATTTCAACAAGTCTGACTTTCGTGGGAGGACCAGCAATACCTCAATGCATCTTAATCAAGACAGTGGTGTGTCTAGTCTGGAAAAAAACTGCATCACCAACTTTGTTGACTTAAGAGAACAGTATTAATTAGCTACACGTGAATGTAGGAATAGAAGATTCTTAACAATGAAAGCAAATATCCCTCATCCCTGGAAGCGTCCAAGGCCAGGTTGGACACGGCTTGGAGTACCCTGGGATAGTGGAAGGTGTCCCTGCCCATGGCAGGGGGTTGGAATGAGAAGGTCTTTGCAGTCACTTTCTACCCAAACCATTCCGTGGTTCTGGGAAATAGATCTTGTTTAGTAAATTGTATATTGGCTTCATGGTCAAAAATATCTTTGCAATGAAGCTTCAGAGTATCTGATTAGATGGAAGTATCTCCTTTACCTTTGGGCATTACAACAGTCTGTAGTTTCACTTCTGGAATTTCACATACGACTGCGTGCACCATGTGTTTTCTGTTGTATTGAGAATAAATTCTTTTGCCCATGGAAAAATATTTCCTGCTTACTTTAACTGATAGAATGAAATTCTTGCTGTATCTGTAATGATTTGGGTCTGTCTAATTCATAAAAATTAGTTCTAGTTAGGGGTAGAATATTGTCTCCCATTTTGTGATTGCATTTATCTACCTGATGCAGAACATATGTGTGCTGATGAGATATATCTGGATTCCCACATTACTGATCTTTTTGTGTCCTAAGTGAAGTAAAATTTGTGTGACTTTCACCTTTCAAGGAGGATATTTGTCCACTTGATGAAACCCCCATGAAATTTAGTTCTCTGTTCTGGAGGAGACAAGGGGTGGAATAATAGTGGGAGTAGAAAAAGCTGAGTTTAGGGGTCTAGACTGAAACAGGGGCCTTGGTTTATTCGTTTTTCGCAGAGTTGGGCAATGTTTTAGGCTGAGGTTCTGGAGGGTAGGATCTCCTAAAGATGACTGAGCTGTATGGGCAGTGCCTGCTGGTATTTATAGCTGGTTTTAGCTGTAGCTTTTCTCTTTAAAAAAATCAGATTCTTAGTGCAAATTGATGACAGATCACCAGAGTGAGAGGAGATGTACTTGCACATCCTTGCTTGAGAATGTGGCCCAGACTGCTCCATGGAAACAAAAGAGAGAAGCAGATGCGCTGCTAGTTTTTGCTTTAAAATCTATTCTGCATGCCTGAAATGGAAATGTGCTCATTGGGTTTCTCATTTATTTGTCTCTAGATACGTTTTTCCCTGTGGAATTGCAAAACTTCCATGTCCTTTGCCCTGAATGCCCGTGACTTGCAGAAGAGAAAGACTGGTACCTGTCTGTCACCCCCTCCCTGTCACTGCTGCTGCACCATCCACCTCGAGGATGCCTTGACCTTGTTTAGCAGCTTTGGCTGTTTAAGATGTCAGCCCCAATGTCAGGAATCCCTCTGGTGCAGGAGGCCTCCCGTTCTAAATTTACTCTCCTGGTTTATGGTCCCTCCTCTGCGGCTGCAGCAGAAGGCCCCTTTTGTGACTCGGGTAACCCTTTGTGTGCAGAGCCCCTCACAGGAGCTGCTGGCAGGGTCCTGGCAGACTGGCTGCCACCATGTGCTCTTTTGTTGTTGCTAGGTAAAATCAAATTCGAATAAAATCCTGTAATTCCTATTAGGTCAAAAGGCTGTCCTTGGAATTTTGTAATTTTGATATCCCAAGATGCTGATTGGGCCTCGGACTGAAGTACTCCTGGGAGAGCAGCACTGCTTTTATTTTAAAGCAAAGTTACATTATTTTGCATTTGATTTAGCAACCTTTATAACATCCTGTTAGCCAGCAGTAATTATTGATTTAGTTGAATGCCTAGTAACAATAGTTATGGACTTCGTTTTTTTTCTTGTGTTTGTATACAAAAGAAGTGTAAAAGGGACATATACAGCAGGGCAAATGTTATTTTGTCACTTTGTACTGGGAGAAACTTGGAGGCACATTAGTTAACATAAAAAAGAAATTCAGACAAGTGATTTTTGCCCTGCCTATGGCAGCTGAGCAGTACGAGTGGTATGTGCATGTGTGTGCACATTTTGGGGGGGGTATTCACAAAAGCCAGACTTAGCACCACTGACTTCATGAGGCCATTCCAGAGCACCTAAAGTGACACTTCTGTTCCGTATTGTTCCTAAAGGAACCTCACTCTCTCTTCCCCCTTGACATTTTTTTCTTCATGAAAAAATTTTTGATTTTGCTTTTGTTGGAATATGTGCTCCTAACTCACTTGGGCCTTTTCAGTGTATTGCACAGGAAAGACATGTTGACTGGAAATCTAAAAGCATTTTTTAGAGGAAGAGATTAGGTCTGTGCAAAGCTGTATTGATGGAAAGTTCATCAGAAGTTTTCTCCACTGCCTCATTATTTAAACTGTGACCTTATTTCGTCCTTCAAGTGGGCCTTGTTACCTTAGTGTACAAGCATATTATGTAGCAGAAAGTTAATTGCTTTGTTCAGTGAGGAGAAAACATGACTGTACTGTTAAGTTGCATTGGCTGCACCGTGGCAGGAGGGAGTCTTGTAAGCAGCACCTCATGAACAGTATTTATTAGCATGGCAAATATTTTTCTTTGTGCTGAACTCAAGTCTTACATGCTTCTCTTTTGTAAAGGATTAATTTACTAGTAAATTTACTTTTGTGAATTACCAGAGTTTTGGATAATAATCTTTAATTTCTCTCCTGACATAACTTCTTTGCTTTGATGGTGTTTAGGTCACGCCTGGGATTTTATAATGTGACTCGACTTGCCAGTGTTGCAATGCTCTTTTCTCTCCCATTTTGTCACATACAAACATGCTATGAAACCCATTTGCAGAGCAGCTTCTCCTCAGCATTCTGAGTACACAGCTTTGCTGCCAAGCCTCAGGATGGAAGCTGGTTGCCTGCAAAGGGCAGGAAAATAGTGTTCAAAGCATTTTAAGCATTTTAATTTTCTTATCCTTTTGCTGAGGAATCAGATACTGATCACTGCTGGAAATAGAATGGTGGGACCATGGGTGAATAGTCTGACCTGGTAATACAAATCCCATGCTCCTACTTTTATGTGGAAAGGTGTCATTTTCAATATGGTACCTATATGATTCATAGTTAATCTTAGTATAGACAGGTCTTGCACTGGTCCTTTTAAGACTCTTCATTGTCTGAGCCATTTGCTGTATTGTCAGTGCAGTTATTTCACATTTAACTTACCAAGGGAGCTGCCGTGTGAGACCAAACCATGATTAAAAATGGAGGATTCAGAGCTAAGATACCAGCTACAGCTGCGTGGTAGAAGACTTGGTCCTCGGTTTGGGGCTTACAAGAGTTGCAGGTGTAGCTTGATTGAAAACCCCTTAAATTGAAGCTATTGCCTTCCTGTGATAGAAGAGTTATGGGACGCCATTTGGGCTGCTAACGCATTTCCTGTCATGTTCTTGGGCTGGTGATGAGCCACCAGAGAGTCTGGTTTGTTATATCAGGAGGAGGTTATTGCTTCTTCAGGAACACCATGTTGGACTTTGCATTTAGGTAACAGGCATCAGATATATGTAATTTTTGTTTGCATGCAATTAACAAATACCCTCCAGCACTGAGCCACATGGATTCAAAGTTATGTTGCATAAAAGATGATGTTACTATTTTGGAAAGTCTTGTGTAGGTAAATTTTTTATATTATTTCATTGTTGTGAAAATGCCCAACTGATGTTACTCAAAAAAGAGAAGGAAAAAGTTAATGACAAACAACAGATCCTAGACTGACCCAAAAAGGGGCAGTCATCCAAGAAAGAATGGAAGCTTTTGAATTCTTTCCCTGTTATATTTTTGGACAGTGCTAAACTCGGGCTGTATTTTGAAGATTTTTTTTTTTCTTCCAGCTTTAAAGCAATTTACTTATGCCTAGAGAAATTTGAGACTGTACTTGTTGAATTCAAAGGAGACAAGTGTGATTTGATGCTGTCATGGTTCTGCTTTGTAAAATTGCATGTCAAGAGGTAAATAACATACAGATAAATAACATACAGACAGGTGTTTACCAGCCTTACTATTTTAGACTAGGATTATACAGAAGGCTCTAATGAGATCATTAAGGCCCAGCCACACCAAGCAGCTGCTGGGGAACCTGAGGTTTTAAGAGTTATGTTTCTTAGTTAATTTAAAAAGTAAAAATATCTTGTGTTTTGTTTTAATCACAGGTCAACTTTACTTGGTTGATACAATAGCAGGAGATCCAGAGGCTCTGCAAGCAGATGCTGAAACATACTATGGAAAACTCTTGAAGAAATCATTGTCCACTCCTGATGTTTTTTCCATCCCTGGAGGAGGAGAGGTAGTAGGCTGATGTTTCTCGTGCTGCAAGTTAGATACTTGCAAATTAGTTTGTTGGTTGTGCTCATGGTCTGTTAATAGGGATAAACTGGTGTGGCTGAATTGCAGATCTCTTAAAATCAGCAAATCCTGAATTATTTCGAATAGTTTGCATGCTGTAAATGAGAGATAAGCTTAAACCCCAAGTCTAAAACCCTCTGGGTGTGGAAGAGGGTTTGAAGCACTTTGGTGAACTTTGCGTCTTGACCTGCCTCCTTACAGGACTGCATCAAAAGCGAGTTTTATAGAGATTTATGCCATGGTGCTGCTCTGTATTCTGCCTCTACTGTGCAGTTTACACAGGCATTGTGATACAGTCCATCTTTTGTTTCCATTCTTTCCAGTACTTATATTGGCAATTTTGAATGTGGATTCTCCCGAAGGAATTCTGTTCCTAAGACACCTGGGTGGAATAGAGATGGCTGAACAGGCCTATTAAAAATTTTTACTTCAGTCAACCTACAAAACCTTTAATTCTGAGCATTTTGTAGATCATAAAAGGTGTGCTGAGGTACCTGTTATTGTACTATGAAAGCAGAAATTGGATTAGTTAAAATGAATGTTTGGAATATGGTAGCTTTTCTGCAATTCAGGAAAATAATATGCAGTAGTTTCTAGAAAAATGCTGTTCCAGGTGGGTTCAGCTTCGGCTTTGAGCCGGGAATGTAACTGGGTTTAAATACTCTTTTAATGCCCTCTAGTGGAGCCTGTAGGGTTAAATACAAGCAGACCGAACATGCAAAGATCCCCAGTTTAGGGCTTCTGTGTCCTTACCTTTCATGCCTGGTTGTACTTTCAGAGGTTCATTTGCTGTGCCAGTAGAAGGGAGGGGAGGTTAAAATCCCAGGCAGTACTGAGTGTATTCCTGCTATAGCCATGTACACTGAGATCATTTAAAGGTGGTCTTCTGGCTTTTGATTCACAACTGTCTTGATTTTGTGGCTTGCCACCAGCCCTTAAATGTATCACATGACTGATTTGAGTCTCATAGCAACACATTTCTCTTTGCATTCATTTAATTCAGGTCTAATCTAATCTGCAGTCAAACAGCCAGTCAAGGGCATAAGTAATGGTAGTGTTCTTGCTGTATTGTCTTTTTCCTTATACTCTATAGTAAATGGCTCAAAGGATGCTGATGTTTTGTAATTAAAAATAATTTAAATGTGATAAAGCAAAACTCCTATTCCCAGTGAACATCCCAGCTAACAATCTGTTATATACCTACAACCTGAAGGATGAGGGGTTTGGTGTTTGGGTAATGGCTGCATTGCCAAGCATTTTTTTCCCCTTCTGCATCTGAATTAAAGCAGGTTTCAAGTGGCAGGACTGGCAACAGTGAATAATTATTTCACAGGAGTTAAGTGGCTGTCAGCCCACTTGCTGGGGTCACAGAACTTCTTTTTAGTATGGCTTGGTCAAGCACCTAGCACATAAATAGCAAGGATTACTGTGAGTCAGGATGGAAGCCTGTTGGCAGTGGCCATGCACAAAGCTATGCTTGGCTCGTGCTGCTCTTGTTAACACCTGTGAAAGTGCACATTACCTTATCAAACAAAATAACAATCATGGCAGTATTGGAAGTAGTCCTGGCCTTTTCATTATGGAAACGCTCCCAGGTGCCATTATGACATCGATGCTGTTATGTTTGAAGCATGCAAAGAACGACTGAATCCCCAGAACATACTGAGATTTAGGCAAGCTCATGAATACAGATTTCAAGCAGTTTTCAAGGTTTTTTTTCCTGGAGTCCAGTGTTTGCATAGATGCTTCCAGGATTCTGGCACTCATCAACTAGTGAACACTGGTTTCAGCTTAGAGTTGTTACCCTGAATAATCCATATTCATATTTCTTCCATGTACCAAGAAATATTAAATGCAACACGTGACTGATTTGAGTTTCTTAGCAAACTGACAAATGGGTGCAATTAGAGAGAGAGGCACACCCACACATACACAATGGACCAGATTTTGGAAAGTACAGTACATACTGTGCTAAGTCATGCACGCTCTTTGCCTGTACCTAAACTTACATGACAGCATTTGCAATATTCATATGGAAATCGTCATTTCTATGCATATAGAGCTGTTTGAGCACAGTAATTTTGTGTTTGTGTGTCACATCATTTAGAAGTTTAGTCTAAGAGCAAAAGCTTGAGAGCTGCATTTTGATTTTAGCTTTGCCTTCAACTTAACCACCTTGTGCCAATTATCTACCCTCGCTGTGCCTCGAAGATAAACTGCCCAGGCACTGCCCTAATGCTTTGATACTCCCTGTACCCTGAGGCTTAATTCATTGTTTGCAAAACACCACCAGTACTCAGCTGGAGGATGCTGTAAGAAGTGCAAGTTGTATTTGTTTTCATTTGATGTGTCTGGTCTTTCATAACACCATTTGTCTGCGTGTGACAGTGTTCAAAGCCAGGTTATGTACTAACCAGGGCAAGGCAGCCTTAAGGTCTTCACTAACTTCAGTAGCTTGATTTCTTTTAAATTAACTTTCCTTGTGGATAATATTAGAATATTATATATATTTCAGTGCCTTGAAGTTGAGGATTGAGAGGGTGTTGTGCTAAGCTTGTACCATGCATGTCGGTAAAGCATGTCAATAAAACATGTCATAAGTGCATCTGATACATGAAGTACTTCTTGTGAGCTTTGCAGTACAAAGAGCTACAGGGCTTGTTTGTTTTTTAGGTTAAAATTGAAGATTCCTGTGTGTGTTTTGTCCCTCTCTACCGAAATAATCCTACTTGCAAACTGTTGCTGTTAACTGATCCAAAGGATAAAGAGACAGGTTAGAATTGGTCAAAATATTTTGAAATTTGAGTAGTTGTAATTTCTTTACCTTTAAGATGGTCTGCTTGTTTATGTATTTAAATATTCTGGGTTTTGTTTTGAATATGAAGTGGTTTCAGTTTATCTGTTAAGGATTTGTGTCAGTGGGCTGCTGATTAGATGTAAGAATTGACAATCAGGGCTTTTAAATTCTATGCATAAATTCTCTGCTGGTAGCTGAAAAACCACCTTGGGTAAATCTGTTATTCTTTCTGGCTTTATTCAGCAGGAAAATATTTTTCTAATTCAGAATGATGTGAAATTTAACACATTATAGTTTGGATAGAATCCTGAAATCCTTAAACAATAAAATACAGGTATGGAATTGTATTGCTTCTTACTGATTCTTATTCATATTCTTTTTTTTACTTTATGATTTTTTTTCAGCCCTAGGTTTAATTGCCTTTTATTTCCAATACTGGTGTGTAGATTAAATGAGGAGTGTTGGTGCTGTGAAGCAATGGGCTGTAGAATTTTTGGAATATCTACAACGAGGACATGAACTTTTGCATTGACTCACTGTGTCACTTAGGAAATACAGAACACATGAAAACTCTTAAAGTTCCAGCTTTTAATAGCCAGTATAAACTAATGATATCTGTCATCAAAAGTGTACTTTTTAAAAAAGGATAAGCTATGAATTATGCCTGAAAGGTTTTTTAATAGCCAGTATTCTTAATAGTACAGCAAAGGCAAAGCAAAATTCTCTCTTCAGTTCTGAAGTGTGTCAGGTAATGATCTTGCACTCCTAGAACAGGTTGTGTTAGTGTAAGTGTTCATTGTTCAGTCCTACCCTGTAACCAGGAAATTTCAGAAGAAGAACAAAAAGCAGATTGAAATCACCTGTGGTTAGAGGTGAACTCTGCAGTTTTCCAGCTCCTTCTACGTGGGATTTCAATTGGACCTTTGCTAATGGGCTGTGATTCACAGTGGAAGGTAGGAGACCTTTCCAAGTTCCAAGTGTAGTAAAAAGACTTTCTGGTCCCTCTAAAACTATTGATGTAGAATTACTTTCCTGACGCTAATTGATATATTCTGTTAATGTTTTTCTGAAGAGAGATAGGGACTGGTGTGATAAAGGAGAGAAGCATCTACACCAGATCCTCTTAGTGCAGTTGTGCTCACCTCCTGACTCATGTTCAAAGGAATGTAGCTGAAAACAGCATTGAGTTAGCTTAGGCTGCACAAGAGGAATTTGGATCTGTAACTACAATGCAAAAATAAAGAATTATTGAATAGATGCAGGTGAAAGTGCATTTGGCACAGCTCTTCAGTTAAATGATCTCCCAGTATTAGGAACAAGAAGTATTAATGAGATACATGCACACAAGGAAAAATGATTTCTCACAGGAACAAGTCAAACAAGTCCAATTGGAGCCTAAATTACATGATAGCTATCTTCATTAAAAGCTTAAACCTAGCAGAATAAACACCTTATTATATTATAAACAACAGCCTGACTGACTGCTATGACCCCCCTTGCAAAATTTCAGCTTAAGTTACCAGTCCAGAGTCAGAGGAACAGAGATCAGGAAGTCTGGTTATTTAAGTAAGGCCTACATCACCTGGCCTTTGGTATTTCCTTCTAAAAGGATTTTGCTGGAAGTTCTTTGTTTCTATATTTTATATACTATAAACATGTGGCCAGTCTTCCTGCACACATCAGATTTGACTGATGTGATTTTTTTTCTTTAGATGAGTTTTAATACATTTTCATTAGTTCTTTAAAGCCTGCTGGGGGGTGTGTGCCTACCTATACATATGGGTATATACATTTGAAGTATTTTGTCCTAAAATTTTTCCCATAGCTCAGCAGATTTGTAATTGAGTCTTGGGGTGGCAGACTGTGCTAATGTGGCAACCCCACCTGTAGGTTTGCTCACCTGCATGACCTTTTGTTCTGACCAATGAACAGATCAAATTCATTCAAAACCAATTCCTTCAGAGACAGGCAATATATTTTAGCTTAGTCTTTGTTACTTTAAGGGCAGAAAATGAAACCAAGTTATTTAACAAGTTACATAATTTTCTTTTCCTCACTTGAGCTTTACACTTTTCTTGTGAAACAAGTTTCATCCAGATGGACGAGAGAAACAATCTTGCTATAGTTGATCTCTTCTCTTCCCCTACCTGTCCCCTGCATTTTAGTTTTCTTCCACAGCAGGGGTGCTCTTAGAAGCAAATTTCCTGGTTGTCCCCACATACCGTGCTTCAGTTTGATGGCATTTAATTCTTGAAAATTGGTTTAAAGAGGGGTGGATTCCACCACTGAGATTTATTTCCAATCATCTTGATAGGATGGGTTGTCCAGAAGTGATGTGTAGCTTGTAGTTTGAAATGATCTGCATATTTCAAAGAGAAAATGGGTATGGCAGCTTTTCTGTAGGACTTGGTCTTGGTTGGAAGCATTTTTAATTTATTTTTGATGGGGTGAGTGTTGTGTTCTGTTAGTATATCTGTACAGATATTTTTATGAGAATGTAAATTGCATTGTAAGGGCTTACAGAGCATAACGTGGGTGATTAACATCTTTATAACACTAAATAAACATACCTTATTGTGGCATTTTCTGTGTGCTGCATATAATAATTCACAATAACTGTGAGATGCCTTGGAACATTTATCACAAGACGTTTGCAACAAATCATTGAGTGAAGCTTGAATTGTAGAAGAAAAATGTAACTGGCTGCAGGAAAGATCTATCTGAGATACTTGAATGGCTGCCCTTCCAGCAGGAATCTGCCTGCCTTCCAAGCCTTAATATATTTGTTTTGATAAAATTCCTAGAAAAGACTGAGAAATGCTCTTACTCCATTTTAAAGACACTGGAACTGGGGGACCCAGCTAGCTCAGGGTATGTCAGTGCTGCAGAATGCAGTTCAGTATAGGATTTCTGAGCTTGCTCCAGTATCAGAGTATTTCCACAGTGGAGGTCTTGCAAAAGCAACCAATCAATCTGAAAATAGTGATAGAATTAAGGTAAAGATGACTTTACAGAATGTACCCCTTTTTTATCTTAGATATGCATTAAACAAACTAATTACATCTCATATGTAACACCACCTTTCTTTAGTTTGTGACTGAGGGATGTGTTTCAGCAGTTCAGATAAGGCAGGGGAAAAAGAAGGGCCGAGCTGGATGTTGCTTTATTTTTTCTTCTGTGCTCTGTGTGTAGAGTCCTGATGTGCACATTTCATTTAAATAGTTGCACACCAGTGTGGGAACATTTGGCCAGCATAGCCTAGGAAGTAAAAATATAATCCAGGCCTGAGTTGGGAAGGGATCCATGTTTGCCCAGCAAAAGCAGACATTTCATAATCACAATTGCATTATGCTTAGTGCCTAATTCATCTCAGTCCTGGATTCCAAACACCCGTGTGCTGTGGAATCCTGTGCTCCACTGCCTGTCAGCTTCTTGCAACACTGTGTTTGTCTGACTGCGGGTGATGAAAGTACTGAGGTTTAGCAAGCTGGTGCTTACAGGGCAAGCCACCCACCTGAGCATGTATAAACCCCATTAACTGTGACCTGAAATGCATTTCACCTGGTCTTGCAACTGCAAGATCAAGCACATCAAGTCTTGCAGTTACAAGGTCATTATAGTCACATACATCATGATTCACAGGGTTCAGGTGATGTGTGTTGGCAATAACTCCATCTCTTATGATCAGGTGAACTTAACTGAATGTCATAGAAAGAACAACAAGACCGGGAAGGGAGAGAGAAGGAACATGTGGTCTCACAAATCATGTTTGCATTTGAAATAGTGTTCCTCAAAGTTGATTATAAAATGAAAACGAGAGTATGGGGAAGCATGGATGGATTTAACTGCGGACCAGATGTTGACTTGAGAAATGATAACAAAAAGCAAAGTACATATGTTTGTGTGAAATCTGGAGAAATGTTTTTCCTTCAAGGAAGACATCCATATAGATAAGGTGGCTCAAGTAATGTGATGTGACAGTTGCTATGTCAACTAGTGTTCCCTTCCACACATTTAAATTATTGAATAGCACAGTAAATGTTCTATAAAAGCAACTCCTTCCAACATGGTTGTACATCTTCCTGTTTTCCTCAAAGCTTTTAAAAACTTTTCTGACCTTTACTATGTGTCTTGTATGTCTGAACTGTGTGCCAAACCTCACTGCAGCTCTTATTAAAGTCAGCATTTGGCCCATTATGTCCCCTTTGTGTGACTCAGCTCCCTTTGTAGCTGCATGTTTCATGGATGTGTAATGGAGCAGTGGCTGCTGCATTTGAAAGCGGAGGAAAGGGTTTGAGGGAACAGATTGAATCCATCACAGAAAGAGTATGAAACTCCCATGCAAGTAAGTGCATAATATTTAATGAATTGAGTCTGGTGCTATAAACAGGCATCTGCCCTTGCGTGCAATACTTCTTCCTTGTTAACCCAGCACACAAAGTGTAATGCTTTCTGGCACATGCTTTAATAATTTATTGGAAATATAAGTTAGCTAAGCGGAATCTCCAGCCTTAAAGCCAGCAGGAGTGATAGAGTCTGAAGCAAAAAGGGAAATTAACCTGTGTGCATCAGTGACATTTGTATAATCTGAGGCTAAAAAAGGTAAATGATGAATCCTGTCCTTAAAGTAATTTCATTTCCTCATGTGTGAATTTGTTTCTAACTCACACATGGTTTTGAACTTTCTTATGTTTGTCCCTAGCTGGGTAGGTTAGAGCCAGTTGTTGGAACACTCTCTTAGGACTCAAGACGTGAACTCTGTGCTGTTCTTTGCAACATTCTTCCTATATTGTATTTTATTTTATCTTTCTATATAAAAATAGACATGGTAGCTGCCCTGTTTGAAGATATTAAAGATACTGGTGTTCTTGAGCAATCCTGAAATCGTGGCCCTGTACTTTAGGTTAATGTCACCACTGTACAGATACTAAAAGTTCTTTTTGCTGAAGTATTTGCTGTTTGATGTGTTTGTGGTCATAAATGATCAGATTTCTGTGTTTATTCCAAAACCTCATCTAAACCCTTAGAAATTTATTCTCTATCCTTTGAAATGACCCCATGTCAAAACTTTTCTTTCTGAACAAGGCTTGGAAGTAATTTCAGTGTCACTGTTGCTGCTTCAAGTATTTTCCTTGTAAATCTATTGGCAGGCAATGAATTCTGGAGATGAACATGTAGGAGTAGGGTTTGAATACTTGTTCCTGCATATGTGAAAAATTGAGGAAGGATGGGAAGAAGTGGGGTGCAAGTTTTGCATCACACCTACGTGAGGGCTTGACTTCTGTGGGTTGCTGATACACTTTTGCTTCAGGGCAAAGTGTATCTTATTATGTGTGTCTATGTCTGTCTTTTGTTGATAGAAACCTCTCTGTGTGCATTTGAACCTTGGAGAATATCTGTCCATGCAGAGATTTAGGAGCTTGTACTCTAAAGGTACCCATAGATAGAAATTCAATCACAGAGAGAGCTGAAAAGCTGTTTGATAAAGCAGATATGAGAATTTTTGTGTTTGACTTGCATGAGTGCAAATATGTGCACTCAAATATATGCAAATATGTGTGTGTGGGCAGGGGAAAGTTTGAAAGAAACTTGAAAACTGTAACCTTTATCCAGGTAGCTCCTCTGTCCCAAATGCCACTCAAACCTACTCTGCTATTGAACTTACTATTATGCAGGAAGTGCTTTATTCATATGGAACACAGGCTGTCACACCAAAGTCACATCAATTCCTGAGAAAAATTGCCTTCACTTGATGCCTCGTGCAGTACTGAAAATTGGATATCAAGGGATGTGGAGGTGAAATTGAAATACAACTGTTGTTCTGCTGTCTCACAGCAGAACAGACTGGAGTCAGCTGGAGGGAGAAGTAGATCTGAGGCTGCCTGTGGAAAAAATTCTGAACCTACTTTGTATTTGTGGGTAACGTTTCCCCTGGTTTTGTTTTTGCAGTTTTGGCAGTTTATTTGAGCCGGCGTTGGTGGCCTGTGGAAGATGTTGTGAAGACGGCTGATCCTTCTAGAGATGGACTCGTTTTGGTGAGGATGCTATTTTAAACAGTTGCCTTTACCCTGGAGCTTCCCAGCCAGAACAATCATATGTAATTGTCTCTGGTCTCCTGCAGCTCCTGCTCTGTAACCTGTGGGATCTGGGCTCTGTGGCTCACCAAGTGCTTCGTGTCTCCATTACACAGTGACATCCACATTAGCCCTCTCTAAACAATTTTGTGCATGCAGTTTATGATTCATCTGTGGGATTTATTTTCTTTTGGTTTTTAGTTTGCCCTCACTGCCTACTAAAGGAATAATCATAAATTCAATTACTACATTAGCAATAATTTCTCACATTAACTGTCTGGTGGGAGGTGTTACTACCCTTTGGAACAATGTCTTATCTAGCTAGTTATGATTTTTTTCCTTGGATAATGTTTATACTGTGTTCATTTTATGAAATGGTTGCTATTTAGTGGTTTCTATATTTGTAATTCTTTTTCCAAATAAATTATTTTAGTAAGATAGAACTACTTTTTCATCATTTGAAAGATTTCAGTAGCCTGTAGTCTGTTTGCAACTAAAAAGCCAGATGCCTGCTGCATGTGAGCTTTCTGCTGCCATGAGGTTATTAAGTCAGTTTTGTTTCCTACCCAATCCTCTGTATCTTTGGTCCTTAATGATTCCATTCCTTTATTGCCTTTTCCTGTCACACGTAGAGTTTAATTACTTGCAGAATGAAGTAGGCTTTTTAGGGGTAACTGAACTGGAGGGATTTTGAGATACCAATCCTTGCAAGACAGAACTTGGAGCAGGAACACAGGCCTTCAGGCTTTCAAGCATCTCTTTATCAACAGAGAATGAAAATAATGTCTGAAAATAGAAATCTTGTCCCCTCTAGCTCATTGCGGAAAGGTAAATTGCCATTATTTGTGGAAACTAATTTCTTTTTTAGCATTCATGTGATGCTTGTTGGCACCAGTTTTTACCTTGATGGCCAATATGATCTTGTTCCTTTATATTCCTTCATCTGCCTCTCCTGTCAGTTGTCTCCTAAGAAGCCCAGCACAGACTAATTGTTTGTTACACCTAGATTATAGCTGGTTGGGACAGACTATTTTCTGTTCTGTATAGTGTCTATCTCAGTCAGGTCCTGGCCCACTAAATTCTTTGATGCTGTGGCAACACAGGTAACAGGGGAGAGGTGACCAGGCCCACACAGTGAACCCTATCTTCATTTCACTTTTGAGTAGGATTAGATTGCCATGATCCTGGTTCCCAATCTGTGCCTAGTTCACCGTGACTGCAATCAAAATACTTGTGCTACTTTAGAATTCCTCTCTGTGACAACAGGAGATATGTCAGGCTTTATAAATAGTTACTAAATTATTCTATGCCCGCTGGATAGAGGGTGAAACACTAGGAAAAACTGTTTTTGTTATTCTAGCTGAACCAACTCAGGAAGTATTTTCCCCAAATTAAGTGTACATGTTTCCTGACCTCCTCCTTCCCAGCCTCTTTTGATTTTGAAACCTTCTATGAGATGCAAAATACTATTCTCTGCCTCATTTTTCTTTGGTCTGTTTTTGTTTGTTCTCTAAGGTCCAGACATTTGGAGAAAGGATTGTCCTCTTTGTTCTGAACTGCATTATTTTTGGAATGCTGGAAGGGAGTTCAGCTAATGATGCATTCTTTCTACCTCACTCTGCCACCGAGCGTGCCAAGATACTCTGGAGAAACGGCGAGGCTGCTGCCTTTTACTCGATCAAGATGAAAGGTAAGGTCATTTTAGAGACACGTTTCCACTGGTTCCTAATAGCTAGAAATGTAATCATTTTGTTTATCTTTCAGTATAAATAATCCTGGCTCTCATTTACATTTTTATATGAAATCTTCCTCAGAATTAATCTGGGGAACAAACCTTCTCAGAATTTGGAAGCCATCCATGTTACTTTCATTTAAACATGATAGTTCCAAACCCTATTCTGATGTGAGGTACTGGCTTACTCCAATAAAATGGCTTTAATGCAGCCAAGTAGGAGGTTGTACATCTAGGAACAAAGAATGTAGGGCCTATCCACAGGATGGAGGACTGCATCCTGGAAAGAACGATACCTTAAAAAGGAGTGCAGTTCCCAGTGGAAAGACATATTGGGAGTTGGTGGTGGCAAGAAGAGGAAGGATCCTTGGGTATGTAAGGAGCAGTGGCTGTTTTGTGTAGAGGAAGGTGTGTGCACTAGATCAGTCCTGGAATGCTTTGTGTAGTTTGTGGTACTCCAAGTTTAAAGGATGATGATTAATTGATTTTATAATTAAACGATTAACTAGCATAGAAAAGAAACAAAATTTATTTTAATTCTTTAGGGATACTTGATTAGCTTTAGCAAAGGTCTTTTATTAAACACAGAGATTGTATTAATGCAAATAATTGCTGTTAACCCGTCTGGAGTGGAAGAGGCTTCATTGGAATAATGCCAGGTATGCAGTTGAGCCTGTGCCCCATTCAGGAGCTGGTTACCAGTCTGTGTTTAAGAAACCAGCAGCTTAAACAGAGAAGGTGGAATCTTTGGAAGTAAAATATTGTTCAAGTCAGCACTCAATAGCCATCCATCCAAACTGGGAGAATAAGAAACAGCTTGAGAGATGGGTTGTTTTAGATTCCAGAGGGCAGTCTGAAGGTGCCTTCCCTGCTGCAATCCCAAAGGCCAGCAACAATAAGATGTTCTGCTCCTTGGGATGGAAAAATCCTAATACACGCAGAGGTGTAGCTTGTACAGCAGCATGCTGGTGCTGCTGCACCATCAGTGATGAATCAGCCTATGATCAAGGAGCCTTGTGTGTATCTCTGATTATGCTGATGAACTGGTTTGTAATGGCAAACACATAGTACATTTTCCTTTAAGTCCATAAATATTCCTGAGCAAAGCTTTTGGAAAGAAACACTTGTAGGGGCTGTAATGATTCATGCTTCAGTAAAATAAATGTGCACAGTAGTCTGTTACGGGTGGAGTGTTACCCAAGTTGAAACTGTTTCTGAGTAAGTTGAGAGTCACAGTTTGGTTTTAAACCAGGTCCACATAAAATACAAATCCTTCAAGTCCAGCTTTGTCAGCATCTGCCTCTCTTGCCAGTGTTTTTTTTCCTCTGGGCAGCTATATTTGTTAGTTTTTGGCCTGTGTCACAAATTACTGCAGTCTTTTGCCAAAGTCTTTTCGGGAAGCTTGAAACTGATTGTTTTTGCTGCTTTTTGCTATTTGATGTACGCATTTAGAAAATAATTCCTCTTTCTGAAGTTCTGTGATTTCAATTTCATACCAGCCATGCTGTGGCTGATCCTATTCTCTCTACTTTTTAGAAGAGCCCTGGATTTATTAGGCCCAAAACAGACTAAGATAAATATCTTTGCTTAGAAGCCGTATTTCACATGGTTGTTTTGGATATTTTCATGATTTATTTTTTTAAATCATAATGTAAGTTCTTTTTCCTTTTGCTGTCCTGGTCAGAACATTTGGTAGAGGCAGCTTTAACTACAGGACTTTATATTGTGCTGGATGTCTGTTACAGCTTCTGGTCCTAGGAAAAAATTTTTCTTTTTGTGCCCACCATGTGATTGTGATTCCCTTTATTTCCATGGTCTGCAATTACCTGACCATTCTTTCCAGTTTTATCATCTTCATTGGGTATTTGAGATTCTCATATTGATGTTGTGTTCAACTGTATTTCTCATCTGTGAATTTTCCATTTTCTGCAGCATGACAAAAAACATGCTTCAGCGGAGCCAAATAAGCCAGAAAAGGTCTGTGGAGCATGGCTCTTTCAAACATAAGTCTTCTGGGTGAATCACAGAAGGGGTGACCAAGGAACAGAGAGTCTGTTCTATCTTTGCTACATATTTAATGTGTTGTTATGCAAACTAAATTTTCAATGGGCTTTCAATTCCAATTAACTGTCTTGGCAATATTGTAAAGTTGTTTCCATTTGCCAGTTCCTAGGTGGCCTGTACAAAGTGAACTTGGTAATTTTGGTCCAGTTCCATGCTTCCATCTATCTTATGACCATCCTTAACTGGATCTCTTTTAATAGTCCAGCTAAGGAGGGACAGATGGTCTCGAGCACCCGCCTTGCTCAGAGGTGCAGTAACTACTGCAAGTCAAGGTTTTGAGACTATTTGACTGCTTCTGGCACTGGCCACCCTGCACCTGTTGTGTAGATAAACACAAGACTCATTCTTCAAGGCTATCACTTTCTGTGAGCATTAGACACCTTTATTAAAGCAAAATTTATTCATGACTACACAGATCATCAACTTGGCCTCTCTGGAATGTGCCTATTCCTGTCCAATGACAGGCATGCAGCATTTACCACTGGGTATACTAAAGATTGATGAGATGTACTAAGCCACTAATGAGGCTGATAAGACACTTTGTCACGTGCCAAGATAAATGTCTCCAATTTTATCAGTGTCAGCGGCTTCCATATCAGACAGCTGAGCAGTTAGACCTCACTAAATGGAGCTACTTAAAGGTACAATAGGAATGACAGTTCCCTCTTCCTGTGCCTTTCTCTGCAGGCAGCAACCTGAAAATGAAATATTTTGCAGATAGCCTTCATGTAGATACTTGGGGTTTGGGATCTGTTTTATATTGTTTAAAGTATTTATTTTGTGCTCTGTGTGAAAACCTCAGAAGGAATGTGTTTTGTGTTGTGATGTAGGATTAATTACCACGGTTACTGACACTTGTTTCTTGTGCAGTGAGACCATGTAATTCCCTGAAAGTTTTTCTTTTTTTATTTACTTAGGACTAGTAATTACTGAAAATGGACTTTTACCACCTTCACATAAATGCCAGGAGAATGTAGAAGATTCATGATGCGAATAAATCAATAAGGAAGTTGGAGGAGGCAATGAGCCAGGAGTGTCTTGGTGCTTTTAAGAACAATCCAGAACAAAATCCATTTTTACAGACCTCTTTTTTTTTTTTTTTCCCCTACTGTTGTGTATTACTGTCTCTGACACATAGGAGCTGCCCAGCTGCAGACCAAGCTGTCTGTGGTGTGAAAAACAAAAGAGTTGGATTGTCAAAGCTTGTCTCTTCCCTCCTGACAAATCATAGTAGTAAAAGCGTAGACTGATGCGAATCAAACCAGCCTTAACCAAATTGAGTCCTCTGAGAAGGCTGTAAAACATAGAGGTGTGTCAGGAGTAAATGTCTTGTTGGCTTCTCATTCATTCTTTAGAGATGCCTCACCAGTCACAGTTTGGGAATACCTGACTGCAAAAACTTTTAAGCTGACATGGAGTAGGCAAAAAGCAACTCTGGCTCAATCTCTGATTTTTTTCTACACCAGAGCCTTAGAGATGGTCTTTGGAAGTGGCTTCCTGAGCTAAAATTCATTTCACACTTTTCTTCATATAAGCCTTTGGAAATTTCTTTTGATACTTGTGGCCCAGGTGCTCTTCTCTGGAAACAGATCCTTAAAAAGATAATGAGATTTTATTTTTCCATTGATTGCATACATTTCTTTTAGGAAAAAAAAAATCGGCATTGAAGTTAACCTGACAGACAATTAGCTGAAATCTTGTTGTATAATTGCTTTTGTCTCCCTCTGTTTGCTAGCAATAATATTTTTAATGTGCATTTCTGCGGCAGATTGAAGGTTTTGGCTGTAATGAAAATGAAATGACTACATACCAGTCCAGACATGAATTCATTTAATTTTATTGAAGCCAGAACCTTTGTTCCTCTTCTCACATACAAACTCACACAATGGGTTGACCTTGAGTTCTGCTCCGCAGAAATATTCCCCACCCTTTACACAAGCACTCAGCCTGCTTGAGGCCTGTCCAAACATGTATGTGCCAAGCCAACTTGTTCAGCAGGGAAATAGTCAGTGTGCACAACCTTGTTTTGTTTGGGTCTGTTGGATGTGGGGACTGGATTGTTTTTTTTTTCTGGTTTGTGGCTCTTTGGGAATGCTAATGGCTGTCTGCTTTCCTGCCCTTGTAATATCTGTTTGCCATTTTGCTGGCTCCTAAGTTGGTCATTTGGCACTCGTGACCTAACCAAGCGGATCAAAGGCTTTCAAAGGGCAGACTGCATGAATGCTTCCCTCTCCATCACCAATGCCCTTATTTTCCCTTTCTCCTCCCTCACCTCAAAACTTTGTCTGTGTGTTCCAACAATGAAACAAACCTCTCAACCAAATGTGTGAGCCTGGTGGTCACCGCTGGGCCACCATTAGCATTTGATGGGAAACAGGGACAAAGTGGCCTTTGTTCCAAAGGTTGGTTTGTTTGTTTATTTTATTTCAAATGCCTGTGGGCTGTGACTCTCCTAATGTGTTTCCCAGGGACAAGGTGAAGAATGGCTTCATGGTTTCTTTATTTACAGTGCCTTTAGACATGACAAGTTTTTGTCGTCTTCTCAACACGAAATTAGGAGCTCAGACATAAATCACTCGGCTCCTGGGATTGCTGCACAGCACTCTCATCAGGATTTATAGGAGACAGACTATATGAGATAATAATAAACTTAAAAGAACACTTGCAACATGCAGGAATTCTTAAAGACTTCATGAGGAAAAGTTTGTCCCTTAGAACGTATGGTGCAACTCTGCTGGAATTTGACATCTCTGTTGGGTTGGCAGCTAACAAGGGGACCAGGGATATACTCAATTTTTTGGCTCATGACAAAAAGAGTAACTACCCATCATGTGTTACAAATATTGATAGGTTATAAACGCCACCACAACCCACCCTTTTCCAACAATGTGCTGGAACATATGTTGGAAGTTAAGCATGCACTTTGATTAAGCAGGAGTGAACCAAGCTTAATCAAGATGTAAATGGATGGTTATGTAGCTACATACTCTTATTGTATGGCTCAGTCTGTGTGGATTCTTGCTAAATGACGAGCTACAACCTTGACAAATCAGGGTCTAGAATTAAAAATAGTCATGTATGCTGTGCTTAATTGGCATCCTAGAAAGGAGAGTAATAAAAGTCAGGCCTGTCCAGTATCGACAAAAGGTGCTGGACACCAACTGAAGGAGCAGAAATAGACCCCATTTTAAGACAGTGGGAATGTGACAGAGAAAAAATGGATCTGTTTAGTAAAAGTCTTATATTGGAATTTAGGAACAGCCATTCAATAGGAGATTGGTGAAACTGTGAAATAGGTCTTAGTGAAGTGATGAAAGCTTCATGTCTCAAGGCACTGGAAACTAGACTGAGTCAGGTCCACTAGGAAGTAGTAAGAAAGAAAACCAAGGAGGTCTTGGTGAGCTTTAAGCAACAAAGTATGAAAATGTAACCATTTTCTGTTATAAAGGCCTGGCTATCCATTTGTGTTTAACCTGCTGTGTGCTGAGAAGCGGCATAAAATCTTCATAAATATTTTCTAAAAATTAAAATAAATCAGCGAGATTTTTCTGTGGGGACCTTATCCTATATGTAGGTGGTTGGTGAACTGATCTTGGTCATTCATTTCAGGACTGAGTGCTTGTGCTGTAAAGTAGTTTGAAGTTCTGTTTTTATGGTATTCTGCACTGAATGGAAGTGCAGCAATAGGACCCCAGATTGGTTAGGGTGAACATCAAAATTTTGGATGCTGAATGTCTGTTCTTAATCAATTGTCTCTTGACTCCAGTTTGAGTTTACCATTTGTGATTTCAAAATAAATCCCTTGGTTCTGTGTTTTGGGGTTTTTTTAGACAATTTTCACTGAGAACTTGTTTTAATAGTTTGGAGGCTTATATTTGTTTCTGTATTTTGTCCACATGTAGAGCATTATGACCCCGTGATTTCAGTTAACTGACTTAATGTGTTTGTTAGCAAGGACTGTCCTTGAGTGAAACTCCCGGTTTAACAATGATAGTGGTATTTCAAGTGATGGACTAGAACCACCTACATGTGTGATAAATTATCACTCAGTAGACATTGAGTGACTTACAACGGAGCTCCTACAGTGCTTTCCTAAAGTGCACCACTCCGTTGTTTATTTAAAGGAATATACTGACATTACATTTAGAATATTTATATCTCTTTGGTTATAGACCATTTACATCTTTTCAGTGAGCTTTCCTGTATACATTGCCTGTGTGCCAAGATGGTCTGACTATGAAGAATCAGAGTCTGGAAAATACTCTGGCAAGACCTGTCGGCCACATGTTAGTCAAGTCCTCTCCATTTCATGGCACAAATCATTCTCCTGGAAAGTGTTTTACTGTTTATGCAAATACACTTCATCTGGGATTATCCTCACAGCCTGTGGAGGTACCAGGGCAGTGTGTGTGGCTGAAATCACACAGCAGTTAGTGCAGCAATACTGATTTTGTTTGCAAATTGATGTATTTTTCCCTGTCTGTTTTCAGGGAGCTTGTGTGATGGTACAACCAGTCAGTGTTACCTGCTGCCGGTTTTGGATACTATATTCGTCTGGAGAAAGTACAGAAGAGGTGGCCTAGGGATGAAAATGTTGCATGATTTCTGTCAGTCTTTCCTGGCTGAGGATGCCTTGGGGATCAGCTGCCCTATTTCTGCTGCCATGTATCAAGGTAAACCGTTTGATGTGGACACGTTAGGTAAGGGTCATGTATAATGCATAGTTTTCAATATGGTCTTGGTAAGATTGTCTTCACTGTGTAAGAGTTCAGTGCCCTTGTCTGAACCGAGCCGTTGTTAGCGTGCAACTGGTTACTTTTCCAGAGACATCTGGAATTTCCTGTGGAAAGGTAGGCTAATATTTATGTAAGACAATGAGAAGCACAAAACTCATAGTGCCCGTTTGACATTTTGTGTTCCTAGAACTGTTCTCTCTTAGAACTGTGTCATTGCCCTAGACAGGGACTTACACATTTCATTTGACACCAGAGGGAAGACAATCATAAGATCTTGTCAAGCCCACACTATGCACATAATGCTCTGGTAGATACTGCATTTTTAAGAAATTACATTTAATAAGCCAAATACCCAGGCTCTAATCAGTCATCCAGTTACATCAGTACTTGTTTTGTATCAACTGTCTTTGAACATTTGTCACTTTTAAAAGATCACAAAGTAGTCATATATATTCTCTGTCTTCAGGTCAAAGCTCTGGTTTTGTTAATAAAATTCACAGAAAATATCTGTGCACACATTACTTGTTAAATTGTCTTCTTTAGAAAAGTATTTTTTTCTGAGGTTGCTCTCTGTGTGGTGCACTCTTCACCATCGTTTTTGGGGAGATGTTTTGATTGACTTACAGCTTTCCAGCTATTTCCTAATAAGTGTCAACAAAGTTTTGGCCACATCTGTTCTTTCTCTCGGTTATTACGTGCCTTTGAATGTGTACAAAGGCATCCGAGAGGTACTGCTACTTCTAAATTCGGGAGGGAATAGTATTGACAGCATTCCTTCTCTTCTCCCAGTAATATCCATTTTTCCTTTGGCAGACATCAGGGCTTTAGACACCCTGGATGAGAAAGCTGCGTTTCTTATGTGTTAACACTAGCAATATATTGGAAGACTGTGCTTTTGTCTCAATTAAGTTCAGAGCTAATAGTGAATAAATTTGACTTGCATTGTGTTTTAATTAGGTTTTCTTTTATAAAAATACCAATACTGCAAGTTAAATTTTGAGCGTATGGAAGTCACTGTCTGTTTTTAATTTCATTGGAACCACATTTTCATTCTTTGACAAATGAATGCAACCTTTAAATCTCTGTACTGAAATCTCTGAAGCTGTGGACAGTTTATTTAACATGGACATGGTATTTAAGCTGCTGTAGAGGCCTAAAAGGAAGTAAAAAGCTGTTTAGCAGATACCAAGATCCTGGTATATATGTTAGTTTTAGTAGCTTTTATTGGAACGCTTGATTTAGCCTGGATATCCTTGGATAAAATTAATGTCCACGATCTGCTCATTACTGTAAGGCAAATGTTTACATACCAGAATTAGGGGTTTTGTTTTGACATCCCATCGTTAAACTCAACTGAATGTTGAAGATAAATTACCTATTCTGTAGTATGATGAACTATGGTGGACAGAGTAAGACAGTAATTTTGTTGTTTACAGATTGCTACCTTAGTGCAGTTGATGCAACTAATAGGATGGTGGCTAAGGGAGGTTTTAAAATCCCTTTTAAATGTTTTGAACTGTTTGTTCTACAGCATGTGCCTCATCTTGATACTGCACACATCCTAAGGATACCACTAAATAGAACATACTTCAGTTTGATAACATAAGCAGACCTAGATTTGATTGTTTATCCAAATTTTTTGGATGGTTAGAGTATACTGACAGTGATAGGAATCTGTGGCAATATGTTTTTTAAAGATGACTGTACCTCTGTCACAGGTATCCTGTAATTTTTCTGTTGGTTCTTCCCATTTCTTTTTTCACATCCAAAGAAATAAATGAACTTAGCAATGGGGCATAGGGTAACAGTAGTGAAAAGGAGGGTGGTTTTGGCCCAAAACCAAACTGAAGCAGAGCTTTTCTTTATAATCAGAAATTAGAGTAGCATTCTGAATGGTTAAAGCTGCAAGATAGAGGAACACCTTTCCTTTCAGAGTAGTGAGGGTAAAAAACCCCACACTGCTGTTAGTCTGAAATGTACTGAGTGTCTGGATATTGTTCTGTGCTGCAGTGCCAGAAGAAGGTGCTCAGCAAATCATTTCAAGTCCTTTATTTCTGCACTCACAAGGAAATAATCTAGACTGAAGCAGATGGACAGGATTCACTCGTGACTGTTTAGGCCATTCCACATAGACTTTTAGTAAAAGTCCCAGCTGAAACAAAGAGGAGGAAGATGAGAAGGGAGAAAAAAGATTTCCAAAGGAACTAATGGAAGTAGGTCTGAGAGAGTTTCTGGGATAGAACATGCTCTGTCTTCCGCTGTACTTTTCACTCATTCATACTTTTACCCCTTGTTTTCTCCTGTTCAGTTTGCCAGAAATTCCTGCAGGCTCATCCTGAGGAGCAGAAGCGGCTGTGGGAGGTGGAAGCACCAGGAGATTGGAGCCAGCGAGTGAATATCTGGTTAAAAATTCAGATGGAGTCATCCCCTTCAGGAAGTGAGTTAAAACAAACAGTGTGAACTTGTCTGTGTTACAGTTCTATAAAGATAAGAAATGTAATCAAGGTTTAGGTAGTGATCATGGAGAGGTGGTGTCTCTGTTGTTTGCACATGGAGAAACTCCTGAGTGTGCAGTCCAGTTCCCTCATCTTTTCACAGTAAACAGGACAATTCTTAGAAATTATGAGGTAATGAAATGGAACCACAGAGCATCTGAGAGATCCTGAACAAAACACAGCCTTGGCATAAAGTGGCTGTAACTCCTGTTGCAGTGCACTTAGAGCAGGGTAGAAGTTAGCCCAAAAAATTCCTGTTGCACAACACATTGTCTGGGTTATAGACAAGGGTTTGTTTCTCTGAAATTGTTACAAAGAAGAAATTTGTATGGCCAATGGGCAGTGTGTTTAATTACCTTCAATTGCTGCCAATACCATTCTTGGATGGAAACACAAAGGTTTTCATTATGGGTTTTGGAAGATTCCAAGTACTCTCCTACAGGGTAAATCCTTTTTGCTGGGAGCATGTTCTGCCTACTTCACAAAAGATAGCGACAGAGTGGGGAAACCTTTTGACAGTTCATATGGGGATCTTGTTGATGTAATCTGTTCAGCTGGTTGGAGGACCCAGACAGGCCCCTCTGCTGCATGCACACAAGCTGTGATAAGCACTAGGTTCCAAAAGAAGGGCACACATTGTCTCTTTCTGGAAGTGCAGCAAGGAGTGCTCCAGAGCAAATTGCTCCCATGCCTTCCCACATCCATCCTGCTCTGTTTTGGCTCAGGAACCTTCCGTTGAGACACCGCGTTTCATCTTGTCTGCAGCACCCACAGGAGAGTTAAGTCAGACTTTAGCCCTAGGCTGGGTTCCTCTGAAGCCATTATATCTGTGTTCCTCATGCTTTAAACCAGCAAAACCTGGTGTTGCTCTTGCCTTTAATCTTGCTAAGTGAAGTTTATTAATGGCAACTGAACAGAACTATGATCAGATCAAAACCCAGCATATCCTGGGGGAGAGGATGCTTTCTTTTTTTCTTTCTTCATTTTGCCATCTTCTAGAAAAACAAACAAACAGATGAATGACCCAAAGAATGGAGAAGTATCATTCCACCAGAATTGCTGTCAGTGAAAAATATACATGAGGCTGGGGAACTGCCTTGATTGCAGCTTTCCACTACCTAAAGGGGGACAGGAAGAAAGGTGGGGATAGTTTTTAGCTGGACCTGTTGCAATAGGACAAGAGATAATGATTTTAAACTAAAAGAGGATAGATTTAGGCTAGATATAAGGAAAAAAATTTTTACTGTGAGGATGTTGAGGCCCTGGTAGAGGTTGTCCAGAGAAGCTGTGGCAGCCCCATCCCTGGAAGTGTCCAAAGCCAGGTTGGACAGGGCTTGGAGCAACCTGGTCTTCTTGAAGATGTCTCTGCTCATTGCTGGGGGTTGGATTAGATGACTTTTAAAGGTCTCTTCCAATCCAAACTATTCTATAATTCCATGATTCTATCTTTAGGGGGTCTCTTGGGAACAAGGGCTTCATTCTGCCTTTCTCTGTTATGCAGAAAGCAAAACACAATGTAATTCAATATTGTCAGCTCCAATCAGGATCTATGGCAACAACTGTGAAAACAGACAAGTCTTATTCTGCTCTGATTTCTTAGATTCCTGTTGACATTTGCAGTGCTGTGTTTTGGAACAAAATTACTGAGAAGAAAAATTGAATATTTTGCTCATATTATGTATTTTTTTCCCACACCAGTACTCAGGATTGAATACCATTAATGTTCTTGTAAGAATTCTACAGTCATAGATATTCCAAAACAGGTTTCTGTAATCCTGAGGTCAGAATTTTCAATTTTGCAAGGTTGTGTGGCTGCATCTAGTGGCAGTTCATATAAACTGCAGCACTCTGTTTGCTGCAGCTGGTACTTCAGTTTGGATGTGCACAGATACATAGGCATGCATACACACACTTCTGTCTGCACATATACATATATCTATAAAAATAAAGCTTTTTAGCATGTCACACATAGCTGCAATCATTCATTCTGAATTAATTCTTATTGTTTGAAAAACGTAGGAGATTTAGTTTCAGCAAATAGTCTCAGTAACAGGAACACGGTGATATTTCTCTTCTGGGGCTGGTTGGAGGAACAGAAATCATTTCACATGGTTTGATCGTGGTTACTAAATCTACCAGCAGTGAACTAAGCTGTTTTGAAGTAGTTTAGTAATATACATAAAGCATGTAAATGTGAAGCTAATGCAAAACCAAGCAGACTGAGAAGAATTAAAATAAATTTCAAATGATTGCTTATAATCCTTTATCTGAATTGGTCAGAGCACCTGTATTTTCTGAAAAGGAGAAAGGGATATGGATTTTCCAGGTGTAAGAGGTGAACAGATCATCTATTTAGCAGAGCTTTCAAGACCCACAGACATTTTGTTTCTAGTATAGTTATTCACCTTTGTTTTTTTTGGTAGTGTCATGGGGCACTCTGGTTTGGTTAATTAACAAAAACAAGGCAAGAGGGATTGAAGGTAGCAGTCAGGTGGCTTTTTTTGGTGGTTTGTTTTTTTTTTTTAATTGAAATAGCCATGGAAGTAGGATAATGTTTTTTCCTTTTTAATCTCTTTCTGGGGTGAAATATTCACCATATTTCTCCAGAGGCTAAAGTGGGCTCTTGTATGGAGAAGACTCCAACCAGTAAACCCAGACAATCAGATATGGACCAGATGAATAAGGTACAGTGACTAATATGCCATTTTATGACTTTGTTTTTTATTGGTGGCCTTTTCCCTTTTTAGTGAAGTAGAGAGGTTTAAATATGAGAGGGTTCCACAGGTGTGTTTTACTACTGACTCATGTATCTATGTAGGTAGTCACAGCTATATTATATATATATACACATACACACATATAAATGATATTTATAGCTGATTTATATAGCTGTAACAGTTTGAGAGGCTAAAGAATGCAGAATAGTTTTCACTAAATGCTTTAGTTACATCCTCACTGAGATAAGGGAACTGTAACCAAGCAGGTATACAGCGAATTCCAAGGTTTGCATATGGAATGGCTTTTTTAACTCCACTGTGGTCTTTCCTGTGCAGGGGCTTGAGTGTGACTTTAGAATGAATAAGCCAAACTCTTTACGATCCTAATTATGTTATCTCAGTGCTGAGCTGCAGATCTGACTGTGCTTAGCTTTTTGCACGACCGAGGCCTAAAACAGGCAGTAAGGTTTGAATGAAGCTTAAGCCATGTATCTGAGAAAGCGAATCACAGGAATGAAGCTTTTTCAAGTAATAAAGAAAAAGGAGAGACGAGTGGAAGCAAAACGAAGAGCTGCAGGGGTTGTTTCCCCAGCACATTTTGGTTGCCACACAATTAAATCAGTTTGTTTCCTTCAGCCCTGAGTGTCCCGGGGGAACTGTGACGGCTCCGGCCCCTGTAGTGCATGCTCTTGTTGTGTGCTGTGGCCATGGCTTCAGAGCCCACCCAGCCAGATCAAGGCTCTCTGTGCTCCCAGTTTTCCTTATACTGACACTTCTGGGAAGGCAGGCAGAGCAGCAGGAATGAAGCTGTTCTATACAAACTGTGCAGCTGAGTTTCTTGCCTTGCATGTTTATGGCAGCCGTGGCCGACAGGGGCATTTGATATTAGGATCAAGTCACAGTTTCTCTTGTTTGTTTATAATTTGCTGTTCCTTCTGTCTTGGCTCTGATTTCAGGGTGTTGAATGCTTTCCTGGGGTTGGGAAAGTGGCAGGAGATGCCACAGAGAAAAAAGATGACACAACAGCAGCAGGGACTCTAAACTCACAAGGTCCTGAAGAGGAGGACTTGGAACAAGGTGCAGGCAATGCTCGGCAACATAAAGGACTCAGGAAAAGAGCAGGTCCTGGGGACTTAGTTGGAGACAAGGCCACCAAACAATTTAAAGCTACACCATAATTGTTATATCAGAAATCAGCAAAATTCAGTATGATCTTAAAAATTGTAATTGATTGTTCTTAATTTGTAACACTGGAGAAATTTCTTCAGGTAAGATGGAATTTTTTGCAGCACATGTTCTCCATTTTATGTTTTGTTTTAAATAAAGCTTTTGTTTACTAAATGTCCATTCCTTTTTCTTCTCACCAAGTAATTAAGTAGTAGCTGACCCTAGTTATTTCCCTGCTCTGAAAAGATTTTATTGGATTGCATGAGGTGTCCAAAGGGGAATAATTGGAGGGCTTGTAGGTACTGATGTAAAAAGATATTTCTATGGAAACCACATCCTGCATTATGGAAGAAAGATACCACAACACACGTTGGTATCAGAATGACAGTTGTAACCTTCCTTTCAGAGTGAACAATTGATCTTGAATTGCTTTCATTTGAGCTTTTCTAGCAGAAAAATCTGCCTTAAACCCTGTGGTGGACAAGATGGCACACAAAGGCCATTCATGCAGAAAAAGTTTGGTGCAGAGAAGAAGAGTGAACAAGCTACAGGCGTTAAACTGCCTTTCAGTTCAGGCACTGTGATAATTCTGTGTGCAAGCTCAGGGTGTAGAACTTCATGTAGATTCCATATTGCATGTTTTATTTCCTGTAGGCTCTTTCCTAATGTTTTGCATTCAATTAACTTGGAAATATAGCATATTTCTCCAAATTACTCATGTTATGGCTTGGTAAAGAAATTTTGCTCTTTTACCACAGGCTGGTTCTGTGTTAGAATATTTTAATTTTTTTTAAGTGGGGAATTTCAAAAGCCTGAATGTTGTGTTAATGAATTACAGGTGAAACTGGTAAGATCTATTCTAGTGGCAGAGAAGGCTTTGCAAAGAGGTGAACAGCAGGAGGGTCTTGATAATCCTGAACAGATCCAGCAGCCTGTAATTCTTAAGTGGCTGCCTCGGAGCAAGGAGAGGTAGTTGTTTCTTTCCAGAAACAAATCCAGTATTACCAGGGAGACAGTTCTGTAGGCAGGCATTGTGGGTACACTGTAGGGATGTATATTTTTCTCCCTCTGCAGCATAATTGCTCACACATAGCCCCATCACCCTGTTTTTGTTTAAGGTTGTGATTTAATGTAGCATTTATTCATGTATCCAAGTAACTCCTTCCCCGTTGAGCTGCTCTGTAAACCATATGCCTGAGACACAGTGAAATCAGACCTTCCTAAGCATCTCTTAAAAAAAAATAAAAGAAATGCTATAATTGGAACTTACAAGTTTTTGCCAAGAGAATTAAAACACTGGATTGTGTGCCAGCCTTCATCACGTTGCTATGGTTCTCTTGTCGCAAAGAAAGTGCATTTAGGACTAACTTTGAAGTCAGTTGATCTTAAGGTTGTTGAAAAGTCACCAAGAGTGTGCTCTAAAGACTGCTAGAAACTCCCATGTCCTCCTGTACAGCAGCCTATGTTGTTGAATGTATGGTTAAATACATACCTTTTTCTTAAAAAAAAAAATACTGTATTTGTGAAGAGTTGCAATACCAGTTGCTTTGAGCTATGATAGAAAATTATTATATTTCTGTTCATGAAGGCTGGTCTGGAGTTGCAGTAGCCTGGCAAACTGGCCTCATGTCCAGTTTGCACATTATATTATAGTGGCAGAGTAAGGAAAACTGGGATTGTTCCAGCAAGTGAGGAACGTTGAGAATTTTAATCTGAATTAGGTCTTTCAACAAAATTTTGTCCAAGAAGGCCCCAGGAAACTCTCTGTGAATTTGTATTAGAATAAAGGAGATGGATAAGGTACTGTCTGGAATGGGCAAATGACTAATTAGATTAAATTCATTCTATATCTGGAGACACTTTGAGTTAGAGGATAAAACCATCAATTTTTCAAAATCCCCAAAATGATTTTCTGTTTCACTTGTTAGCTGGTGATCCACAGCTACATTAACAGCCACTTTACTGGCTGTTCTCACAGAAAAGTTGCTTCTTTCCTCTGTTGAATGTATGAATCTCCTTCCTTGTTGTTGTTTAGGTTTTTGTTTTCTAAGTGTCTCTTTGTGTTCTAAGTATAAAAAATTCTCATGATGACAACTGGGCATCTCACAGAGGTAAGTAAAGGTGCATTTGCTGAGGTTGTGGTGGCAGGTGCTTGGTACTCTCTAAACAAACAAAAGAGATCATTCTTCTCATCAAAACTTGGGACAGTTAGAGCCAGGAGTTCTGAGGTCCTACTTATCTGTACTGAAATCCAGGGGTACAGGTTCCATGAGGACAGAGGCTTGCTCTGTGTTATTTCTGACTTACAGAACAATTAGTCTGAATGTTGATTTAGGTTTTTGTTGTTGGTTGGTTGGTTGGGGTTTTTTTGTTATATTGGTGCTTTAAGGTATCTGATTAATGCAGAAGCTTGGACCTGCAGCTCATTCTTAGCAGTCTGAAGCACTGCTTAATGAGATCAGAAGAATCCTAAGAGGGTCTGAAGCAGAAACAAATCCAATATTTTCACTGTCTTAATAGAACAGAGTAGGAAGAACACACCCAACAGCACAAACATATTTTTTTCTCTCCGTGGAAGTTCTTTTATTTAAAAGAAATCTGCATTTACTTAGGGACAGGATGGTTTCAGAGTGCTGAAAAAGTTGGCAAAGGCTCAAAAGAGCATTCCAGTTCTTGGAGGGAAGTTTTCAAAACCTCGGATTCAATCTCTTCCTGAATCTACAGTTTGGTTGTGATGAGACACGGTGATGTTTCTGCTTAGGAGACAAGGAGGTGAGTGTGTGTGTGTGTGAGAGGGGTGGCAGGTCTGCTGAGAGGGAGTTTGTACCTATGGCTCTTACAAGCAGAGAGACTTAAGTCTGGCCTGCAAGTAAGATGTTAGACATCAAGATTAGTGTTAGCAGTCATCTGGTGGGTGTGTGCCAACTGAAAAAAGGATTTGATTTGCTCTCAAGGCAAGTAAACATATGGATTTTAAGGCTAGAAATTTCATTACGTTAATCTGTCGTGATGTTTCGCATAATGTAAGCCAGACAATTTCGTGCATGGTTGCTGTGTCAAAAAATCATTGGTTTTGCTTGAAACAACCCATTTTTTAGAGGGATTGTTTTGATTTGGCAGTTTTGATTTTCAGATGTTGGGCAGTGGGAAATCTGCCACGTTTGTTGGCAAGTTGTTCTAAAGTTTTGTCTTTACAAGTGCATCCAGTTTCTTTAGTCTGAATTAATTTTGTTTCAGTCTCCTGTGATGGATTTTGCTTTTCTGTTTAACACTGGGCTGTGCCTCTGGTACTATCAAGATGCTTTCAATGTGGGGATGGAGACTTGTGGTCTGTCTTGACATCAGTGAAGAGCACTGGTGTTTGGATCTGCCTCTGGGAGGGAGCTTTTCCTGACCTTGCTGCATTCTTCTTGTCCTTTCAGATAGATTTTCAATTTTTCAAATTCCTCTTAGGAGCCGAAACATCATCAGAGCCCCAGTTCTGGTCCCAGTCACGCTGAGCGATGCGGGGCTGCCGTGACCTGTGGTTGTAAATCATCATGGAATTCTCTTGTGCTTGTGGATGACCATGCACTGTAAAACTCAAACTTAACTAATCTGTTTTGATGTGTGTGTGATGTCCGCACTGAAAACGCGGCCTTTGCAGCGTCACCTGTCTCAGTACCACGAGATGGCACCATTACACAGCGTAACTTTGTCGTCATCTCTCGGGGCTGGAGACCGTGCCCGGGGTTTAAATGCATCCCTGGCTGGCTTGACTTCCTCGGGAAGGAGGATGGGGGTGTGGTAAAGCTTATTTTGTGTTTGTCATTCAGGCTCATTAATCTGTGGAGTTTGTCTCCAGTGGGCTCCAGGATGATTTTTTCAAATACTTGTGAAGTCAAGGTGAGGTCAGAGTAGCACAAAATGCAAATTGCACCCAGATTTTGCCCCTTTGTACTCCTGTCTCATCAGGAACCCTGGGTGTGACTTTCCATGTTGTATCTCATTGTTTCCCAGCAGATGATTCTGGCTCTGTTGTGCAAAATTTTTAGATGTTTGGGAATAGAAATTAACACTCAATACCCACTTTTGACTTGTATGACTTGATTCTGAGAAGTGAGCCATCTGAAAGTCTGCCTAGCAAGCAGGTGCCAAAGTAGAAAAGAATCAGGGATGTTCAAATTCATATTTTAGTGTCCTTTCCTCTGGATGAAGAAGGGAGGGAACAGTGTAAACTTCATCTACCTGGATACTTCTTAATATTTGCATATTAAGGATGTTGCGGAAAAAGGGGAAAGTCACGTGTCCAAATTGAATTTCTGTTTTGTCAACCTTATTGCTCAACTGCATAAACAAAGAATGCATCCAGCTGTAGTTCATTGTTTGGTACTGACTTAGGCCTTCCTTTATGTATTTCTTGTTACAGATGAGCATGCAATAAAATTTAAGTACATGGGAAACAAAATCAGGAGCTTGTAATTAGCCTGCTTTGGAATTTTTCCTCTTGCAGTCCAGCTTGATGGTAAAGTCCCAGTTTAATCTCCTCTATTTGCATTAGACTTTATTGACTTTTTCTGTTTTGAAGGTTGTTGGGTTGTGGTGGTTTTCTTTTTAGTGGTGGTTTTTTTTAAGAAGTCTTTTGGTTTTAATTTAAACTGAAGGCTCCATTTTTGGAAGATCAATAAACTCCATCTGGAAGAATTCTTTTCTCCCAGCCACCTGACACTTAGATGAAGTTGAACTTTTTCTTTCTTTCTTTCTTTTCCTTTTTTTTTGTGTCATCCTCAGGGAGGAGATCAGAGCTTGCGTTCACCATGATGAGTGCATTTGGGGATGTCGGTATTCATTCACCAACATTGGATTTGTAAATTAATAGCTCAGCCTCTCTGGACTGTGGTATGTTAAAGGTCAGTGACCATGAGAGGAGAAACACTTCAGAGCTGTGCGTGCCCTCTGGTCAGCACAGTGGCCTTGGCTTAATGGCTTTAATTTCATGCTGCTTTTAAAAGATACAGATGTGCAGCATACCTTCAATCCTCCTACCTGGAACCAGTAATCCTGTCCCAGCTTTCTGCAAGGGAGTGGGGAGGGAGAGGAGAAAAACCCTTCCTAAAAGGATTAGTTGTACTGACTAATGTTCTGAGTTTCTCCTTGCTTGGCATGTCCCCTCTCATCGAAGCCTTTGATAAGTATCTTAACCAAGATGCATTTTGGTAAATGCTGTCTTCAAGCCTCACGATATAAAAGAGCCTTCTGATTCCCCCGCCCTCTCCAGATCTTGGGGCTGGTTCAATCTTTTTTAAAGCTATTTCTCTTGTGCTGCATGCAGAGCCCATCTGCTGTAATACAGACTGAAATGCTGCTTTTATCCTTGTTTGCGTAGAAGGTTGATGGGTAAATCAATTGGAGTGAAAGACACATTGTCCCTCTTTGCTCTATGTCACAGGCACAAATATCTTCCTTTTAAAATGTCTCTTGGTAGAAGCCAAAGCCTTTGGCACAAGCCACCTCTGCTAGTTTGACCCCTTTTGTGCATCTGGGATGGAGGAGCAGCTCTGAGAAGCACAGAACAAAACCAGCAAAATAGCAAGAGAAAAGGTCAAGAAGGGGTCTTGCTCCCTGTAGACATCAGAAGTTTCTGCAAGATGATATTTAGCATGTCCTGCCTGAACAGTTAAGGCATCAAAGACACGAGCACTTCGATAGGTAATATCCTCATGAGTTGTCAAATAGATTGCAAAGCACGTTGCTCTGCCATGCTGGGGATGGGAGGGAGGGACCTTACGTCTTTCTAGTCATTGAGGTAACTGAGACTGAGAGCTTCAGAGAGCCTTTGCTTCCACAGATGGATATTCCATGCTGTGCTCTGTCCTTGCCTGGCTTTTGACTTACAGGCCTAAGCTCACAGAGTGGTGCTGTGGGCCTACAGTGGAAAGGGAAGGCAGGTTTTTGCCAAAGACAGAGCTGACATCAGTTCCCAGCAATAGAAGTGCTTGATTTATGCCTCTGTATTTTTGCCTCTGTATTTTTGCCTGGTTGCAGCCTTGCAGTGACTTACTCTCAGACCAGTCAGTCTCTTTGATGCAGTGTAATTACAGTGGCAGAGATGATTCCATCAATAGGATCTGAAGGGGAGGTAGCACATACTTGGATAGTTCACCTCTCAACGTAGCAGGGTCAGGACAACCAATATTGCCTGTCCTAGTCAAGGGAAAAGGTCATTGGTATTAGAAATCCAGGAGGCAGACAGTATCCTACTGCTCAGGACCTGGAAATGCAGGGAAATACAAGCCTGGCAGCTTTGAAACTGGAATATTCCCTGTGTTTGTGGCAGTGGATTGGTGTAACTCTGATCAGAAAGAATCCTCTCTGCCAGATCCCATGGCTGAACCCCTGCCCAGGACAGTAAGCTCATATGGTGGTGGCATGGGCTGAGTTGTGTTCTTCACTGTTGTTACAGATTTTTCACAGCCCCCTGGTTTCGTCTGCAATTTTTGCTGCTCAGGCACAGGTCTGCCTCTCCCCTCTTATCTCCTGCTCAGGAGTAACACGGATCCTCAGAGCAGGCTGCTCTCCCTCACAGGACCCTGCCAGCGTCTGCAGTCGATTCATAACGACTTACCTGGGATTCACTTGTCCTGAAAAATAAACATGGACTGACAGCTTTTATACCTAATGCCTGAAAAAAAGAAAGAAAACAAGGAAGCACAGAAGAGAAGCCAGTTGATACAGGGAGAAATTATACAGTGCCAGATTAGCTAAAGTCTTTTCCTGAATGCTGGAACTCATCCAGGGTGAAAGTCACTGTGTTGCTGCTTTCTGATGCTGACCTTGCTTGTTCAGAAGCTGTACCAGGGCACATCAGTCCTGACTGCTTGATCACAGCCTCTGTGTAGTTTGGGCCCCACTGTGTCCTGGCAGTGGATATTCCTGGGAGCGAGCATCCCACACCGCGCACCACTGCCGAGGGAGCAGTTTGAACCCAGGGATGCTTAGGCTACAATTAGTGGCCAACTAATAACACCACCTGTTGAGAAATACCAGTTGAATCTGTGGCTTCTGGTGCTGAGGAGTGAACTGATTGGGAGGGAAAATTAGCCAGGATGTATTTTAATTGTATTTATTAAATTCCTTTAAAGCTTCCAAATCATTTGCAAAGGCATGGGTGGGAGCTTTAGTGAGACGGTAGGTTAAGGAAGAGAATGAGATTGTTGGCTTGGAGAAAAGGGGGGTGAGGAATTACAGTGCCTTTGTGTAAGTAAGTCTCTTTCTGCATCAAACTGTGGTTTTTGACCTTCCTAATTAATGTTGTTTTTCTTCTTACTGCAATGCAAGCAGTCCCAGCCTGACCTGTTGGTTCACAAGATAAAAGGGGTTAACTCATCAGAATGAAGATCCCCTCTATTGGCTTATCCAAATCTTTACTAAAAGTGTGATATCCATGAACACAAATAGAAAAATGCATCCAAGAATTATGTATGTAGGAGTTTAAAGGAGGGAGTGAAAAAAGGAAAAAAGTCCGTGTTGCTTTGAGGTTATTTTAAAAACTGAAACTGAATAGGTCAATACCCCTTAAGCTTTTTGGTCTTTAATTCTCTTAATGGTATGGCAGAAATCGTTAATTGTATTATTAAAAAAGCTTTGAAGACTGTATTAATGTAATGTGACCTCGGATCAGTCAAGATCACATTTTCATTATGATTAAAAGATTCCTTGTCCTGAAACATTGATCTCATCTCCAGCTGGCTGTGTCAGCCGGAGAGGGGCTGGCTGCACGGCAGGGCAGTAGATGGCAATATTGCATTTCATTCTGCAGCTGCTCTGGGAGAAATGCTCACCTCAGAAAGGGGCCATGAACTTTTCCCCTCAGCTTCCAAGAGCGCGTTTGCACTTACAGACTGTATTAAGTATTCCAGAAGGGAAATAACTCAAAATTCCATTTTGAACCCAAATTTCTTTAGTGACTGGTGTCAAGTGCCTGAGCTACAAACTGCAGGACCCAACCAGTCCTGATCCTGCTTGTCAGCTCTGAGAATGGGCATTTGCATGTTAGGGACCATCAGCATTGTCTGTCGTGTGGCAGGGATTCAAGGAGGCAGTATCTGACCCCCAGAAGTAACATCTCCTGTTGGCTACTGTCATTTGTTTGGGTTTTTGGTGAATTTTCAACCTTTTTNGAATTTTCTCACTTTTTTTTTTTTTTTTTTTTTTTTTATTCTTCCTCCTTTTTGGTGAATTTTGCACCTTTTCAGTGAATTTTTCACCTTTGCAACAGGGGACTGAAAGCTGAATCAACTCGTTTAGTTTATTTCATAATTGGGGAGGGTCAGAGAGGTTTGTAGCTCACATTTTGTCTTCCTTTCAGCTGTAATATTTGGCCAGACCTTATAGCAGGTCCTGGAGAGGAAGAGAAGAGCTAGTTAGCAAAGAGCCAGGATTGAGGAAGGTGTGTGTTACAGGGTCTTACACACGCTGGCTGTGCCGCGCCCTAATGCGCTGTGCTGCTGAGTAGGCAGACAAGGATTTCAGAACGCGGGTGTCATCTGGGGTCGGGGATTTATGGAAATGAAATATGCTGTGGCAACTCCAAGGTACTGTGTATGTAAAGTGCTACTCCTTCCCTGTCCCGTGGGCACGTGCCACGTGTCTCCACAGTCCTGTGAGGTACCAAGGTAATTGCCTTAAAACTCCTTGCCACGCAGGGTGTTGCAGGATGCTGGCGTTCACACCGAGTGATGGGAAGCAGAGGGGTGTGCTGGCTGGTGTTAAAGCCTCAGTGCTGCTGACTTTTCTATAAATAACTGCTGTCTGCTGTAATTGGTCATATCACAGCCCATGGTGATCTTTTATATTATTGCTGGCTGCTGGAAAACTCCCAGAGGCGTAAAATAGATACCAGGAAGTTCCTGCACCCAGCACTGCGTTTCCCCATACAGCACAACAGGCTAGAACAGAAATAGTGTTTATCAGGAGCTGATGAAGAATTTTCTGCAGCAGGAAGGATGGGGGAAAAAAAAAAAAAAGAGATTGCACCTCTAAAATGATAGCAGCAGGTCATCTCTCCTGCAGGATATTGCTGGGTCTGTTGGAAAGAGAAAATCTTCGTAGGGTTTCTAGTGTGGAACTGAATAGGTATTATTATTTGTCTGCAACTTAGGGGTATTTTTCAGCTCTCCATAAAATAACAGTGTCTTGCAAGAGATTGAAAACTAGAGAAAAATGTCAGTAGTTGGCTTGTGTAGTGTGTGTGTGCGTGTGTGATTAAAATGTGTAGTGTGTTCTATCCTGAAGGATTCAGAGCCCTTTACAGGCCAGGAATGCTCTGTGCCACCCTTCCTTAAATTCAGCCAGCTGTATTTGATGTGAAGCACAACACTGAGGTGATGCTGCCCAGCATCAGGAATTGATGTTTTTATTAAGAGAGGGTGGGAAATTATTTGAGTGGAAAGGATTGAATTGCCAAGCTCAGCAGTGAGCAGTTAAAATAGCAAATGGCTCTAAGGCCATCAGGTGGGTGTGGGTTGTGTGTTCCACACTCTCACTTAATTTCCACCTCTGTCCTAATCTGCATTTGCCCCTCAACAACAGAGTGTGGTACCCTGCATGTATATACAGAATTCATGCTTCACTGGCCTAACAAAAACTTTGCTCATGTCAACAAAGAGTTTATTAGAACTGAAATCTTTCCAGCATTACACAGAAGCTGGCACAGAGAACAAGACTGTGGAGGGACTTGTCAACAGCCTCTCAATTGACTTTTGCTGACTGATATTTCAAGACTAGATGCTATTGTAGGGCATTTAATGTAAGAAAGGATTGTTGTGAGGTCTTAGCTTCTGTCCTGGTTGTTTGCTATTGGTGGGAACTCTTTGGTTCCAGCAGTTTGGTTCTTTGTGATGTGGAAGAAGCATTGAAAGGCCACATAGCTTTGGGTCAGAAATGTATTTTCCTTGAAGATCCGCCAAGAAAGTGTCAATGTGACAGAATCAGGGCAAAGAGTCTACAGGGAAGAGAACAGCAGGATGCCTTCTGTGGCTTCAGACAGCTCCACCAAGTGAGTCCTGGGGCCTGGCTTGAAAGCAAGACGTATTGCTTGCTGTAAGAAGGCATTGCTGATGGAAAAGTCTCAGCTATTCTGTTTGGATACTGAAGTCTCCAAAGCAGTGAGGAATCACCCTTGTGCAGCAAAGCACTCCAGTAACATCAGGCTAGGCTAGGACTTACACCTGCTGCTCTTCAGCCTCTCTGTCAGCCCTGCTGCATGACAATATCCGTTTTTGTGGGTGAAAATGCATACCCAGAGCCTGATTCAGACCACTTGATCATGCTTAACTTTCCTTGGGTTCCCTTCTTCCAGCCAGGATCCCCTAACTCTATAGACAGTCATCTCATTGTTTGTTGTTCTCATTCCTGCATTTATCTCAGGTGCCTTCATAAGCAGCCTGAATGTGACCTGTTTGTATGGATTGGTCTTAAAATATTGCAGTATTAATTTAATGGCTAAAAAGCCAAACAAAGTAGAAAAATTACAGAGGCAGTTGGCAATTGATAGAATACTCTGGAGATATTGGAGGAAAATTGTTAGTAATATCTGAAAATTCAGATGGAGAATTTCAGATGGTTGCCTGCATTTGAATAATACATGGGTAGGAATTCAGCACTGAGACTCCTCAAACTAAAAGTGAACAATTCTTAGTGAAGACAACACCTATTCAGAAACAGCAAAGCAAACTGTAAGAAGGAGAGCTCTGGGAGTGTAAAATCCCAGCTAAAAACAACGCTGCAGTCCAGGAAATGAGCACATCTGGCTCCTTGAGTCCCAGCAGTGATCCTGAGTGACCATTTCGTACTGGGAGAAGACACAATGAAACAAAGAGTTACACCTGGAGAAGACTCCAGTCTGCAAACTGCAGTACAAAAGCTTTTCTCACCACCTGCTTTTGAGGACTGCATCAGGAAAGAGCCCCTCCAGCCCAGTCTTCTGAAGGCAAACTGGTGCTTTCCACGCTGCTCTGTGCACCTCTGGCACCTTGCAGAAAGATAAAGGTAAGCTGGTGGGACATCTTGTGCCTCTTTCTCTTATTCTAGCAGTTGTTTCTCCTTTGCTGTCTAGTTCTCACCACGAGGAACTAAATTCATGAGGGACAGGGAGGTTTTGTTCTTCAGATTGCTGGAGTAGAGTTAGATTTTTGTTTCACTAACAGGCTTTTTGTTTTTTTTGCTCCGAGTCTTCAGGTTCCAGAGAAAAATATGAACAAACCCCTCTGACACCAGTTTTCACCATGACAGTAATTTGAGTAGAAACAGCTTTGCCAGCAAATAAATAAATAAATATTATATGAAAAGCTTTGGATGGAGCTGCCATGTTCATTCTTGTTTCTAAAGCCCCCACAGGCCATGTCACATATGTGGGTCATGGGGTCTATTGATTATGTGTCAGACCCTTAGGTGTCAGTAATCAATAACACTAACCTGCAGAAAATGCAGCAGAGGTTTGCTAAACCAACTCTTCACATTGTTCTTTTTCTTGTATTTAAGTTTTCTGTGCCTCACTAACAATAACAGAATTCATAGCAGCAAAGGCAGGGCAGACAAAAACCTCATTTGGCTGCCAACTCATTTGCTGTCCGTTTTCATCTGGTTCTGCATGGTTCTTGGTGAGAAGGCAGGATGAGGAGGGGCAAGACAGGAAAGGGTATTTCCAATTGAATGGCTTCTGAGAAGTAGAAATGAAAGTGATTGAGTCGGGAGGACCTAAACATTTTGACCCCGACAGCTTATTAATATTTAACAAGGTGCCAGATTTTTCTTTGACACTGGAAATTGTTGCGACTGTCTGTCTCCGACAGACTGAGTCTGCTTTCTCAGTCCACCATATCTAATGTACCTGCTTCCAGCCACGAATAGTCCTTATTCACAAATGCTTTCCTTTATTTGCTATTTCTGAGAATAAAGAAGGTAGCTTGGCAGATTAAGTTGTGATTTTTTTTTCATTCAAACTTCATATCTCTGTATGTTCTCAATGGGTCACTGAGCAGACTGTGGTTTTCTTGTGTTGATTGTGGTTTTTAGAATCATTCCTCAAATAACTTCTAACAAAACATTTATTTGCCTTTTTCATTTGCAGATTGCTTGTGAGCTGTTCCCTGTGACAGTTACATCTTTTAAATGTAAGCAGCTCTGATGAGATAAATACAACAATTTGGAATTCAGATTCTTACTTTTATTTGTACTAATGCAATTTTTCAGGATGGTTTATGAAATGGGGATCCTGTGGGGGGTGGGAGAAAAGTCTATGCCATAAAGATAATGCAGCATTGAACGAGCAATACTCAATAGAGCAGATGAAGAGTAGAAGAAAAAAATATGTTTATGTATTATTTAGGTGGTCTGCATCCCCACTCTTTTGGTGCCTGTCTCTCTGCATTGTCTAGGTGGATTAGCTGCCTAATGTGGATGTGCAGATCTGAATGACTTTGCCAAGGTCACACAGAATGTCCATGACAGAGCTGGATATTGAATTGGTCTCTTTTTTAAAAAAAAAACCTCCAAAACCAAACATTAAACCATCCATAAGAATTTATTGTTCTCCACTCCCAATTAAATAAAAAAAAGGCCTTTGCTTAATAGATAGCTTAGTGTCAAATTGAGAGAGAGGATCCCCAGATCAGAGAGCTGCTTGGTTTGGCTTTAGGAATTTCCAGTCAAGACTGTGAGTTCTCAATGCTATTTTTGTGAATCCCCCACAACATGGGTGTAGACTTTGAGATCTCAATAAGTATTTGGGGTTTTCTCTTGGAGATGCTTGTCTGTCTACTTTGGTAATGTTTTCATTGCACCCCAAGATTGATGTCAAGGAACTTCTGTCTTTTTGGCTTGTTTGAAGAGCAGTCCAGAATATACTTTAAAATTTTATTTTATTTTTTATTGCTCCAGCTGCTCTGTTAAGTCTGATTCTGATAATTCATCTGTTCCCCTTAATAGAACTAGGCAAACATTTGGTGATTTGAGTTTACAATGTGTATTTATGCCTTGCCATTGGGGAATCAGCTTCCATTTTTGCATTTAGAAAGTTTTAAAATGAAACCTGAAAATATTTTCCCTCTCTTTACAATGTTTAAATTGCAAAGCGCCCTGTTGCTGCCTTGAGCTTTCTGCATTGGGCATAATCAGTCATTTCCATGATAATCCACTTACAACTGTGCTCAATTACCCACTTGGGCTGTGAGTTGCCAAGTACTTGCCTACTTGCAGAGGATAAAACCCATTTGGAAAAAAATGGGTAACAAGTGAATGCCAGGATAGGGGTAAACCTGGAGGGAAAGACTGCCAGGGGAGGGGGAATGCTTGGAGTTGAGAGGCACTGGAGGAGAGAGAAGAAACATGGTAAATGCTGAAAAGGCAGAGAATCATGACAGGAAAAAAAAATTAAGAAGAGGGAATATGAAAACAATGTGACTTGGTTGATGAGGTCTTGTCTAGCAGATGGAGGAAGAGATTTATGCCCAGCTTTGCACATGAACTTCTGGGTGACCGTGGGCCATCTGTATCACCTCCTTGTCCTCAGCTTCACCCTCTGTAAAACAGGTCCTGTGGTACTCACCCTCCTCTGAGGTGCGTGGATGGGAAGGGCTAGACAAGGGCTGCAGTAGCACTGGGTATCCTGATTTATTGCTTTTCCTTTGCTAAGCCAGCATTTAGTCAATGGCACTCTGCTCTTTCACGTGCAGGAGAACTAGAAACCTAAAGAAAGAAAACCACACTGCTCCTCAGCTGTGTTTCGGGAAAGGAGGGAGGCTTTTAATTATTTAAGCATCTCCTTTTCATGTTGCTTCTGGTTTTTGAATCGTTATCATTATAGTTGTTAAGGTTATAGGCTCTACATAAATCATTTAAATAATAAATAAGTCATATCATTAAGTAATACACTGGTATTATTTATGGCTGTAGGGAGAGGGTAAGAATACTGTGGGTAAGATTGTGTTTAAAATGAAAAGAAGCCTTTGTGAGGCTCATTTCAAACACTGCCTTTTGGAGTAATGGCATTAGCTTTTGGAAATTATCCTGGGAGGTGGATTTGGATGTCCCATCCCTGGAAGTGTTCAAGGCCAGGTTGGATGGGGCCCTGAGCAACCTGATGTAGTAAGTGGCATCCCTGCCCATGGGAGAGGGTTGGAACTCGGTTATCTTTAAGCTCCCTTCCAACCCAAATCATTCTGTGATTCTATGATTTGCCCTGAAAGAATTAGCACCAAATTGTCTGTCTCAAATCCTCTCTCCCTCAGTAAAACCAGAACCAGTCATTTGAAACTGGAATTTATTTATTTATAATATGTAAACAAAGTTAGGAAGGTGTCACTTGAAAGTCTTATTTCTGAAGTGAAAAATCAATTTAATTTTTAATATATTGTAGTTAGAGAGTGTTCTACTTGACTTTGGCTCTGAGTTTTTGTTCATCTGTTTAATTCTCCTTGGCTGAATTTTCCACACAATTTGAGTGTTTGAAAGAAAAAAAATTGTCCCAGCTAGTCTTCCTTGTGGCTCATCATTGCCAAATGGCTGGGAACACATCAGTTCTGTAATTTGGTAAAAATAAGCAAAACAGATGTGGAAGAATTATCAGTGGGTGACAAGAAGGATAATTTTAATAATAATTATGTTTCTGTGCAGGGTGATAAGACTTACCTTCTCCTGAGGAGTATAGTTTGTCACTGGCATGTCCTACCTTAAGGGTGTATAAACACAATTTCCTGGTCTCTGCTTTTGAATTACCTAGCTGGACCTGGCTGCAATGGGATGGAAAAACTGGTTTCTTTTGCCCTGGGGCAGGATCCACCCAACTCTTTGCCAGTGAGAAATGCCATTGAGTCTGCATGACCAACACCGGAAACTTGCTGCTGTCCTTGGTCCCCAAGGACGACTCCCTGCACGGAAAGGCAGAGGTTCTGAAAAGCAGTAAGTGTCTTTAGCCGGCAGTTTCTGATCCCTCACCCAGCCCCACCCATCACTGATGCAGCTTCCTTCTGCTTGTTCTAAATTGGCTTTAATTTTCCTTTAAATAATTCTTAAGTGTGACTTTTTCAGTACAAGACTGGGAACTATGACTAATTATAAAATCATTACATGATTAAACTCAATTAACTTCAAATAACCCTTGAAATTTGCTTAATGTCAGCCCTTGGCCCTGCTTGAACCAATAAATATTGCTCACCTTTTGTAATGGGGATGAAAAGAGGTGGCTGCAGAGCAGGATTGTTTGGAGTCAGGGAACAGCCTTACAGAACTGGGTTAAACTGGTCCCACAGAGTTGAATGCTGCCACACCAAGAAGAGGGACAGAGTCCTCTGCTCCTAACTGGGATATTTTTTCCCCCAATATTTTTCTCTCAAGTAATAAAGCTTTGAAAATTCCATTCAGCCGTTCCATTCAATGGTCCCAATCTGCTTTGCAAATGTTAATAAGGGTTAAACCTCACAAAACCACCAAGGCATGGGAAAGTACTGTCATCCTCATTTAGACACGGGATACCAAGGCACCGATGAGTGAAGAGAATCCAGGATCAGTGGCAGGAACAAAATCCTAAGAGTTCTGATGTCCTATTTCATATTTTAGCTAAAGCTGTTTCTTGCATGGTGCTGCAAGTTTCATGCAGCTGTATGAGGAAGGACCTTTTTCCTCAATTAGCTGCCACATCTGGTCGATGGGGATTTTTGCTGTGGGTTTGTTTGTTTGTTTGATTTTCACCTTGCGAAGCCATCTCTGCATCCAGTCTGTCTTACAGCTAGATCCTGGCAAGAGAGCTGGCAAGAGTGTGCGGAAGAACCCCAGCAGCTGTATTTCTGTGCTGAGTTCCTGCAAGGACAGGAGGGGATGTCATTATTGCTGCTGTTCCTGGCACTCTGCTCTGACTAGGAAAAGGGAGTGGGCAGTTGCACTGTTCTCACGGAAGGTACTCGGGGGATGATGGATAGAGTTTTTCCAAAAGGTAATTAGATGGGCATGGTAACTAGACAGTCATAAAGATGCCTGATCATCTAGTCACAAATGTCCCTTGTATGGTGTGCTGGCCATGAAATGTTCTCCAAATTTTATTGACTTCAAGCCCTTCACCTTGAAAAATCTCAGCATACTTGCTGAGTCCTGCCTGAAAATGGATTTAGAGGGTCGTGGGGAAAAGGTTTCACTCTCCCCCTCCCTTTATTTTTTTTCCCTTGGGTTTTTTTTTTCCTGGAGACAGCACATACTTCTGCAGTTGCTGTTGAAATAACAGTATTTGGGAGCAGGCTTTGAAGGAAGCAGGAGAACAGTTGATTAATTCACCTATATGCAATAAAGCAGTGTATTTGGTCTTCAGAATTTTGGACACTTAATTTTTTTGGCATCTATGATGAATGCAAGTGGATCATTGGTGTGGACTGTTAACAGAATCTCCTTTTTCTTTTGGTTGCTGGAGTTCATGTAGCTCTTGATGGACTCTTGAATGATATCATATGAGGTCTGAAGCCATTTATTAAACAATAGAAGTAGTGAGAGAGTCAGGATGTAAACACTCATCCCTAAACATGAGCGTTTACATCCCCACTTGCTGTTTGAGTCTGGTTTCATGGCTGGGAGTGCCCTCAGGTCATCACTGAGCAGCTTATTCAACTGTGACTTCTGAATGATGAATGTCTCCACTTAAATTACAGATCACTGCTCCGTAACAAAAATCAGCACAATTATTGGCCTCTGCAGGGGCACCAAAGGGTGACTGGGCAGTGGTGGAGGGCTTCACCTGCTACAGCACTGCTCTTTCCCTGGCAGTAAATGGGAATTTGTCAACAGTCTGTTTTGTGGGGTGTGTGGTGGGGAAATTTGGCTCAGCTCTTGGCGTTCTGTCTTCTTACTACAGACAGAGTTTTCCTGTCTGTGGTACTGCCCGGCAGATTAGTTAGGGTCAAAAGCTGAGTACTTGGATTTTTGACCTTTGAATGAACCTTACAAAAAACAGAGGCAAGGAAATCAGTTCTGCAGTGCTCTGTCCAGTCCTTGAGGGTGGATTTGAACATCAAAGGATGGGTAGTTCAGAAAGACAGAGACATAGTTGTGTTCTTGAAATCAGAAGGGTGTATAAATTCCCCTCATCTCTTTGGGGGGAAAAACCTCCCCCATGGGCCTAGCTCATGTTTGCTGTTTGTGTTGTGTTGCTCCTTTTGCCATGAAAAGTCCTAATAAAAACAATATCAGAGAACACATGTGGGCCCAGGATGGCTTGAAAGTGAGGGGACCATTATGTTTCATTACTTCCATTAAAACTTCCAAAAAAGCTTCTAGACTTGAATTAGTTTGGGAATGTCTGTCCCCCTGTTTAGATAAACAAAGACCTGGTTATCATAGCAGATTGTCTGTTTGTGGCTTACCTACTGTGGGCTAAGTGAAGTCCTGTTTCCCCTCAAAGATGAGCCAGTGCAGCACAAGCAGTGGTGGTGGGTGTGCAGTGGAAGTTTGGGCTGTTCTGGAACATGCTGCAGCCACTGCAGAGTTCAGGCAAAGGTTTGGCTGTAATTTCCTGCCAGCAGCCTGTGGACCCCCCTGTGCTGGTCAGATGAGAGCCCGTTGCAGTGGTAATATTTCCCTGCTGCCCCTGACAGATTGATTTTGACCCTTAACTTCCCCTTCCACCTGCTAATTACTCGGTCACGTTCCCTCCCAAAGCCCTTTCCACCTGGCAGTGGCCTGGTTTTGTCATTCTCCAGTTCTGCTGTTGCCCTCTCCACCTCTTGGCTATTTGTTCTTAAAACTCTCCCCTCCTCACTACCTTCCCCCCTTACTGGTCATCCAAGGGTCATCATTAATATCCAAAAATATTTGTATATTTTGCTACCCTTTTTTTTTTTTCTTTAATTTTGCTGACACCCAGCAATCTAGTCTCTAATTCCTCCTGGTTGATAGTGGAGGAGATGTGAAAACCAGAGTTTTCCCTTTTAATTTGTGCTTTGTCACTGCTGGTTTGACCTTTAATCAGGTGTCTGGCTGTTGTTTGCTTGCTGATGGTTGTTACAGAATGGTCCCTTGTAAATATATACAGAAAGGGCAGGAGAGTAACTGGAGATTGTAACCACGCTTTTATTTTCTGGGAGCCTATTAAAGATGGTTTCAAGTTTATCCATCCGTCTCTTTGTCAAGCTGCCTCCTGTGTCCATCCACTTGTGCATTTATTTAGGAGTATATTAGGTACTGTATCATCCTCGAGGATGGTAACAGTGTGTTTCAGAATAAAGCCAGAGATACAAAGTGCACTGAACCCATTATAAAAAAATAAAAGGGCTTTCCTTGATGGCATTTAGCTCAATAAACACAGTTTGTCAGAGATGTCTTTATCTCCTTACATGTCAGCGATTAAATGTTGGTAAAAATAGCTTCAGAAATAAAACATGAAGAGAGCTTCTGGCAAAGCCCTGTCCAGTTTAATTCATACATTAAATATTTGCTAGTAGGGTCAAAAGCTGAATGCTTAGATATTTTGCCCTTTGAATGAACCTAGCTAAAATAAAGACAAGGAAATCGGTTCTGCAGAAGCTGTCTCTAGAATACCAGGATCAATTTAAACATCAAAGGATGGAGAGATCATACAGACAGTCAGCCATATTATTCTGCACAATTAATACTCAGAGAGGTGTTTCCTGAATTCAGAATGTTGTGCAGGGAAGATAATGCAAAAATTTCAGATTTTTAATTATGTAAAAGACAGTCATTGATCCTTCGCTCCTGAAAACCAGAGCAGTTTATTTTGCATTAATGAATGTAGAAAACATCTCCCAGCCCGAATCTCTGCATCGATGCAATCTTTTCCCAGTCAAATTAGCATTTATATTTCTAAAGGTAATTTTTAGACAACACAATAAATAAATGATACGCCGGGAATCTCCCGGTGGGTAAAGTGGTGCTCGGGCAGCATTTCCAATGCAAATTGGCCGAGGATTACATAATGGTCGGCTCTGCTGATTTGGGGCAGCGATGAGCAGGGAGGGGCGAGGGGAGTTCTGGGTCAAGCTTTGGGCTTCTCAGCCCTGCAAGCTCCTCATGCCTTGGCAGGAATGCCTCGCTCCATCTGGGATTAGCTACAGAGCACACCGGCTGGCATGGAGGGCACAACCTCTCCTGGCTTTAGGTTTGGCAGCAGGATCTGTGTCTCAGACCTCTAGGTTCAAAATGCACCATCAATATGTGGTGTGGGGTTACATTTTGGAAGGGTTGCTCCAAATTGGAGCTTATTTATTTTGGGGTGGAGCTCTCTGAGATGAGCTCTCTTGGTTGGAGCGTGGTGCTGATCATGCCAAGGTTGTGGGTTCGATCCCCGTAGGGGCTGTTCGCTGAATAATTGATCTTCTTGATCCTTGTGCGTCCTTTCCAATTCAGAATATTCTGTGATTCTTTGATTCTGAGGTCCTGAGAAGAAGGGAGAGAGCAACAGACAATTGCTCTGAGCAAATAGAGCTGAAATTGGCCTGAAGTTTGATCTATGCCTGCACAGCTCCACGTAGGCTGCGAGTCATGCTTGTGATTTATGTTTCAATAGTGGCTTTAATCTGGTTTATTAATTTCTGTAAATGCCCTATTTTAACAAGATATTGATCATGTTTTCTGTATTGATTTTTATAGCTCAGAATCATCATTTTAGTGTTGGGATTTTTTGATGGTAAGTAAACTAACTTGAACTTTCTTTACGCACCTAAATAAGTGTCTTCATTTTGGTAACATGATTTCAAGAGCTGCTGTGCTATTAAAGATTACACCATGACTTACTAAGTTGCCTCACTTAAGTATCAGTCTTGAAAATCTTAGCCATGATTATTTTCTCACTCTGTGTGTCCAAAATCTTCCTGTTTTTTAAGTAGAGTACTGAATTGTGTTGTGTGGATTTTACCATACCATTGAGTTTGGATGGTAAATTATTTTAGGAATGGATTGAAATAAATAAAATAAGGCCCAAGTTGTTGGTCTTTATCCATTGAAGTAAAGGAAAATTTTATCATTTACTTCCACTGGGTCTATCAGAGAAATTCAGTGAGGTGATGAAGTATTTGCTTAGTTTGGCTCATGTGGCAGGCAATGGGGTGAGTTCAGCAGCAGAGCTGTGCTGTACATAATTAACATCACAGAGCTGGGGGTTCTGCATGTGAAAATCCAGGCTATTGTCAGTTGTGGTTTCCTTGCCAACCATATCTCAGCTCTCCCACTTCTGTAGTTGTCTCTATGATGCTTTGTGCAGTATTATTACCCCTCACCTAATGCTGGAGCTGGATGGTGCTGCAAAATCTAGCTATTATTCTTTCCATTTGAAATACATTAATATGAAAATAAAAATAAAATTTAAGATGTTTTCACTTCCCAAGTAATTCTATTCCGGAAATATTAAAATAAGCAGACTTGACATTGGGAATGTTTCAAAAATACATATTTTTTTTGGCAAGTGCTTGTAGCTAATGAATTTGCATTCATAAATGTAAGCATTTATAGCAGGATTGTGATTAAAGCATTAAAATTGACTCGTCTGCCAGACTGTAGGTCATAGAGCTTGAATTTCATGTTTTGAAAATTTCATACTTGGAGCGAGCTGCTTGCCAGCGAATTACAGGCCAACACTTACTTCCAAGAATTACTTTCTGGTGCAGCTCAAATACTGAATATATGTTTGTGTCTGTGGAATGGGAGGAAGCTGATTTCACTACTGATGTCTTTCACTGCACATTATTTGGGCAAAAGGCCATAGAAAAAGCTTTCTTCAATTTCTTCTTGGTTCCCTTTGACTTGTCCCAGGAAGATACTGATCTGGCTGGATCTGCAGCTGTGGGCAGGGTTCATTGGTTCTCAACAAATTTTGCATGTTCTTGGCAGTGTTTTCTGAATTGGAATGAGCTGTTCAAAGGGCCAGTAAGAGCTGCAAGGAGCATCAGAGCGAACGTGCTGCTCCTCTGTGCTTAAGGTGTAAGCAAGACCTCAGTCCTGCTCTATCCTTGTGGAGACAATTGTTTACATTGTTTGTTTCTGTGTTATTTTGATATAATGTCTAGATTGGGAGGTAAATCTTGTTTCTTCTTTCTCAAGGTTGCTTTGCACATGGAAGACCTCTCTAATCCAATTTATACCACAGAATCATTGAGGTTGGAAAAGATCTCCAAGACCATCGAGTCCAACCTGTGGCTGATCCTCACCTTGTCATCCAGACCAGAGCACTGAGTGTCATGTCCAGGCCTTCCTTGGATACTTCCAGGGATGGGGACTCCAGCACTGCCCTGGGCAGTCTGTTCCAATGCTTAACAACCCTTTCCATGAAGAAATTTTTCCTGAAAGCTTTCTGCATGATCCCCTAGGGATGAGTGGAATATGGCAGTGTTCCTCCTTCATGGCAACATGGTACCATGCCACAAGTGTGGTGCAGTTGCACCTTAAAGTTCAAGGAGAAGAGAGCACCACTCTCGTGAAATCAGAGATCCACTGTGCTCTTCTGATTCCTTCCCAATCCCTAGGTAAGACAGGGGTTTTGGCAAGCTTTTGAAGCCAGGTTGGTTCCTGGATGGCGGTGCAGTGCGTGGTCATGAGGGTGCAGAGGACAGGGTAGTGTCATCCTGGGTGTACAGGGGCAAGGAGGGAGAGCTTGGAGTACCTTAGGCTGCCAAAAGCTATGTATTGTCAAACTATGGCCTAATTTTACTTACCTGGGGTGTGTTTAAAGAGGGATTGGCATCAGGAACAGGCCATTAAGCAATTGAAACTCTAATAGAAAAACATAACCTTATCACAGATTTTTTTAAAAAAACCCTCGGAAAATAGCTCAAATATAAGGTTAATTGGAGCCAGAAATGTCAAACTAATGTAGCAATTTACCCTGGGAGACTGCCCTGGCCTTTGAGTATAGCAATAGTACAGACTACTGAGTAGGATAGTGAAGAAATATAATAGGATTTTATGTAGTCCCCTGTCATATTAAACGTTCTTTGCAATTAATTTCTTGTTGCAATGTTATTTTCACTGACCTATTTTTTTTTTGACCTCCTACAATCTTTAAGCTACCAAAGTAGGGCATACGGGAATTCACATTTCCTAAAACAAAAAAAAAAAAAAAAAAAAAAATCTTAACTTAAACCACTATCAGTATATACATTGACGTGTAGACTAATATTAACTCAGAGCAGTATAAAAAAATGCCATTGGCTCATTCTAGAATATCCTTTAATATTGAGCTGTACTGATCCATTCAGGAAAATTCTGCTTTTGAACAGGTCGTTCAGAAGCAAGTGGGAGTTTTCTTGGACTGAGAATTTGGGGGTGTCTGCCCAGTGAATGAAACACGATAGGTGGTCCCTCTTTTCCTCCTTCTGGTTCCTGGCTCTGTTTCTTCTACAGTTAACTGGATGTGAGACCAAGATGGCTGGGTATTGTGATCTGGTCCGATTAATCCAAAACTGCTGGACACAAAATTAACAATGATAAAGTTCAAAAGTTGTGGAATAGCCAGGGAAACCTGGTGTATTCCAGCTGCTCTGAATCCCTTTCCACCTGGGCTGGATACATAATCCATTTTCATTTTTTAATCAAACATCACTGAACTGATTTGCTCTCTATATTTTTATACAAACTTCCACAGTTTACTACAGAAATGGCTGTATTTCTCTAGAGTTCTGATGTTTCCTGACAGCATCTCTTTGTCTGAAGGTGTGAGTGGGTAGGATAGTCAAATCCCAAAATAGATCATTCCAGGGGAGCATAAAATCTCCATCACAAAGACAGATAGATGTCTGCTAGAAACAATCAGGTGGTTTGGAGGGAAAGGGAGAGACAGGGCCTCCAGAAATCCGTTTCACTCGTATTTGTCTCTCATCCTAAAAGATGGAAAGCGCTACCCCACGAGAGGGTACCTGGTGTCCAGGTTGCGGCGACCAGCTCAAAGCAGACAGAACAGTACAGGCAAGAAAACTTTCTGATCTTGAATAAGAACCCTTAACATAAGCCCAAGTGTTTTCCAAGCAAATGTCCTTAATATTTTTCCCTCTGGAAGTAAGGATTTTTTATTTTTAAAGTGAAGCTGGAACCAAATATCATTGAATCAAAGAAGGCAGCATTAATCAAAGCACATCAAAGACGTTCCTCATCAGTTGCCTGGAGCAACAGAATCTGCAGCATATCATCTTTCTCATGCTAAGCTGGAGAAATTCAGAGAAGAGAATTCTGTCTGTTTGCTCTCAGATGAACACAAAAATAGTATTTTCAAGGTTTCTTTAAGATTTCAGTGATTTGGTCCCTTTAGCCATCATAATTTCTGGATCCCAGGCTTACATTTCCCGGGAATGTTTTTCATATGAAAATCAAGAAAACAAGCTTTTAAAACTAAATATGTTGTAAGTTGCCTCTCCCAACAAAGTTACAGGAAGTGCTTTCCTCCCTCACATTGTCTCTTTCTGTTCTCTCTCTCTCTCTAGGTCATGGCAATGGTACCTCATGGGCCCTCGTTGCCTCACCACAGATGCATTTTCCTCATAGTTTCATAGTACCTAGAAGGAGTAAGCAGCTCAGCTGGTTAAATACACATCATTTCCGTTCAAGTAAGAAACCTTGCCCTTAGTTCAATCTTTTCTGGAGTTCCCTAATGCAGAAATTATTATATTTACTATCTCTTTCCAGAAGATCCAATTGTTACCTAAAAACTCATGGATACTGAGTACAATGAAGTGATTCTTAGGCATGGAAGGGCCTGAATTTTAGATCTCATTAAAATTACTCGAGCAGTTAATAAAACACGCACTAGCAAAACCTCTTGCTCCATCCTAAGCAAGCACCTTTGGGTGCAGCACCCAGGCCTTTCATGTGGATTGTACTGCCAGAAATAAAATCCAGCAACGCGAGAGCGTGATCAACCTGCGGAGTCACCGAGGTCAGAGCTGTGGTGTTATGGTTTTCTAGGTCACGCATTGTGCACCTCCTTACTAACAAGTCCCAGAGCATTTTGCAGAATGTGAGCCCATGGGCTGAGTGCTGTTCCCTGGCTGGGACATGTTGGCATTTCAGTGCCAGCGACACTTTGCTCTGGTTGTTACAGGAGGAAGTGAAGAACAGAAGTTCCCCATCTGAAACTGCAGGGGGAAATTTAGTGTGCTAGAATGTAATTACCCAAACTGGAGCACGGCCAGGATCCTGGAGTTAATAATACCCTCTGCTCTTGCAAAAAGTGTCATAGGAGCTTTAATGACTGCTAGTGGTCAGCAGGCTTCACATCACATGTCCAAGAGTGATATTAAACAGATCAGAAGTGTGGGTATTTCAGTCTGTCGTGTAACACAAATATTTCTGGATGGCCTGTGGCTGCAGCCTTCAGGTTGAGGAGGGAATTAACTTAAGCAGCCAGGGAGGAGACATTAGTCTTAATGAAAATGATCCCATTAAGGGCAAATGACATGCAATTGGTGAAGAACAACTGAGATGTTCCCTGAAGTGCCCATAAGGTAGTTTTGGGTACACCAAATCACCAGCCATCTTCAGTGACCATGAGCACCATGGAATTTGGAGGAATGGAACAAAAAGAAGTTTTACGTATCCTTTGTGTAACAGGGTCATCTCCTGTGGAAATCTGTAGTAAGAATTTACCCTGATTTCTGTAATAGTGGGAGCTATGTGCAAATGAGTTGGGAAGTGGGAGTAAGTGGCAAGATTACATTGTGCTAATTAGCCTGGCATTGACGAACTGTACAAAGCCTGGGAACTTCCACAGCAGGAAAGAGAGCACATCACAGAGAATCCCTTTCGTCACAACTGACTTGTGCCATGGGACTTCAATTAAAAACCAGACCAGGCCACTTTTAATCTCTTTAATGAGAAATTAGTTTTTAAAAAAAGATAATCTTTTTAAAATTGTCTGTCTACTTCTAACAGTGCAGCCCATCGCGATGGGAGATGAGGTGCTAATTATCTGTCTTGGTGGCTTTTTCTGAGCACAAAGTTTGTTATCCTGTGCTGCACCTGGCACCACAGGCTCTGGTCCTTGGGATCAGTGGGCATTACTCTACTGCCAGCTGTAATAAAGAGTAGGAGGCCAATGATCCTGTATGCTGTTAAAATGAAGAAAGACTTGCACAGTTCTCCCCCTTAGTACATCCCAGTACATTGGTACTTACACCATAACAGTATTGTCTCAGGGAATATAAGTCTGTGACAGGATATTGCTACTTTAACCACCTGAACTGCCTTTTAGTTCCAGTTTCAACTCAGTGTCAAAAATATTACCCCTGTTTAAGATTAATTTGTGACAAAATGTCATATTAATACAGCTATATTTCCCAGGGGATAAATATGGCCTTTTGAAGAGCAGCCATGGCTGAGTGCTATATAGGACTACAGAGAATTATCAACAAGCTTTTGCTTTAGCAAATGTCATGCTACCAGAAGAATTGTGCAGTTTGTGGGTAAGTATAGTCTATGAACCATTTTATTGTAAGAGGGAGGTTATGGTATTTTCTTCCTATTAATCCATATCTCATCCCTAATTATATTAGCACCTCTCAGTGACACCTGATTAAGGATCTGAGGAGGAAACTGTCAGTTACCTGTAACTCCATCGGCATTGTATGATGTTTACTTTTGGCACCTTTGCTATTTTGATGTTTGCCTCGAGGTTTGTGTATCATTGGTGGAATTGCTCCAGATTTACACCAACGGGTGTGCAATCACAGTTGATCTCTGTGTGATGCTGAGGAGTTTTCTTGTAAGGAGCTAAATCCAGCACCAGTTGCAAACAACTGCAATTCCAATGAAACCAATAACATCTGCACCTGCTTGTGCTAAGGCTGAATTTGGAACCGTTTATCAGGTATTTTCTTTGTACTGAAGTAGAATAAACTTTGTATTTCATTGCACCTTCGGTACCTGTAGTATGCCTTGGATATGTCTGAGCTATTGAAACCAAACTTCTTAACAGCCCTCAGATGTAAAGAAAAGGAAGATGAAAAAAAGTCCTAAAACTAATCTCTTGCCTCACAGCATTCTGCCAGGATGACTCAGAAAATGACAAGGGAACCAGACTGCAAATTAGGCTCTAGTGCTTGTTGAAGACATTTGCCACCGGTTAAAATGAGTTATTGAAACAGTAAAGCTGAGGACTTCAGAGAAACTTTGATTGACAACAATAATTACAGTTATTCTTGTTCCTCTAAGAAATACAGTGCAGGCTAGGCATAATAAATGTATGAAAATTATATTCAAAATCAGAGCAGAAGTAGATGCAGGTCCAAACAGTTTAAATGTCTTCTGCACAAATTTCTGTGCATTTTTATGTGTTAAAAGTACCAGTAGTTACCAGGCAGGTGTGTAAATTTGCTTCACATGAGTAGTGAGCTAATCATTGAATGTTTCCTTAAGAAGCCTCTGTGAATAAAGGCTGCCTTGCACCCAAGTTGTGTGGCAGCAGGTTCAGGCTGGAGGTTCTGCACAGCAAATGCAGTTCATGGGGCACTTCCACCTATCCTTGTATCCTGTCTTTGGAGGAGATGCCTGATGATTGTTTGAACCACATCCAGATGCTATCAGAGTGGTCAAACGATGTCTTTGGTAACTGAGGACAGCCCTGTGCTCAGCCTGAGCTTCCACAATGCTCCTCACAGGCAGAGAGGAGGTGGAGTTGATGTGTGTGGACTCTTCTATCCGCACACAGCTTGGTGCCTTGGGTGGGGAACCACTCCAAAGACCTAAATCTAGGAGCACTTTCTTTTGGCTAACCAGGCTTACTCTCATCTGACAGGTGAGTGTTACCAAGATCAGGCTTTTCTAGACAGTGCCTTAGGACAGGGCTGGGCACAAAAGGGTTGGGAGTACTCAAGTTTTAGGTGCCCTTTCTTATGTGTCTGTGTTGTCTAATGCCGTGATGGACTAACACATGAGAATGTAAAATAATGAATTTTTTGTAGCCAATAACCTGTGTTTTCATCTCCCTAACTTGATATTTGCTTTGCATTTCCTTCTCCTGCTGCTGCAGTTATGATTGTTACCAAAAGACCCTGTACCCTTCCCACCCCTCTCACACAGTGAAGTCAGGCTTGTAGCTCTGCTCTGCTAGCAGGTGCTTCTAATTGCTGCAGTAGATGTTTCTGCTGTGAGAAAATCCCTTTCCCTCTCCTCTGTCCTGGTCAGGGAGCTGGATTCATTTCGTAACGCCAGGCAAAGTGTGGAAGAAGGCAGTGCTGAAGCTGACCCTTCTTACAAAGCCACAGCAGTGCCAAGAGAGTGACTGGAGGCCCGGGGTTGGTTTGTTGAGCCTGGTAGATGACATTGCTGGGAGTTCATTAGCAGGGTTAACATTCACAGGGAAAGAGAAAATAAGAAGTTAGTCAATCCACAAGTGCCAAGAAAGAGTTAAATTAATGGAGGAAAAGGAAAAAAACTTCTTAATGCTGGAGAATGATTCTGCTGGCTTACTTATCAGGTTCATGCTGAGCCCAGTCGTAATTGGAATGTACCCTTTGTAAAGTTTATTGGGTCCTGGGGCAGCTTGTTACTGAACCGGTCAATTAATCTATTTTTTTTTTTAATGAGTTAGGGGATTTCCTTTTGTGGAAAATCACCAGGAAACCTGACCAAATGCCCACAGCTTGGGGAAAAGCGTGGCCTTAACATAAAGAAAACCCTTCCTCCACAATTAGGAGAGGAAATAGACACCTCCCCTTATGGGCAGCATATTTGACCAATCCAGGGACAAAATAGATGGGATTTCACCATTGACTTGCAGGTTGTCGAGGGAGGATCACCATGAAACAAGATTACTTGAATGCAGCTTGGTGTTGAAGGAAATAAAACTGTTGAGTCTCCCTGCTGAGAGACAAATGATTTCCATTTAAAAACCTGTTTGTTCCATGCTGTAACTCCCAATGTAGCAATAATTAATGATATCAGAAGGTTACGAAAGACATTCTATTGTACTTGCTCTGTTCTAGGCATGAAATTGGATTAACATGAAGATAAACTTAGACTTTAAATTTGTTGAAGAAATCAGTAATTATGTCAAAATTCACAAATACTAATCTGTTTAAGTGTGGCAAGATACTGTTCATCTATCAGCAAAACATCCTGCCTTGTCAGAATTCTGTTGAAAAGTTAATTTCTAAAAATACTTGGATTTCCAGTGGCAGAATATTGTGGAGATGCAGCTTGTTGAATAAACACAACTCATCTTACCTCTGGAAACATGGTTATTTCTGTTTCAGTGGCATCCAGCCAGTGCCCGCTCATGAGGAAGAATCAATTTGCAAGGTATTGAGTAAGTCCTTGGGCTCTGCTGAGGAGAGGTGACCACCCATGAAAACAACTGGCATGAAAAGAATGCAAGGTATGGCAGTGCATACTTATTAAAAGTGTATCTTTGCTGGAAATGAGCACATGGGAACACTGCTGGCTTTAGGGTTAAGCAATGGGGATGGTTACAAAGGCTCTGAAATTAATTTAGGTAGAAATTCACCATGTGGTTGGAAGGGGAAGGGACTGCATATCTTACCTTCTCAAGTATTTCATGAGTCCAGTGCTGGCCCTGATGCTGCCATAGCTATTTTTAGACAGCTGCTGTAAAACCACAGAGGTGACAGAGCTGTGTCAATGTGTGCAGTGATTCAGTCTGCAAAGGAACCTGCTCAGGTGGAGCTTTGTGGCTACTGATACTCCTGGGGTGGAAGCTGGGCTTGATAGGCCCACTGAAGTTGCAGTCACACCTTCCCATTGCAATTTACATCTACCCTGAGGGAGCACATTAGCTTTGAGTGCCCATTTAATTAGGTGGCTTTGTTGTACAATTGTATTAGAAATAGAAAAAATAACCTTCAGTGCTAGATTCCCTTCTCAGTGGGAATGCAGGTAGTGAGCACTTGTATAAATCTATTAGGAATGGTCCTCAATACCATCTACCATGAAACGTGCATCCAAAACCACTTGAGACTTAGAAATCTGTCGAATGCAAAAAAATTGCAGTAGTTTCATTCTTCATTCTTTTAAAAATGCAGGGGAAAAAAGATGGTTGGGATCTTTTTCAAAATTTTCCTTCAAATCCGGAAGATACTTGGGAGACTGGGAAAGCTGTGTCTGTAGGCATGTGTTGCTGGGGCAGCACAGAGGTGGTGTAGTTCAAAGGGCTGGCAAGTCTCTCAGTAAAATGTTACTTTGCTTTTAGTGCACAGTGCTGGCAAAAAGAGAGCCTGTAGCATTAAGTGTGTAGCATGTGAGAAAGGAGAGTTTGGCAGCTGCTGAATGTTAGGAAAATCTAAGCTGAAGGCTAACAGGTAGCTTCACTATTTTGCTGAATGGGTTTTAGAGCAGAAAACTGGATTTTTTTTTTCCCTTAGGTAGAAAAGAAAAGGAAATAAATTTACAAATAATAACCTTTTTAATGTGTTTGCATAAAGCAAAACAAAAACCCCTAGCTTTTTATATATACCCCACCACATCTAACCTCTTCATAAAAGTCTGTGTTGAAAAAGAGTATACAACCTCTCTAGATATTTCTTGTAGCCATGCAGTGGCTACACTTTCTCAACACCTAAAAATCTCAGATTCTGCTTAACTGCACATTAACCTAACTCCTTTCTCTAGTGGGGATCATCTGGTTCTGCTAATCTGTAAAACCCTTTCAAATTTTTTGACAATATTTATCAAATCTCCCTCTTCTCTTCTGTTTTCTAGGGGAGCTGTCACCTTAGTAAACATGAAGAAAGAGGATATGAGTGCAGAGAGTGGCTGTATTTGAGCTGTGACGCTGGCACAGGTAGCTCCTGTTCAGCAGGTCTGGTCTTTGCATCTGCCTGATCCATGGACAGACCGTGGCTTTTCCATTTCCTGGCTGGAGGAGTCAGAGCAACACACCCTCTCCTGTGGCACGTGGCCTTACTGGTGAGCTGGGTATTTCTGCCCATGCTGTGGCTTGGCTGAGGTCATACAGGTGCTGTGTGACTGCAAGGACAAGGCAGCCCAGGATTAACCTCTGGTGACAATTACAAAACACTTCCTGCTGTTGTTGACTTCAATGAGAGCTACAAAATGTTTGTGTATGGGAATTTTTTAGGTCTCTAACATTTATAAAATATCCAGACCAGTTTATAAGAAATACTGTGATGACCAAGTCAAACACAAAGACACTGCTTCATTATTTTTAATGTTATTATATACTACTTCTCTTTACCAATTTCTTTTTCATTTTTTCCTATGCCTCTAAGTCTTTTCTTTATCATAGGCTGCTTGCATGGCCTCAGCCATAAAACCATCTCTCTATGAAAGAAACATACTTCTATTTATTGTGTCTATTTTTTATGATGACTTTTACTTTGAATTTATTTTATTTAACAATACTCTACTTCTTTCCTTTCAGTACATTATAACTACTCCTTCCTGTGTCATTTGGAACTGGCCAAAGTTGGCAGATCTCAAATTTCTTTTTGCTCTTTGAAACGTGCAGTTTCTTTCTCCTTCAGTGATAATGGGCATTGTGTTTCCTTAGAAATATTTTTGGGGGCCTATTATTCCTCAGCCACTTCAGTTGGCAAACTGAAGGCTTGGAAACAAATTAGCTTGGATGGCAGCCCAAGCTGTCAAAATGAGCCTTCCATTCATTACTGAATCATCCACCTCCTGCATTTAGATCTTGAGCCCCACTTTTCCAGTAAGCTTCTCAGTAGAGTTCTTGGAATTCTTTTTTCTGTCACTTTTGAACTAAACTCCTCCAGTCTACTTCATTTACGACCACACAGCACAGCTACTTCCCCATTATCTGAAAGCAGTGAACTAATAACACCAGTATAGAGGGCAGAGCTGGTCATCGTTTTTGGTAGAAGACATTAAAATTATATTTTTCTCACATATTATTCCTCTATGAGTTACCTGAGGCCGAGGACTTGATCATTTTGTCAGGCAAGAAATTCCAGGTAGAAAAACTGGTTCCTACATGGGTGTTATTAAAATTGTATTAGTAGCCTTGCTCTATGAGATAGGTAGGAAGGTCTTGTATCACTTATGGCCTTCAAGTATTCTCCCCCACTTCTTTCTGGGGTTTGGGGTTTCTTAGTCTGGTTCTTCTTCTGCTTTGTTTTTCTGCTCCCCTGTCTTTGTCAGCAAACATTTTCTCAGAGAAATAAATCTCTCAGAAATATTTTGTAGCACCTTTTCCCTCTTCTCACCTGGTGTCAATATGGACTTTGTTATGGGAATTTTCAGAACAAAACATTTTGGTTTTGGGCATGAATTTTTTTTTCCCCACCATTGTAGTAAACTTTTTTTGTGTTTCTATTTCAAGCAGTATTTTTTAGAATAGAAAAAATGTTCTGATTGTTAGTGAAAGGTAGTTAAAACAAGTTAACAAGTTTGAAGGTTCCAGTATGACCTGGAAATAAGTTGAACTGTGTTGGGGAATTTGTGGAGGAGAGTAGTATCCAGGCAGAGGCATATCCTTGGCACTCCTTCTATGGGGTAGACAAGAAGATCTGGTGTAGAGACCAGGAGGCTTCAGACTTCTACTGAAAATTTCTTTAAAAATCCATGAAATTACGCTTGATTCTACAGTACAATTCTATCTGACTGAAATCCAACAGAACGAAGGGAAAGTAGGCAAATTTCTTGGCCAAAGCCCACATTCTCAGCATGGACAGTGTTAATATTAGAGACTCTAGGGAAATTTCTCTGGCAATGCAGCCATTGGGATGAGGTGTCCAGGAAGGAACAAGTGTCAAAACTTGTAAAGTTTTAGAAGATAAAGTTAGGAAAAATGCATATGTATTTATAGCAGAAAGGGAACTTTAGTCCTTCATTACTGGGTTTGAGGCTGGTCCAGAAAAGGTGTTTAGATTTTTTTCATGGGAAAGGTCACAACTTTATTTCTTATTTCTCGCTAGAATCATGTGTGTCCCTCCAGTCTGAATACAGACCAGCACGACTTGGGACTTGGACAACAAAAGTCTTGGGCCACAAGGACTTCAGATACCTGGAAAAACATGGAGAGAGCATGGAGACAGCTGCTAGGCTGTGTAAGTCTAGAGGGTACCTATTCCCTACTATCTTGTTTTGGTCTCAAGTGATGTTTTGCTGCTCTGGAGCTGCACTCATTATTCAGTCACTTCCTAATCTTCCCAAAGCCAGGTTGGGCCAATAACCCCAGCAACTCTATTTTTGCTATGCTTGTCAGCAGGGAAGTGAAGAATACAATGGAAAACTGCTTTTTAGATTCAAGTTCAGTTGTAAATAACTGCTGCTGTACAGAAAAAGTCACATAATAATGGCATGGGATGAACTGAATATTGCACAAAGTGTGGTAAGCCTTGATTTTTTCAAATAACAGAACTGTTTTTTTATAGTAAAAGCAGATAATGAAGAAACAGGACACCCACAGGCCCCTCCCTCACTGTCAATAGCAGCAGAGTTATCCACAGACATGGTCTGAAACAGGTACAGCATCAAGGTAGCAAGAGCTTGAGGTTCTGTAATTCTGCCATTAGGTGAAAACAAGTGCATTCAGCAGCAAGTTGATAGGGAGAAGACAAGTCCGGCAGGGCACACAGGGGTTTTATGTGGTGTATCCTATAAACTGAGGTCATTTTCTAAGCCATTTTTTACTCTCCCCTCATAAAGATGGGTACTTGCACAACGGTGAGTTGGCAAAGAAAATTTGATTGCTGTTGCACTTCTTGTGATGCAACTTTCTCTTTTTTTCCTTAACCAACTTCTCTGGGATTCTGACACAATTATAATTCTGTTACAAAAATTAGGAAAATACTGAAGAAATCTATAGGATTGTTCTTCTAAGCAGGTAAGTCTGTTTCCCTCTTTTGTCATGCAGGAATGTTGCCTCCCAAATTAAATACGCATTTAGCATAAATACACTGTGGTGATTATTGCAATTCAGGGACTAACGATTTCCTTTTTCTCCAGCTTTCCTGCTATGCAGTTGGTTGTGTTTCCACACTTATGGTGGTGAATTAACTCCCTGTGGATAATATAGCTTCACTTGCGGCAGATGTCAAGACTCTTAATCAGAATTTAAGTAGCTTCAATTACATTTACTTAATTCATTTTGGAAGTGAAGTAAGCTAAATTGAATTAGGCCTACTTTAATTCTGAATGAGTATGTCCACACAGATATTCAATGCATTTCAGCTAATCTGTTCTAAAAATTAATTCAGGTTCTATTTGCAAGAACTCTCCCAAGTACAGACACAGAGCCTGTGGGTGCTGCAGATAAGGAGCAGGGAGGGAGAGACAATGCTGGGTATGAAAGGCATGGCTGAGGACATTTGGGTGCAATAAGTGCAATTCCATAGCAAACAAGGAATGTATTTAGCCACAGGGCACAAAAGCCTGGATCTTTTTGTGCCTGGTTCGAATGAATGTACTCAGAGAGCAGCTGCCCCATGCCTGGGTTTGCTCTATGGGATGCAACTGCAATCAGGGTGGTTGAAATTATAATATATAGACAGACAGCATGGTAAATGGAACCAAAAATGTATCTGTTTCTTTATCTGTTGGGAACAGTGGCCAACTGCAGAACTTCTGAGGAGGATAAAACTATGCACTAATCCCTGGTGCATTCCCCTGGCAGAAGTTAGCAGGGGTTCAAGATTTCCTGAGTCAGAAATGGAGTTTTAGAGCAATTATTAATTGTTCATAATGGATTTTCCCCATGAATTGCTGAGCACTTTAGCACTTTACTAAAACAGAAGTGTTTACTATTGCCTGTATGGTTTCTGTCATTTGTATTACCTACCCATCATTTGTAGAATGCAGTTCTGGGATTAACCCTGCAGGTACATGGCCAGTGTGACTATTTTGTCTAAATCAACAACAAAATAAATAATGGCCTTATAAAGCTTGCATAGTTATGATCCACCCATGTCTGGGACAAGCACACAGTCCTGATCATCCTCTTTCAGGTATGATAGAAAAAGAGAAGATACAGAGGAGGGCAACAAGGATGTGTAAAGTTCTAAAATGGATTTCCTGGAAGAGATTAAATAAAATAGGACAGTTAGATTTGGAAGAGAGACAAGTAATACAGGTGTGTGTAAAGTCATAAATGGCATGGGAAAAATGAACTGGGAATGACTATCCCCCATTATAACATAAGACTTAAGGGGCAATGAAAGGAATTTTAAGGCAGCTACTTTAGACCAGAACAAATAGAACTGCTTTTTCACAGAGTGCATAATTCAGTTGTGGAACTTATTGCTGACAGATATAGATTCAAGAAGCAATTAGACAAATTCATGGAAAATAGGTCCAGCAGGGGCTATTAAACACGCTGATGCAGATGCAACCTCTGGCTCAGGAAATCCCCATATGGCAGATTGCCAGAAGCTGGAAGGTGGAAGAAGCATCACTCTAGGCCTGATATGTTTCTCTGGTCTTTCTCTGAGTAACCACTTCGGGTTGCTGCTTAGTGTGGGTTTCAGGCCTCCATGGAAGTTTGTGCCTCTTAGGCTTTTATTTATCCCTTCTTGGGCATTGCTTGTATTCCGTGTGTTGCATTGTTTACTTTCCTCTCTTTACAGGGTTGTGTTATAATTTGGATGTTTGATTTTTGGCAGTAGTTGAATTGTGCTGTATGAAGCATAAAGTGTCAGCCTGCTGTCCTGACAGTACAGTAATCCAAAAGCCACTGTAATTAACCCTGTGGCAAAACACACGGGTTCCACATCCCCATCCCTGCCCACGTGGATGAATGGGAAAGATTAGCAGTTCAGTGCTTACAGGAAGCCATGCAATTGATGGTCTGGCAGAAAAAGGGAGAGAGTGAATTCCAGAGTACCTGCCTCCATCCTTTTAAACCACTTTAAGATTAACAGTCACTGGTGGGACTGTGCAGCCTGCCTAGCACCATTATAAAAAAGGTGCTGCATTTGTAGACTGGATTTTCCTCTCGTAATTTCCAGTAGTAGAAATTCATCTGTAGAGGCTGACTTCAGGCAGAGAGATTGGTTTGCTGGAATCATGCCCCTGAAATGGAGAACAGCAGGGAAGAGGCCCCTGCCACAGCTGTGTGATAGGAACAAGCAACACCAGGTACAGTCCTGGATATACAGAGCCAGCTCCTGCCTCAGCACTAATTTCTTGCACAACATTGAGCAGATCCTCTGTTCTTCCAAAAAACTGGTTCCCAAGGGTGAATATACCTCTATATTCAGCTGCAGAAAGACCACATCTTCATCCCTTTGTCTGCCTTTTCATTCCTGTTGGGTTTGGGCTTCACAGCGCTCCACAAACCCACCAACTATAGATCAATGTATCTGATACTCTTATTAATGCTGTATTCAGGTTCCAATTCCATGCTGAATGATACCCCACTGCTTCTGGGGGAAAATCTTTGTCTTTTTCCTTCTGTGACTAAGAAATGGCTCATGGTGCATTGAGCTCATAGATTCTCTTTGATTGTGAGTGTAACCTTTCAGCGTGAGGCTGCTGGTGCAAGTGAAATCAAAAAGCCTTTGTGAAAGTGCCTTAACAAGCCAGTGCTGTGATGGTGTAAGCTCTCACCTGGCTTCCAGTCAGCCTGAGCTTGACCAGGTTCTTAAGACTGCTAAAAGGTGGTTTCAGGCATATTGGGCTTTCTGATTACTTGCTACAAAATAATTAAAGCATTGGTTTTGCACTCCCCGAGAGTTTGTCCCTAACACTGCCTAAATGCATCACTTGCTGTTTTTCTTAACCCAAATGGGATAGATTTGGAGTCACACTGTGATAACTCCTGAGTACAATAAATAGAAAAATATAAAGGCAACCCCTTTTCTCATCACAGCCTCCTAAAGGGAAAAACCACGAGTGCTCAAGTGACTTTGCAGAATGAAAACTGTTGATGCCCTGGGCCTGCTCTAAGTGAGGGAGAATAAGAAAATCTACATCCAGGATAAACAAAAGTGAGCTACCTGCCATATAGATGAAGCTGTTCCTCAGGGGGGAACTCACCACTTTACACCTGTAATGCCTGTATGCCTTTGCCCTGAATGCTTTCAGCATTTGCATTTTTGTCATCTAAAAGCTGTTGCTCTGAGTTCTGTGGCTATGTCTGCATAGCACTAAAGGAGAATGAAAAGCTCTTCTGTGACTGTAAACGTGCCTAAATCAATCAATAAATATTGGTTTAAATGAGTGTTAGGTGCTACACAAGCAGTATTGATGTGAACTGGGGAGGAAAAGAGAAGCCTTGAGAGATGTAGGTCTGTTCCCCTAGGAGGTGTCCAAGTGTACTTATTTTCCTGTACTTTTAGCTTCTGTAGTGAAAATAAGCACTTAAATTCCTTTGAACAGCTGAACTTCTATTAATTCAATAGGAAGAGATGCTGGTATCTGTATGAGGCTGCTGCTAGAACTGCATTAATGAGTTATCATTTTTTTAGCTAATCTTCCTGTTTGTCAGGTTTAAAACAAAGGTAGTGAGGGTGAGTGACTTACCAGAGATCTCTCAGTGGAATTGTTGTAGGACTGTAGTAAGAACCCAGGCCCATCAGTTCTGAGGTCTGAGCACCATGTGCTGTTTGTTTTCAGGCTGGCTGTTGATTTGAAATGCAATATTTACCAACAACTTGGCAATCTTAATGGAGCATCTTGCAGGATACTGAGCTATGTAAAAGAAATCTGTAATGTCTCCTGCCCAGATCAAATGAATTCAGCTGCTGTATTGTGGAGGATCTTCTGTCCACAGGTGAACCCTGTGAGATTCCAAAGGGAGATACTGAGGAAAGGGAAAGAAGGCTGCCAGGCTCTTCTGCAGTGTAGGAGGGAAAAGGAGCAGATACTTGCAGTGCACATACAGGAACAAAGGTGCATGTTAGGTTAATTATTAGGGCCAAAATTCATTGTCTGTGCTGCCTTGGGAAAAATGTCAGGGGAAGGAGATGTATGAAACAGCTTGGCTCTCATGGGCATTGTGGCACAGTGGAGGGGAGGCCTGGGTGCCAGGGTGAGATGGAGAAGGCCACCAGTAAAGAGTTTCCAGTTCTGAGGCTCTGTTCTCAACTGTTCAGCTGCTTTGCACACTGCAAAAATAATAATTATTGTTTATTAGAAGCCTATCCATCAGCTGATGCCTCAGCTGCCTCTCGAGATTAGAATATAAACCAAATTGGGCTGCTGCTCTCAATAAAGAGATTTTTAATCTGTTTCGGAGCAACTGCGTGACACTGAAGTCATTCTAAGGTTAAGTGGGAAGGAGTTCTGGAAAACTGAGGTTGTAGGAGAATTATTTGTACAAGCAGTGTCTTTCTTCAAATACAACCAGTCTGAGGGTTATGCCTGTCCTTATTAAGGAGGAACAGTATGAAAAGAGTTTGAAGATTGGAAGCAGATCTTAGTGCCTGCCCATTAAATGCCTGAGATGTGAGAACCAACTTTTTAAACTCTACTTTTATGATCATCAAATCTGTGACAGGTCAGTGTTTAGTCTATTATCTTATCAGCTAGTGGCTACATATTCATTGGAGAGAGATGAGCTGTCCATTATATGTATTTTGTACTTTTATGATGAAAGATAATTTGTGTAAAAGCATCCAAAGCGTAGGCATTTTGGGATGCTTTTAACATATCAAAAGAATCTGATCTGTATCTGTCTTTTTCCTCTAGCCAAATTACTCACCAGGAATACTGATTCTTTTATTTCCTTTCCATTCATTTTCCATGCAGTCTGTGTTAAAAAAAATAATTATTTTATTTATTTTATTTTTTATATAAGGGATGCAGAACAGGAAGTGGAGGGTAAGACAAAAAGCGAAAACACAGAAATAAGGGCTTTTTAGATTATCTTTTAAAAAAGTTATTCTAATTATTTATTGCATCAAATATTGGTATAGAGGGAACATTTTTCTGCTCCCTCTATAAATTTTCCCCTGATGTTCCCTCATATTTGCCAGATTGGGAAAATTTAAAGGAGAGAAAAAATTTGGAAGAGATTGGCTTCTTTATAAACCTCTGCTTTGCTGTCAGGCTATTTTGAATGAATTGATCTTAGCATGTGTCTCCAGTTATCCAATAGAGAAAATGCTTCTCTGGCTGCCAGATTGGAAGCTTGGGGGCAGTGTTAAGTAGTCAACTGAGCTGGGTCTTGGGGTTGAAAAATCTCCATTTTCTGGAGGTTTTTTTGGCGAAGCCAGAATAGTTTGGAATGATGTTCAGTCTTCTGAATCATGTGGGGTTTTGGAGCTATGCCACAATAAATTCTTTCACCAGAAAAAGATATTATTTGACTGGGAGGTTGTCTTCCTCTATTCCTTCTTTTCCATATGTGGAATACATGGTTGCCATGGAGTTGTAGCAGGCTGGTCTACTCATTTTGCAAGTCTCTCAAAGTTTTAACCCTTTTAAATTTGCCAATCTGCCCCTTTTTTTCTTCTTGAACAGGAACTCTTGGGTTTGAGCCTTTGACAGCTCTCTTGCTGTCTTTGTTTTTGTTTTCATTTTTCTTTTTTTTTTAAAGTTAAATTCCATGGATATATTTCCAAGGGAACCATGGATACCCAGGGCTCTGAAGACCAGAGATTAAAATCAGAATATAAAAGATCTAGAAAGGTTCAGAGCACATCAGCACGGTAATGATTATTTCAATGGTTATTGTGTTTACTTTCAGATGTTTTAGATAGCGTATACAATATGTCTAATATGTCGTCTTGAGGAATTTATCAAGAATATATCATAGGAATGGCTGATGGCTTCATGCAGCAAGGGAGTTCGTAGCTGTGAGCTTGAGGTGTTTGTTTATGCTCAAGGTCTTTTCTTTGCTTTGAAGAAAATGCTTCACACTCTTATAGCACCTTTTGCTCCCAAGGGCTTGCTCCTGATCAGTCAGGATGAGGAGTAACTGCTTGATTTAAGGCAGAGATTCATGGCAATGTAAATCCATGGTGAGATCAGTCTCTGGCTCAAGTAGATGAGGTTCCCCAACAAGCTTTAGCTGCAGTCGGCAGTAGCTGGCCAGGGAAAAGAAGTATCTCAGTGGAAAAAGGAGAATAATAAACCTCCTCCACTCTGGGTCCTTCCCCCCTCCTTTCCCTCTGATTTGGGGTGACAATCACAGTGTTCTTCCCTCGGTCTCATCTTCCCACCATGTCACTTCTTTTGGTTTCTGGTTTCTCCTGCTCCTTTCTGCATTTTTTGACATTTGCCTTTGCAACTCAGTTTCCTGGTCTCTTCTCAAGTTTATCTCCTCCCAAAGCCATGGAGCTGAGCTGCTCAGACTGCTCCCTGGCTGAGCTCACCCTTGCTCTTCCTCAATGTGCCTGCAGACAGGGCCTGTTCCATAGCTCCTCCTAAGCTTTTTTAAACTCCCTACACCTCTTTCCTTGTTGAATCCAGTCTCTTACTGATTGGTTTATGGGTTTGTGTGAGGTTTGGGACTGGCTTCTCCAATCATTACCTTCTTTCAGAGGGCCATCCATCAGAACAATTAACCAGCTCTCCTTCCCATTCCAATCAGGAGGAAAGGTGTTCCTATCACTCCATAAGTGCTTGCTTTACATGCAAAAGTGCATGTCTGCATTTTGCCTTCAGTAAATAGTGCTGCATTTTTAATGAGCTTGTCCCTCAGTAACAGATTGTGCCGCCAAATGCTTTAAATTTCTGTCTTTTCAGATTCTAAAATAAGTTTTTGCTGACTTTTTGTTGGTAATGGCTGAAGGGGATGGTTTTCAAAATATGCATGGCTGGCACCAGCTGAAGATTGCTTTTTATTTTCCTCATGCTGAGTGTGCTGGCTCTTTTCTCTCATTTATCCAAGGGAAGCTTGTTTAAATGTCCCTTGCATACTGTAATTGAATCCACTGTAGGAACTCAAGCTTGTAGCATCTTTCTCTGGGCCTCTGGAACTTCCTGGGGGTGAAAAATCTGTGTTTAATGATGAACTCTGCAGTCTGAAGCCTCGTGTGAGAGACTACCCGAGGAGTAAGACAGGAAATGTGTCACTATGCTCCGTTTTAATTCAAGAGGTAAATGAGGGCACCGTGGGTCATGGCCATAGGTGTCAGCTCCAGGCTGAAAGGCTCAGCTCCGTGGCTCAGCAGTTTGAACGACAGCCTATGTGGAGCCTCTGCCTAGAGCTTGCTCTGAACTGAGAATTCAGTGTGAAGAGAAACATGTTCTTAGACTTGAGTTTCTGAAAGAGATTTGGCAATGTGAAATCCCAAGGCTGCAATGGTGCCTTTGGAATTGAACTCAGAATTAGTGAGCTAAATCTATTCAAATGTTTGTTTGTGGGGCCAACTTTCCAGCTGGTGTTGCTCAACATACTTTAATAAAGCCAGTTATCCTTCATGGATGTCAACAAAGCCTTATCAGCTTCTGATAAGGGTTTTTTAAGAATCCAACCCCACAGTGCTTACAGATATTTCGTTTTAAGTACTGTAATATGGGAAAATGGTTTAAGGTTTTGTTTTGAAACAGGGAGCTTGAATAGTTTTGGGTGAAATACAAGAAATAGATCCTAGGGAGGTGGTGCACAGTTGTTAACACTTGTATAACCCTGTTAGGCCCGAAAGGTGTGAGGCCTGAGAAGAACAGCTTGTCACCTGAAGCCAGTGTGAGCATGAGGCTGGGATGTAACTAAAGGAAGAGGAAAAGTGTAGCAATAATTTTATTTTTCATGGTGATAATGGTTATTTTGATGTTGCAAAGTGAGGAAGGACTAAACTTACTCACAGAAGTGAGAGATATGGATCTGACCTGGTGGAGAACAGTAGCCTGATCAGGTTTCTGGCATGTACAAAAAACTCTGGTATGAGATTGGAAGAAAGTGATGAACAAATTGTCTTCTGGGAGAGCTGAGGAGGGCCAGGATGAAAGGGAAAAGAGGGGGAAGTGGAAAGAGTCAAAAGAAAAGAAGTTGTGCAAGGTGCTGAATGTGAAAACAATAAGCTTTGATGTGATGAACATTGGCTGGGAAGCAGAAGGATCTGAGGATGGCAGAGAAGGTAGGTGACTCTGGATAAATGGACTGGAGGGGATGAGGGCAGAAGCCTGGAGGGGAGAAAGCTTCCAGGCGTGAGATGACTCAGCCTTGGCTGAAAGGCTTCAGCATTGTAAATTGGGCAGGAGGATTTAATGGCAGCTTTGACATCTGGGAGAAGAGGGAGGAAGAGCTGAAAATGCCCTTAAGAATTTGGATCTGTAAGAAGGACATCGCCACTGGCAATGTGGAAAAGAAGGAGAAAACGCATTAACCCCCCAAGGCTGACAGTTCAGAGGCTGAAATTCTGAGCACACACGAGGAGTTTGGGGGCAGCAGGCACTGACTGCCCCACGAAGCCCCTCTGAAGCTGGTGCAGTGTGTGGGTGAGGAGCAGATTCTCCTTCAGTGGGACAGGGGGGTCACACTGGTGTCAGGTCACTGTGCCAGCCGAAGAGCTCACTAGGGAGGTGGGAAGGAGGTATTTTAAGGCTAAATGGATTCCCACTCCCAGAGCAAAAGGGGATGGCAGGGAAATAATGTGGCTTCCTGTGACAGCAATTTACTGTGCACCTGGAGTATTGTTCTCATGCATTGTCCTCATCTCCTCCAGGGCTCTACCCTGGAGCTCTCTCTGGCCTGGCTGACGCTCCCTGCTCCATGTGGAAGCAGGCTGCTGCCTTCCAGGGATGGACCTGGCTCTGGGGAAGGTGTGCCAAGGCACTGCCTTTCCTCCAGAGTGTGTGACACTCCAGTCCCTTGGGTGCCTCCTTGCCTTTCTCTTCACCCTACACATCTGGTCCTGGTTTTAAAGCTCCAAACCTGATTTGGTACTTTGAGGGAGATCCTCATCCCCGTCGTGTTGTGGGTGCTGGGAGTGTGCACGTAGAAGGACATTCACTGGCAGGCCTTGGGGACTATGCTTCCCTTTTGGCACCACCCAGAGTTTCTGTCTTCTGGGTATGTCACAAACACCATAATTTTCTTGTTTATTTTTTCTGTTTTGTTAAGCATTATATGGCTTTTCTTAGGCCACATATGGTGCATAGAATAGAACTTCAGCTGTGAGAAGGAGACTAAGGTTCACCTTAGGACCCTGAAATTCGTGTGCCTTTTCGGTGTGGTTTTCCCAGGCTGTGACTGTAACAAACGTGTAGATCCCTTTCCCCTGCTCTTTCTGCAGATCTGGTGTGTTTTCTGTGGTTCACATAGACCAGAGGCTGCCCCTCTCCTTCTTCCAATGTGCATCAGGTCCTGCCCAACCTGCACTTCTGCAGGGCAATTTTTGGTGCAGCTGTTGTCAGTCTGGGTGTTTTAGGCTCAAAACTTTGAGGCCCATAATGTGTCAGTGCCTTCAAAAAACTTGGCTAAATGGCTTTATAAATGCAAGGAAATGAAATGGTAAATGTCAGTATGGCTATGGTGAAAATGTGAGTGTTCAGGGATACTGAAGGATGGCATTTCACAGGGAACTTCTCCCACTCCTTTTTTCTTTTCTAAGAATGCCCAGTTTTTTCAACAAGCCACTTTCAAGTATGCAGACAGTGCAAGATCCTGAGTTAAATTTATCCTTTCCACAACTCCACTGACTTCAATAGAGTTGCACCAACACTTGTCCCATCTTTTGTAGCTGATTAATTTATGTTCATTTTACTTCTCCGGTGCCAGTGAAAGAATTTAATAGACTCTTATTGTTCCCTGCAGATTCCCCCCCGCTGTGCACAGAGGCATCAAGCTCTTCTGTGGGTTGGCATTGTTGTTCTTTCTCTTTTTGATTTCCCTCGTGGAACAGAAAGAGATTACACCAGGGGAGCTAACTGTGCACTTGGCTCTCCAGGGAATTCAATACACGCCTGCAATTAACCTGCATTGAACTGGCCATTGGATGTTGCTATTCCTCCACAATAAACACAGATGGGAGGCAGTTTTGACTGAGTATTTGTATACTGCAGGTTGGCACAGCTCAAGTCAAAATAAATACAATTTCCAGACGGTTCGGATCCCTGCCTCTCCTTTCTGCCTTTTTTTTTTGTTTGTTTGTTTGACAGAGGAGAGGAAAAATCTGAATAGTATAAAAAAACCCCTTTCTTGTTTGTCCCCCAAAATAAATATTTCACCTAAAAGCTGAATTTATTTCATATCTCAGCCCCATCAGTCTGTCAGGGAGACAGTAAAAGGGGAGAAAAAATTTAATCAGGACTTAGCAGGGAAAGTAATTCAGTGGGAGGGAAAGTACGGTTTGGATTGCACTTAATATCACAAGCTCTCATCTTGCTGGTGCTTGAAACATTGTACAGCTTTACTCCTCTCATGGGCAGCTTGAGTTCTGAGGATTAAAATAAGATGCTGAAGGTTTGTGGGCGAAAATACATCTTTATGTGTTTCTCAGCCTAGGAAGTGAAGAGAATATGTTCCAACTGAAACAGTTTTTTCTTTACTTGTTTGGGGAGGGAAAGCGGTGGGTTGGAATGAGCACCTCATTAGCTATTAATTATTTTCCTCATTCACAAAAACAGGAGGTTTCTTCCATTGCCAAAAATGGGTTGTCTGTGGGAAAACCTGAGTTCTGGGAAGATTTAAAAAAAAAAAAAAAAGGCAAGCAAAACAAAGCACAATTGTTTAGTTTAAAGACATTGAGCTAAGCATATAAAAAATCTGCCACCAGGGTCAGACTTGATGCCATGTGTATTTTTTTTTTTCATTAAAGGAGTGCAGATTTTGAGCCCAAGCTATTATTTCAGGTGACTTGAGGCCCTCCGGGGGCAGCAGTGAAATGGAAAAGAGCACGGCAGCCTGCTCTTGGAACTGATGCTCACTGAATCTGAAAGGTCATGTCATGTTTTCTGGCAATTGACTCAATGGATTTGGATTCTACAACATAAGGTCGGGCCGTTTTCACTCAGCACATGTTTACTGGGGAATGTGCCTTCCAGTTGTTTTCACATTGACCTTATTACCCTGCCACACTGATGAGCCTGGCACAAAACCTACTTTTTGTATTGCTGTGTGCACCACATTCCCTCTACCTTTCCTGCTGTCCAACATTGTTGCTTTGGGCTGCAGATGGAGGATTTGGTGTCTGCATTTCCCCTCACTTCCCGTGCCTCTGTTACAGCACAGATGTGCAGACACCCCTTAACTGCACACTTTGGAGGAACAAGAGGGTGCAATGGGATTGCCTGGTGTTTGGTTCCAGGTTTTGCAATAGGAAAGCTGGGGAGGAGAGGAGACAGTCTCTGGGCTGTAAACTCGAGCAGGAGGGTTTACAGCATCTGAGGTAACATCCCTTCCCAGTGCTCCTGCAGGAGATGATGGCCACGAGCTGGACGGGCCCTGGCAGGGCAGGACTCATAGCCCAGGGCTGGATTGGGCTCTACACTGAGCAATGTTAAAAGGGATGGAGGCAGCACTTCCCTCCCTCGTGGTAAGTCTGCTCCTTCACGCAAATAGACTGGCCAAGCTTTACAGGGATAAATAAAATACTGCTGCTATTTCTGCAAGCGCATTGGCAGCTCTCTCTCCTTGCAGCCACACGAGTTCTTGTGCTGAGAACACAATATGCGTCTCTGCCACCTTTTCAGGCTTAAAAAAGTGTTTTGGGCTTCTGTCAATTTTAGGAGTTATAAATTAAAGACAAGGAGTTTATTATTACTTGGAACGCTCCCATGTTTTAAGCAGTTGGAGACAAAAAGGAGACGAGACATTTGAAAAATGTTGGTAGAAGGAAGGAAATAAGCCCACGAGTGCTTTCTTCTGTGAATGCATTGTTTAACCTTGTCCTGCCACCCGGTTGTCAACCCTGGCTGCCCCAAGAAGGAAAAATGTTGTAGTGCTTTGTCATTGTTTGGATATTGCTCTTTCAGTAAGGTCAGAGCACACTTGCAGCAAATCCACAAGTCAGAGAGCGAGGCACGCTGTGATGTTACATGGGAGTGTCAGGACCTTGAGAGATGAGAGGTTTTGTTCTGGCTTGGACTTTGCTGTCTGAGCATGGCACCAACAGGTTATTTTTGGAGACAGCTTTGCAGTCTGCAGCTCAGGAACACTGGTGTAAGACCTAGGGATCAGTTACTACCCTGGGCATCTTTCTGTCGATAAAATGAGAGCCTGCCTTGAGAGAGGCTTCAAGAGTGGCTGTTACAGTCACCAGGATGAGGGCAGTGTCTTTGCCACTGACCAGCTTGATTTTAAACCAGAAAATGTCCTAGTCGTTATTTGCCATCAGGATAGCTTTTGTCTGTGTGTTGCACTTTAGGAGGGAAGTTGCTGGAGAACAGCGAAGGAGACTTCCTGGATGCTGTGGGTTGACTGGGTTCCTAATGCAGCTGTGTCCTGTGTCACATGCTCTGTGCTGGTGTTTCAGTATCAGGGTGCAAAGCACCATGCAGACATCCCCTGGAACGGGGGGTTTGGAACAGGAACATCCAGCTGTGTCAGCCTCTTGCTGTGTCCCAGGTCCAAGCACAGGCTAAAGGGGTGGCAGTTGCTGAGGAGGAGGAGGATTAACACACTAACTTAGGTCAGAAGCTGCTGATCATGCTGAGGAGACACACCAGCCTGTTTGGCACTGGCTTTGTTCCCACAAAACCAGTGGGCAGTGTAGAGAAGCCTGTAATGGCAGGTTGTTGCCAAAGCGTCACCCAGAATGTGGCTGCTCATACAGTTTTTAGAACCTTAATTTTTGCAGGACATGCAGGCTCACCTGATTCTGCAAGTCCATCTTGGGTAAACCACTGCCTGACTTAAACCCTGAAGTGGAACTTTCTTGAACAAAATCCTGGCTTTTGTCTTTTACAAAGTGAACCCTGTGCACTGAAAAGCATGGACTGTGCAAGCAGAGCAGCTCTAGAAAACACTTCTAAAATTGTATTTGCTAAAGTCTGGAAATTAGTATTCATCTCAGCAAGAGGACCAAGGCAAGGCTTGACAAACACATGCCCATTTTAAACAGGAATAAAAGAGTCAGTGTAAAATTCCCTTGTTTTACAGTCATATCCATTATACTATTTGCTGTGACTCCTGTAGTTCGAATCTATTTTCCCAACAATTCTGTAGCGCTGCATACACATTCACTCTGAGTGGAAGCCATTTTAGTGGATCAGCCTGCTGATTTCACAAGAGCCTAAAGGGTAAAAGTCCTTGGAAGAGTGTTCAGAACTCAAGTAGTTTGTCTTGGTAGGAAAAATCCAGTTTAAATGGTGCAATAGCCTTTCTTAACTAAGATTGCAAATGCCCTGTGGCTGGCTGTTCTGTTCTCACTTTAGGTGATGGCTGTGGATTAAGAGCCCGAGGCTTTGGCTAACATCTATAGGCAAGGCAGTCCATCCCCAGGGTCTAATTCAAGGAAAGTTGTGCAGGTGTCATAATTAGCAGTTTCCTGTTAAAGCTCCACAAATAAGCTCTAATCCTCAAGGCACTAGTCTCCAAAACCCCTTGCAGGTTTGTTTTCAGACCAAGTAATATTCATCTGTAACCTTTTTTTTTTTTAATTGCCCAAGCTGCACATTTAACTACCCTGGGCCCGCTGGCTTAGATTTTGCCGAAAATCAGATGTGAACAGGGATTAATGGTTCCAGTTGCTCACACTACCAAGCCACCATGCCGAGTGCAACCTGCCCTTAAATGAGGCCGAGGTGTACAATAGTTGAGTCAGAGCTGAATGGAGGACTTTGGTTTCCTCTGTTATCCCTCCTCACCCTTCAAGGCCAATAAACATGTCATAAAGGGAGGAAAAAGTGTGAAAAGTTAGGAAGCAAAACACAACCCTTAATGGTCTCTACATGTGCTGCAGCCACCTCCAAGTGAAAGTTGAGGTACCAGAATTTTTAGCACTTGGAGAAAAGCCTGCCTCCCCCTCCCAACCACAACGGAGCAGGGACTCCCAACACAAGTGTTCCTGGACAGAATAACGCTGGGAATGTGTGTGCACACGTGTGTGTGTGTGTGCACATCTGCAGCCAGGGAAAAGAGAGGGAGGAGTGTGTTAATTGCAGTGTGAGCACATGTCAGGCAGCGAAGGGAAAGTTTCTCAGATCCCATGATCAGCAGGGCATCTGAGGACTTTAATGTTTTTCACAGTACAATAAAACTACCAGTGCCAGCTGGAGTCTCCAGCCAAGCTGTGTGCCTTGGAGCTTAGATGTTTCACATCACTGAAGGCTACATAATACTTTCAGCTGGCATTGCATTCCGTTTGATATGTCTGGGGATGGAGATAGTTAGTTAAATAATCACATCGGCTGATGTGGTAGCTCAAACAATGGGCCCTTCCTCCTCTCTCCAAACACGTTTTGGGAATATTAATTTGGGAAGAGGGGCACCAAAGCTTTTCATCTCTGTTTTCTTGATCTGTTTCTTTCTTTGTTTAGCCTCTAAGTGTTGACAGGTTGTGATGATGTTACTTCTCTTAGTGAGAATTTTTGTGAGACGAAAAGAAGGATCCGGTCAGGTTTTTCAAACTGATGAGAAATCAGTCAGAGAGAAATGAGAACTTTGAGGCTTGTTTGTTCTGAAGTGGAGAATTTAGTCTCAGTACTGGATAGTGTGGGTTCAGGGGATTGACTAGGAAACCATTGAAAATACATTCAGTATGTCCTATCTCTTCAAGTTGCAAATAAAAAACCCCAGAAGTTATAAAAATGCAAAGTGCATGACAAAAGAATCATAATTTTACTAATTAAATATAAATAAAATATACTTTGGCCAGCCAGGACCAAATCCTTGGTCTTTGAAAGTCCCTTTAAACCATGAAAGCAGCACAGGGGTGCTGAGGTATTTATGGAAATATCTACCTGATGTTGTGACTCTGACAGGTTTTGGTCATGCCATTGTTTAGGTATCATAAGCCAAGCAGAGATGGAGAGAGAGCTGCTGCAGGACTGTGACTAATCATCACAAATAGTTCTCTAGTATTTTATTTTCTAGAGCCTTTGTTGAAGTTTAAGATATGTTTTCCAGTTTTTCCAATATGCAAGATTATGATCCTAGAGACAGAGATATGGGTCTGTAGTTTTGGTGTATGGAACTGGAGGTGATAGATAACTTCGCTTTCAGAGGTACTGAACTACTTTATCATCTGCACCAGTAGGATTGTCCAGCTGTGGCTTTTCTTTCTTCTAGAGTTTTCACATGGGGATTTTGTAGAACCTTGACAACCTAGACAGATGACATAAAAGAAGCTATCTAGCTTGGTGTGTTCTTGCTTTCTATTTATTTCTTTCATGTCTCCAGACTTCAGTGTTGCTAGAACATAAGTTTTAAGTGTGCACTTTTTCCTGACACAGAGAATTTTTTTGAAAACTTTTGACAAGGTGATAAAACCTGTTTTCTTGGCCTCACTTTGTTGTACAGTGCTGTGTGAATGCCAGGAACCAATGAGAATCCATTGCAATCTCTAAACTGATGTTATGCAAACAGTTCTACACCTTCCTGTTTCTTTTCTGTGCAGGAAATCACTCTTCTAAACAAATACAAATCACTACTATAAAACTATGAAACACTGAGACTACTGACGCTGCCTGTAAATGATTAGGTTAGAAGGCCAGTTCCTCTTTGCTTCCTATATAATCAGTGGAGAAACCTGAACATGCTTTTAGTATCAGGTCTTGACTCACTCTTTGGAGAAGCCTGTGTCTTTCCACTGTTAGGTAATGATCTCCCAGGTGAGACACCTGCAGTCATGTTAAATTTAGGTGGTGTGCATTCAGTTGTACCTATCCCCTCCACATCTGCTTGAACAGACTGAAGCATTCATCTGATTACAAGGAGAAAATGAGGGGTTTCAATGAAGTGTTGAAGTTGCTAACCTCTCACAGTGTCTGCTCACTGCCTACATGGCCGAGTGTGCCCTGTCCCGCTGAAGCCACCTTTGCACATGCAGTCACATGCTCTCTTGAGTCATAGGGCATGACGTGATATTTAAGAACAGCATTAAGAGTTACACATGAAAGACAGGATACTCCTTATTTCCTGGCGGCCCTTCAAGTCTTGACCTCATTCCAGGAAGAAAGCAACCTGTGAAAACATCAGCTCCTGTCAGCAGTCGCGGCTTGGAGAGAGCAGCACGTGCTCCATATGCTGGAGGAGTTGTGAAAATCCATAGAGCAGCATGTGCTTGTGCTTACAAAGCAGCTGTCCTGCCACCTCCACTCTGCTGGCAGTGCAACTGCTCACTCGATATTCTCCAGCTCCTCGGTGCGGGCCCTGGGAGCGCCACAGCGGGAAAGATGGGTGGGACTTCCTCCCCACAGGTTTTCAGCAGGAGTGTGTGCCATCAACAGCCTTCTGGATCAAGGTAAATATTCAAGGAATCAATTCCCTCATTCATCTTACCCCTGGAAGTTACTGATACCAAAGGACTGCAGTGGGAAAGGAGCTGACGAGGTGGTGCTGAATCACACAAAGGACCTGGGACTGTCCCAGTTCACCCTCCATATCTGTCTGGAAATGGGAATATCTTCTTCAGACTTCAGCAGCTTGTCACATGAGGCTGTATTTTGTCCAGTTAGGTCACTCTGGAACCCTATCAGATGCCCTTTATATTTTTGCACTGACTGATTTAAAGGGTCAATCAATGAAATCAATGGCAACGAATATGGGACAGCAAAAAAGAAATGTTTTCTCACTCAGCACAGGAACTTGCTGTCATAGGGGGCTACAGAAGCAAATGGTGTGGGTGGATATCAAGACCTGAACTATTTAGTGAGATTGCTGATCTTTGGAAAAAGTTACTCGTACAGAAGTATCTCTAACTCTTCTGTTCTGCTGTTGCTTCTTGGCTTTTCTTTTTTTTTTTTTTTTTTTTTTTGTATTGTGTAGCACAACGTATATTAAGAATAATTTATTTTGTTCTGAAACTTGAGGAATAGGTTACTCTGAAAGGCAGGTCAGTGGTCTTCATGGCCCCCAGAGCATGAATTGGTGTGAATGTGATGTGCTGGTCCAAAGCCTACTGGTTCTTTAACGCAAGAACATTTTTCCTCCCTCCATGATCTACACTAAACATCCCCTTCTGTCTCTGCATTACTGAAAAATTCAAAAAGGTACCTTTGGATAATCAGTACACAGTGCTTCTCTTGCAGCTACTCGGTAAGAACAGCGAGCCATTTTCCCTGAGTTCCATAATGAAAATGCCCAGGACTGTTGCCAAGTTTTTCATTACCTCTCTGCATCTCCTTTAGGTTTTTCAAAGTTTGTGAAGCCATTGTGATAGACTGGAAGTTATCCTGCCCTGACCTAGACGCTGTTTTGCTCCAGGCTCAGTGTGTCCCTTGTTATTAATCTTATCATAGGAAGCCTTGAATAACCTGACTGGAGTCTCTCAGTGATGAGCAGTACCAGGTTATGAACCATTTTGGTCATGAACTCTTGTACATGGAACTATCCTGGGATTGTTGGCTTTGACTCTGTGTATGTGCAGAATTACAAGACCCACAGTTTCTGCCTTCTGCATCTACAGGGAAAAATCTTAAGTTTAGCAGAGAATTCTACCTTTTTTGGTTTTTTCTGCTACTGAATCATCTTCTAGCTTGTAAACAAGGTCTTTTATTAGAAACAGGCAATACTTCCTGGAACTTCAGAATTTCTTCTCCCTAAAATTCGTGTGTTGCTACATAAACATTCTTCCCCTATGCAGTTCTGTCCTGAGGCATTTCTTGTTACTAACTACCCTTCAAAGAACTCTTAATTTCAGAGAAGAATTAACTCATCTCCCAGGTAGTTTTTGTTTTGCTTAAGCCTCCTTCTCATGCTTGAATACTACTAATCTGCTCAAAGTTGCTGCCATTTGAAGTCCTTAATTATATCAGTGTGTGACCTCTTCTTACATTACAAGCACTGAGGTTGCTGTGAGAGGCAAAAGTGAGAAGAAGAGCAATCTTCATCTGATCCCTGTCCTTGACAAGCACAGGCTCTGGCATTTTGGGCTGTCAGGAGACAGAGGTACCACTTAACAGTGAGAACAACGAAAGCTCTTTGGAATCAGGTGATATGCTACATACTGGGAAAAATGCACTGGCAGGCTGCACATCAGGCATCACTGATGGAGGTGGGTAAACTCTGAATCTCTGGATTGGATCTCTCTTCCCAGTCCTGGCCCAGCCTCCCTCTGAAGTCATGTAAATTCTTTGTGTTCAGAATGCCTTTGGTGGAGTTCTACAGGTTTGTTTTCTCTTACTCGAAGAACAACCTCCTTTTACTTGTTCAAATGTAGCTTTCACAGGCTTTATCTCGTGGTCTCTCATTTTTACATTGGAAGAGATACTGAACAATCCATTTCTGTCCAAGCCCTTCAGACCACCCATGATTTTACAGACGCCTAAAATAAATTCCTTGTCATCTCTTTTTGATGCTGGAGTCCTAAAGAGTCTGTGGGATCCTTCCTCGTAAAGGTTTTCCCCACTGTCTCCCTGAATCTTTTCCAGTTCCCGTTCTGACATGAGTTGTCCTCATCGGAGAAAAGTGGGATTAGAATCTGGACTTTCTTGTTGTGGGTTTTGATTCTAAGGATGTGTGATAGTCCCCTCTAATATCTTCATGTCTGCCTTTGTGTTGTGAGGAGTGCACTGTGTCAGTGGTGAGGGATAGCCCTCATTTGGTTATTCTTCATCAGTTTTTAGGAAACAGAGCCAACCCAAAGGAAGGTAAAGGCGAAAGCTCCGATGACATCCTGATCACAAATCCTTGAAAATGAGCTGGGACTGATGATGTTTTTTAAATTGGGATACACTAATGACCTTAGCAGTTTTAATCTCCGAGCCAGTTTTACAAGCAATCCTTTTGAATGGTTTCAGCAGGGCCTGCTGACCAGGGACCATCTGCAGTGTAGTTGTGCAATGCACTGGGTAAACTCAGTTTGTTTTCTGAAGTCTTGTGTCAGCCATCTGCAACCATTTATCTTGGTTCCATCCCTCTGCATGCAAAACACTGTAAAAATGCAAAAGCCTACAACTGGCACTGTGTAATTTTTATGCTGCCAGCACATCCCAGAATGTGGACATAGTGCCCTAAGGTGTTTTTTTTTCTATGGGAGACTTCATTCCATAGCAACCAAAACACAACTGGATCCCAAAAAACATCCTAAGTATTAAAGGCTCTGGCCTGTCTGCTACTAATGGAATCTCCAGCTCTTATCCTACTTGTTAAAACCCTTGAGCTGATGAAGCACTCATCCAAACTCTGACCTTGGGCTGACAAATGCATAAAATCATCCAAACCCGATCGAACTCAGTTTAAAGATTGAATTCTGGAGCAATTAAAAAGTTAAATAGCTGAAACTTGAAAGTAAAGACATAGCCAAATGTAATGTTCACTATTTAAAACTTACTTGAAAGCCTCAAAGTTTACATGGTAAAGACAATTTTTAGCTTTACTACTAGCACTGGAAGTTAAATCTCACTGTAACTTGGCTGAATGAGATGAGTTACATACTGGCACCTCTTGTATAATTTTAACAAGCAACCCTGGCATTAAGGACCAATAAAACCTGGGGTTGTTTCCATTAAAAACCATCACTGATTAAATGAGTCAGATAAGGAATGAGGGGCTTCAGAACTGGAAGTCATCAGATGGACTATTCAGACTGTCTTTTCTCTCCTTCTGCATCTTCTTTGAGAGTATGAAATGTTATTACAGTTTTCAGATTTACAGACAAAACATGAACAAACAATGACCAAAACTGCTGCCTGCAATTCTAATCAGCCACTGGGCTTACAGTAGGAATCTCGGAGTCTTTTGTCACAGCTAAATTTTTTTCCAGTCTCAGTTGTGTTTGGGAACAAGCCACAGACTGGTGATTCAGGGTGCTCTGTGAGCCAACTAATCTTGACTCTTCTTCTGAATTCTTTTCAGTGCTGGCTGGGTAATACTTGCATTGAGTTACAGCAGCCTCTTGTAACCCCTTTTCCACTTCACTGGTGTGGAAGTGTTTCAGGTTCCTCAAACATCCTCCGGCCTCAGGGTAAGGCAGCGAAAGGCATTGGCTGTTTCATGTGTGCTAAATGCTCTAAACATTGTGCTAAAGTGATTGAGGCCTAAGTCCCAAACCCACTGTATTCAATTGTCCTTTTCAGTCTGTCCTGCTCATGAATCTCCTTTTTCAGAGCCCACTCTCATTATGTCACCAGTCTGGCTGTGAGTTGTTTGGCTGTTCCCTCCGTTGGCTCGTGTTTGCCTCTTCTGAAGTGAATTTGCCTCTTTCAAAGTGCCCCCACTCTTACACCATAGCTTTGTGTTTCCACTGCATCACTTCACTGATTTGCCTGGCCACCCTTGCTGGGACAGCTGCACCATATCTTCATTTCTGACCCCAAAAACCTGGGGAAGATGAGGCTGCTCCATGACAATACTGGTACAAACCTATTTCTGTAGAAATAATGACGGTAATAAAGTAATGTGTTCTCTGCAGAGACTTTGCCAAATGTAGTGTTGTGACTGGCTATTTATCAGAGCTAGAGGCTATTTATCTGTGATGTTATCCACACTTTTTTTTTTTTCCAGGGAAAAGACATTTCTGTTAAAGCTTTCTTTTATTAAAACCCAAATCTCCACAGAGCTCTTCCACTTCTAACATGGGAAATTTTTACGCAGTCCTAATTTTGTTTTATCTAGTTCTGTAGACTTTATTTACCTGGTAGCATTTGTTGCCAGGTATGATTTTTCAGTCCTACTTAATTCAAATTATAATTAAGGCACTTTGGAGACTTGGAGTTGACTCCCACCTTTGCCAGAAATTGCATGCTCTCAGTTCTTGACCTTGAAATGAGGGACAGAAAGAATTCCTGTGTCATTTTGTGAGATTAGAAGATGATTTTTCAAGGCTTTACAGCTCCCATACCTCATGATATGTGTGTGGTGCCAAATGTAACAGGATTTCTGTTGTTGGTACTTCCCTGTGCTGTGGTAACCTGAGAATAACTTCAATAAGGTAGGACAGGGTGTGCTTTCAGTAAAGGGTGAAAATGAAGATGGCCCTTACCTTTCCTTGAGACTGCTCCATTAATTATTGCTGATGAGAGTCAGGAGTCTCACAATCTTCTTTCAGAGATGGGGACAAAAGTTGGGGACAGAAGATGGCAGTGGATTGCATGGCCCCTGGTAGTGTAAGAGGTTTGGCATCCCAATTTAGTTTGTAGTATTTCTTTCACTGCAAAGTGGTTTCATGGCAAGCAGTTTCCTACTGTCAAAGGTACTTTCCATCCATGTCATAAATTACAATGAGCTTTGACAAGTCCTTCAAATTTGGTTTCCTCTCTCCTCGCCCCAATGTGTTGGAAAAATGGCTTGATGTATATTTTGAAAGTTGACAGGCCAGTGGATCTTTCTGAACTAAAATACATTCTGGGTTTAGTGGCATCACAGAAACCAAGGGGGAGAAAAGGGAATAATATGAAATATTATTCAAGGATGTTTTTTTCTGCAGCAACAGACTGTGAGCTTTTGAATATTATCTTTTTTAGAGAGGAGAAATCTGGGTTTAAAACCACAGTTCTGATAACATCAGTGAAGCTCTGTTAAAAATATAACCTGTTGTGGGTTTTTAAAAATATTTTTGTTTTATGACATTTCCATTTTTTACATATTTTATGTATTTAAAGCAGTGAGATTCTTATTAATTGATTTTTTAACTCTTCTTTCTCTGTTGCATTAGAATATTTTCCAGTAGTGTGTGCTTACTAACTCTGAGTATTCAGAAATTGTGAGATTAGACTGTGATTTCAGTTTTCTAATCACTGTTCTTCTTGTGTTTTTTTTTTAAATTTCATTTTTCAAATGTATAATTTATTTGGTTCATTGTTGTACATCAGGAAGATGCCTGAGCTCTTGATTATCTTCTTTTCATCAAACCAGAGCACATGTTCTTCATATGAATCTCTGCTTTAATGTCATTAAAATTGCATTTTCCCCTTAGAAAAGGTTTTCTTAAAGTTATAATTTCTTTTGACATGAATTTAATGCATTAACATCACTTCTATTAATGTAGCTAGATGCAACATATAATAAAATCCAGCGAGGTCAATGCCTAGCAAAGAATTTTACGAGAAAAGGCATTTGAAATGCGATGTTTGAAAGTATGTATTTATTTCCTTATCAGTGCTTCTAACAACAGTTTGGCCCAGCTGACAAGCTGGAGTAGACTCCTCTATTTGAACATTAGTTCTAATATCTTGTGGTCTTCTTTCAGCTTCAGCTGCCTGCCTGCTGAAGGCAACAGCCTCCAGAAATGGGGCTTTCAGTAAGATAATGAATCAGGGCAAGGGGAGTCCTCAGCATTTGCTGGGCATTTCACCCGGGCAGAATCTGAGTAGGAACATCAGGGTGTGCCCCAGGAGCCAGGGTAACAATGGTAATAGTGCTTTAGAGGAAAGCAGCACGTGTTTCCTGGGAATTCACAGGCCAGGACATATCCCTGTGGTTTCGAGCATGGAGTTTTGGTCAAGACACCAGCATTGTCCCCTGTGCTTTTTGAAGAGTGTTGTGCCCTCTTTAGTATCCATCTGGAAGAGCAGGAGAAATCCAGATTGGACAAGTGTTTAATTTGTCATTTGAAGGGTGTCATTTCCTCATCACAGTGCTGACACACACAGAGCCTTCTGGAGCTCGGTTTAGCGGGGGGGGAAGGAGTTACCCGTCAGCAGTATCAAAACTTTGTTTCCAGATTTTCCTTCTTAGGTTCCTAATTCCTAACTAAAAGGTTCCTAATTAGACATTCCTAATGTGTGGAAATGCAAATATGAAACATTTCTGAGCTGAAAGGAGAAACTTCTCCTGAAGTTGGTGTACTGGGGTACCAGCAGATGGAGAACAGAACCCAGGCCCTGATATGTGCCTGCTGGGAATCCATCCTGTGCTGTGCTTTGCCACTCTTTTGCTTTGTAAATCTAAATGGGGGTTTTTCCTGGGTTTTAATTTCTTGATTTTGTTTGTTGCCTTGGCACTGCAGCTTACACAACTGGACAGCTTTCACAAAGTCCCTTGCGAAGCCTCAGCCTGGTGAGGTGCTAATTAAATGGAAGTTGTTATTAAAGTGGGAGAGGGAGTGAGAGTTCAGGGCTACCTTGTTTATGTACTCGTTTAGCTGATGACTTCAGTGAAACTAAACAGGGAAGCTTCAAACACTTATGAAATCATAAAACTGCTAACTCCTATTAGATAATTCTCAAAGCTTTACTGATTCAGTTGGGAAGCATCCTCAAATGTCAGGGATGGATCTTAGGTAAGATCTCTTCAGTCTTCAGGAGTGTGTAAAAACAATAGCAGCTCCAAGGTCTTGGGTATAGAGCCAGTCCTTCCTGCCTTCAGCACAGTGACAAATTTCACCAAAACTGTCCTCATCTTAACTCTTCTCTTTTGTAGCTGCTTTGTTTCATGCTGCTGTTAACACTCTGCACAATCAAAAAGGCCTTGTGACTGCCTGCTGTTGAGAGCCAGCTGAAATTCTAAGGTCCAAGGAAGCTATTCAACAAATTTATCTATTTGTATCTCTAATCTCCTAACAGTTCTGGGAATCATATTTCGCATTGGCCTGTACGTCTTACTTTGTATAATCATTTAAGGTCACTTAGAATGCATCACTAAATGTTATGCTCTTAAAATTGTAATTGCAATCAAAAAAGGGTTATTTGTTTTGAGTCCTGAAAGGAAGAGACACAACCCCTTTTATTCACCTGGTGCTTTGTAAACAAATATTTACCCTTGGGGTAGTGAACGTAATGTGTTTAGATGAAGATCACAGCTTGTTAGGTGGTAAGAGAATCAAGTAAACACCCTGTACTCTGAAAGCTTTATGTAAAGCACTTATGTGTGGTTCTTTGAAATTACTGTGTTTGTTAAAATTGGGTGTATAGCTTAATGCAAAAGCAGGTGGAGTAAGAAGAGTAACTTGTAAACTGCTCAAGAGGCATGAATTTATCTTTCACTGAGGTGAAAAAAAAGAAGAAAAGTGGTAAACTGATTACTTTGGGTCTTAGTTTTGAATTTGCTTTGAATTCTGGAGGGACTTTGTCAGTTGCTGGATTCCTTTTTGCCATGCTACCTATAAAAAAAAATCCAACAATTTAGTATTTGGTTCTGTATCTCAGCAGTATTGGGAGCACTGATTCTGTAACAATCCTGAGTTTGGCTGAGCTAGCTTTGCTACATAAAGACTGGAAAAGGTGAGACAACCCTTTGCTGAAGCTGGAACAAGGAGACATGGAGACACAGAAATCAGAGACAGGAACCAGAGCAGAAATGAAGGGTCAGGACAGGGGCCTGAACAGTCACAGATCTCTCAGCTTCTCCTGGAGTGGAAGAAGCTTCATAAAGCGTGCTTCCTCCAGTCTGACTTGCTACTCTGCCTGGGTTATGCATCCCAGAGGTGCTGGTGGCTATGGCCTCAATGATGAGACAAAAGGGGCTTCACTTGTTATGATCTCTTAGCTGGAGAGGTTGGTTTGACCATTTGTAAATAAATCTTCAGTGTTGCTGCCTGAGAAGGGCCTCTTCCCTTTGTCTGTATCGTCTAAGAACTAAGGAGTTTTATTCTGGCATGTTAGAAAAATCAATGTGGGCAATAGGTTGGAATGGCACAGTCACAGCCTGTCTTGTCAAAAGCCAAGAACGAAAGTCAGAGGGAATTTGGGAGTTCACTTTGAACCTGCCACCATTACCAGAGTCTGGGTCTTGCTTTCCGATGTTCCCTGCTCCCTTCAGGACCCGCACCTTTCCATCACCTTGTCTTCTGAGTGATGGATATTGCATTTGCACAAAGGAAAAAACCCAGCACATTATAGTGAGAGAAGGCCCAGTGTAGTTTTTTTCCTCAACACTGTTTTCAGGACCTGAAATCTGGTAGATACAGGGGCCCAGAGCTGTTACATGAGGACAGGATCGATTCAGTCAATCAGAGGGAAAACCTACTGTCAGGCTCCCAGACCTTTAACCTGCTCCTCAGAATTATTAGAACTCCCAAATCTCTTTGCAGGCCTTTTCTATTAGACTGATATTCCCATGTTTTGATTTTTTTGCTCCAGAAGTAATTTTTTTTATAATTACCTTCATTGAACTGCACTTACCATCTGTGAAGTGAGAGGCACTTAAATGATTTATTAGCCTGAGTTCCTAAAATGTGCTGAACAGCATGGGATTGATCTTGGCTAGTGACAACCACGGGATACATGACAAAGGGTAGGTGGCCAGTGTTTGATGGAGCATCGTGCTGTGCTGTGGGTCTTGCTCTGCGGGAGTGTGTTGGCTCCCTTCCAGTCATACAGGAGATCGATAAAGGGCAGGTGTGCCTTGGCTCAGAAATACAAAGAAATGTCTTGAAGCACCGTTCTCCTCCTGAAAAAAAATCATGGGGCACTGTACCTCTTGTTTCTGAGATAACTCCCCCATCAAAGGCTCCAAAAAGCTTTTGGCAGCAAAGAAAACCTTTCTGGAGTAAAAAAATAGATTCAGATTCATCCTTGTCTGTGTGCTGATTGAAATCCTGAAGGCTGATTTTGGTCCTTACTCTGTTTCTTCTCTTGCAAGTAGTGTCCATGGAACATAAGAGGCTTTCGCAGGCTTTCCTTTACCCTGTACAAGGTGGTTATTGCTCAGTGGGGTTTGGCAGCACAGCGTGGAGCACAAAGTGGATCTAGCTATGAACATCACTGGCAGGCAGCGAAAGGCTGTAGGTGTAAGCCCTGCTTAGGAGGGGAATGTGGTTCCTAGCAAAGCAGGACACGGAAAGGAGGACTATCAGCCTTTCATGCAAGCAAAATCCTGTCTCTGGTAAAAGGCAGGGGCTCCTGACTTACATCTCCAGCTGCAATCTCATCTGAGCAGAGGCTGTGAGACCCTGCTACTCGCTGAGCTTCCCCTTGTAGCAGAGACTCACAACTTCTGCTGACCTCAGAACTCCGCAGGAGCTGAGATGAAGCAGCTCCAGCCCTTCACAGGGATGAGATGCCACCAAGCAGCTGATCTCACAGATGCAAGTGACTGCAGGTGAGCCAGAGCCTGCTCGGTGCAGATTGCCTGGAGGATCTTCACAGGAACATTGGCAAGGAAGAGGAGGTTGCAAAGCTGACTTCAGTGGTGAGTTCCTGCTGGGGGTTAAGCATCTGCCTTCCCCCTTTGCTCAGCGCAAACTGGCAGAGTGAAAAATCCAGTACAGACACTGTGTTAATCTTTCTCTTCCCCACCCAGTTTAACATATGCAGAGAAACACAGGACGGAGCTTAGACAGAATTACGAAAGGGATGTGTTGGTTTAGTCCAAGCCATGGAATAGCTTGGACCAACACTATGATTTAACAAGAGGGTTCCAGATCTGGCTGTGTGTTGCAGTAGTAAACAGAAGCTGTCCTGTGGCTGGCAGCTGGCAGCGAGGATGACGCGTGGGGCTCTCTGAGGACAGACTGCAGGAGCAGACAGCTCGGTGGCTGAAATGATGCAAGTTGACAGGGATCAGCTACAAAGCCACCCCACAGCGTTTCTGTGCCCCCAGCACTCCCCTGCAGCCATGGGCAATACAGCCCATGTGTTGTGTCCTGCCTGGCAGGGCAGGCACTGGCACAGGGAGGGCACAGAGCTAAATCAGGCAGCAAATGAGCCAAGTGAGGAAAAGGTGTGAGAAGGTGTTGGAAGGCTGGGTGGAGAGATGGGGGTGGTGGGGAGTTCTCCCTGTGCCTTGGGCTCAGCTGTACATTTGCAAGGTGGTTAAAGGCTGGGAGGGGAGTAGGAGGAAAGCCCCACCATGGGAAGTTGTGCAGTGTGTAGGGTCTGATCCGAGCTCCTGAAATTTCTGGGATTTAGCTGCCATTCAGAGCTGCACAAACTGGCATAGCTGTTAATATGTTTGTACTCTGTAGTTAGATGATATTAATCCAGGTTTTGGAATCTGAGACCCACATCTACCTAAAGACAGGGCATTCCTCTGTCTTCTAGTGATTGCTCTTAGAAGCTCAGTTGCACCACTTTTACTTTAATCAATACACAACTTCCCCTGCCAGACAATAGATGTTGATGAATTTGTTCCTCCACTTTTTCCGTGGTTATCTTTCCTAAAGCAAAGGTTCTCTTATCTTGCACTACCTACACTGTAGCTGTTTTTCCTCTATCCTGAAATGCCCTGAACTTGGAGTTAGTTCAAACTCAGCTCCGTGTTTACGAGGGTCAGGAGAGGTCAGACTTGGTTACCTTAAGGAAGCACAAAAAGAGTACAGGGAAAAGGAAACCTCAGGTAATGCTCCCCTTTGCTGGCTGATCCATCCATATGCCCTAAAGAGCGGCATGTGGCCAAACGGAGCTGGTGAGAAGCAGAGACAGATGGCAACATGTGATCTGGAAGGAACACAGGGTTTGACACCCAGTCAGAGATGCTAAACCAGAGCCCTGAATACTCACAAATCTTTTGGTGTAGTCGACATCATCGGATTCATTATCCAAATATCAAGATTTAGGCTGGCCTCTACTCCAAGGATTCATTTTAGTTTCCTCTTTATTTTGAATCTGGCCTTCTGCCAGAAAATGTTATTCCTTCTGACCTCCAAATGAATGAGCAGGTCCAGTCAGAGTGGACAAAGAGCCCAGAGGAGCCAAGTGGTGAAAAGGACAGATCTTTGCAGGTGGCAGCTGAGGGCTGCATTGAAAACTTTAAAGGATCTTTCAGCCAAAACTCAGGCCTTGTCCCTTTCATTTCACAGATCCTCCCCTGGCCCCTTCTGGCCCCACAGCCTGGGCTGCAGGAGCTGATGTACCAGTGGAGATGTGTTTCCTGGAGAAATTGTTACCAAGCCATGGTTTCCTGAGTGACACAATCCATCCCATTCCTGGGAGAGTGATGGGCACACTGTTTACTGCAGCTGGGCCCTTCCTTCCCCTGAGCTGGGTGGGCACCAAGCTCAGGTGAGAGGTGCAGGAGGCTCAGCAGACCCTTCCTGAGCTCGGCAGGCTCCGTGCTGGCCAGGGGTGAGCGGGGAGGCAGCACAGCTGCCAGCTGTGTTCAGGTTTCCCTCGTGCTGCCTGCTTTCCTTGGATTCAGAGGGCTTGGGAGTTCAAGGGAGGGAAAAAAAAAACAAAGAAAGAAGTGAGAAACAGCTGAAGAAAGAGAGCAAAATATTTTTAAAGCTCTGTAACATCAACTCACGAGCTCTGAATCTGCAGGGCACAATGCAGTGTGAGCTGTCTTTGGGAGGATGGCTCACTTATGCTTAATAATTAAAGGAGTGATCCTTTCCTCCTTGCTGCACTAAGGATGAGTGAGGTTTTATCTGTGCCCTGCTAACAGTGCCAGTGACATGTTCATAATGCTGTAGCACATTTCTTTGCACATGCAGCAGAGGAGAGGGCTCGTGGCAATGGGCCAGAACCACTTAGATCATTTTACCAGGGGCACACCCGAGACCAGGGAACCCCATCAAGGAGTTGTGTTTCCAGTCTGTAGCACCCCATGTTGTGACATTCTCTTTTACCCCCACCTCCCCCATTACTTCTGATGACACAAAAAATCGTTGTTGTCTTTAGATATGAAATTCAGTTTAACTCGAGCCAGGGTCAAACTGCTGTCAGTGAATTCAGATATATGTTTCAATTTAGTTTTGTCACCCTGTGAGTTGGAAAATTGCAGCTCTAGGTGAGGTGAAGTCAGAATTATAAACTTTATTTGTGAGTATGAAACAAAATTGGATTTCCACAGATACAGGTAGTGTGGGGCTTTATCCCCCTCCTCTTTAAAGTGCAATCCCGCTTCTCTATATTGGTCTTAAATAATTCCATTTTGCAAAGCAGGAGGGCTCAAGAAATTTCAGAAATAATGCAGGCAAAAGCAGGCTTTCATGCTGCTGCTGCAGCATCCTGGTGTGATGTGTGGGTGTGTGTGTCCATGTGCTTTTTCTGTACTTGCCTGCATGCGCACACACACCCTCTCTCTCTGTATGAATTGATTACGTTACCCAAATACCTCCTAGGGAACTCTCTCTCTCTTTCTGTGGCTCTGGTACAATTTGTACTTGAAATTACTCTAGGAATTGTACAATCCCATGTTAAACACCCCCACCCTGACACAGATACAGATTGAAAGCTGCTAGGCATTAAAAGTAGTGTTTAAGCAATTGTTTTTCTAGTCTCAGGTTATTTTCTCCTGCTAATTCATTTCTCAGGAGTGATCTAGGTCCTTTCTTGGGCCAGGAGGAAGAACTGATGACCCCATGCAGGAGCCACCTTAAAACCCGTGAATCTGTAAGTTTAAACACAGAAACAGGTGATCCAGCAGAGGTGTTCCAGGTCCTCAGTTCCACCCCTCAGACACGGGCCAGTCTCAGCTCGTGGTGCAGCTGCTGTGGCTGCTTATCACAGATCCATCACAGATTAACACAGGTTCTGCAGTATCCCAGAGGGACTAACCAGGGTCAGCATGGCCCAAATTGATGGGACTGCTGGACAAAGGGAATGCAGAAACTGAGGAGACAAAGTGGAGAAGCTCCTCAAAAGAACATTTTCTTCTTAGCATGAAGAGAGAGGTGTAAAGACAAGGCTGTGCAGAGGCGAGAACTTGTAAACTCTCAGTTCCATGTATCAGTCACCATTTCAAGTGTTGTTTCCTCATCTCCTGGGGCAGGACACCTGCTGATGTTAACCTCTCAGTAATATACTGCCCACCTTGGTATGTAAACTTCTTACCTATTCTATTATTTCTGTTTTATGGAATTAATGTATTTCCCAAACTGCCAGTCTCTTCTCCAGCTCAAAACACTTGCACTTAGCCTTTGTTCTCCTGATGGCATAGGAACTGTGTTGCATTCAGCAGTGACAACCCGTGCATGCTGAACATGACCCAAATGCTAGTTAGAGGTGGCAGCATCTCCCAGGGGAGGTACTGAGTGCACCCAGGCACAAACCCTGCTTTTGTGCCTTAATGCTGCTGCCAGAACGCTGCTGATGTATCTAACATGGAACAAATATTAGCCACTGGGCATTTCTCCCAGAATGTCTTCTCTTGTGCATAGAGAAAATCACCCCATATTTATCTGATTTGTGCATAAATGGGGTGGGTGGTATGTGGGGAGAATATTTCAGGTTGTCCTCTGTCCTCCAAACTTCTGAAATACACATTTAGCTGATGTCCTCACCTAATGAAGATATTCCAGATTTCTCAATTATTACATTTCTGGCATTTTGTATAATTGTTTTGGTTCCCAAAGTACTTTGCACAAATGGCACCTACTCTGTCCTTCTGTCTGACTTGTTCTGTTCCCTGCTGTATCCTCTACATGAGGATACATCATTTCCATGGCTTTGTCCTCAAGGAAGCATTGGCCAAAGCTGTTTGTACCTCTGCACTTGTTTGCTTCCCTCTGCTCCTCGGTGTAAAACCCTACTCACAACCTTCCTGGTTTTAACTGCCTGTAAGACTTCTGGGCAATGCAGCAGAGACATCTGTCCTTATGGCATGGGCTTCCTCCCTTGCAGAAATGTCCCCAGTTCCTGACAAATCTGCTCTTTCAACCTTCTTCTCAGCCAGGTATTAAACTGTGGCTTTTTGCCTCTCTTTCCAGTCCTACATGGAGTTACTGGGAGTGTTTTCAGAGAACACTCATTGTCTCCAGTTTCCTTTTCCCAGAGCCTAAATTTTGCTTCCAGAATCTCTTTCCTGCCTTTCTGTATATAATTTGTGCCAATATGGACTAGGCTTTTCCACAGGAGCTCCTGGAAGCCGGTTCAGACTCCCATGAGATCTGCTGCCCTAGTCTTGGCAGTCGAGTCCCTGTGTCACCCTCCCTGGAGTCACCACCCCACCTGCTTCTCTTCTGATGGTAGGACTCAGCTGCAAGCCTGGACTGTGGTTTTACAGAGGAGCTTTTGCCTGACCATGGAAGAGGCTGGGTTCCAGGAGTTTGCTCTTGCTTGGCATTCCCTGTTGTGTTGGCTCTCGTGTCTCCCAGACATGGGCCCCGCTCAGTGCTGTGCATTTAAGTCTCAAGCCTGAAGAGCCCAATGCCTGACTCACTTTCTTGAGTGCTGGCCCGACTGGTCTGAAACCAGAATCAACATTTGGAGTGATGCCCTGATTGCCTTTGGCAGAAGGCTTTGGGTTAGCAGGCCATCCACTGTATATTCTGACTCCTGGAGTAGCTCTTACCGGGTTGTTCTCCAAGCAGAAACCTGCAGCAGACGGGCACCTGGATCTCATGGACAGGCTCCACCTTGCCTGCTCCTGGGAGGTGTCACAACCTCACCTCACCTCACCAGCCCTGCGTGGTTGATGCCTGACATCTCCTGTTGCAGGATGTGCAGCTGGGCTGTGACCTGAGCACGCGGATGTGTCCAAGGCAGTCTGGCACTCTGGTAGTCACTGGTTGGCTGCAGGATTTGGTTTTCCAGGTGTGTGTTGTTTTGGGATTTCTGACAGCATCCCACTGGGATGTGTGGACCATTGATTTTTATAATGAGCTGACCTGTAGTCAGACACACCTAAAGCAGAAGATACACTTAATCTGAACTCCAAGGTAGAATTTATGGTCTTCTCTAGTTTGCAGTCAGGGTGTGCAGGGTCCTCTATTTTCCGTGACAAATCTATGTCAGTGTGCAACTGCTGTTTTTTACATTTTTCTTCCCTTTTTATCTATATTCTGTTCCCTTCCTCCAAGCTGCAGACTATGCAGAGAGTCCCTTGCAGAGTCCTACCAGCCTTGAAGGCTCATTTGAATTCAGCACACCCCATTGTCCTGCTGAGTGTTCTATCAATGTGCCAACTCTGCTGTATTAACCCAGGAGCAGGGGAAACTGCAAGTCAGTCAATCCTTGGGCTACAACAGGTTTATTTTATTTAATGAATTTTGAGTCATTTTATGGTAGAACTGGGCTGCAATTCCAGCTGAGCCCTTTGTAGCCTGCACATTCCTCTCTGCTGCACACCTCTGGGGTGTGCAGCCAAAAATGTAAATTAATGAAGACAAAGAGGAGAGATGTTCCTGACATGGCTATTCTTCTCTCTTGTTAGGGCACTGATGCTCAGGCAGTACTGGGAGAAGCTGCAATATTATCACTTTACTCATCAGAATAACCTTAGTCTTTTTCTTGGGGAGATCTGTGGCAAGTAGCTGTTGACCAGCTTAACATTTTCTAGAATTTCTGTCTCTCAACAAAATCCCCATTTCCTGCAGTACTTTGGTATGCAATACTGTAAATTATCTTGTGAGATATTTTTTCCTTCTAGACATATCTGAAACAACAAAGGTATCTTGCTGGAAAAATAAGTCAAGAAACAATGAGTCAAAATCAGAGAGGTGCAAAACTGGCATTTGCCTGTGATGACTGTGGCTCAAGCTAATTTCTTTTTTAACTTTGCCATGTTTCTCTGTCTCATGTAATCATAAATAAGTTAAGTACTTTGCAATCTGTGGAATGTGTTTTTTCACATGACCACCATCTGGGCTGCTATTTCTCTGCCCTGTTGTACCTCTCTGTTTGGGTTACTGATAGTTGTCTGTCTGGTACTGTTTGATTTTAGCGTTCTCCCTTAGTTCCTCAACAAGTTACAAGTAGACACTTTCCCTAATTTTATCCTCGAGGTTTACACGTCCCTTAGCCCTAACAAATGTATCTGAATTCTACAGTTTATTCCTGTCAATACACTGCGTTTCACTGTTAACAAGTGTTTGTCTACAGGAGGAGATATCAGTCAGGAATAACTCTGGATTATCACTCCAGAGATAGGAGGAAGCTCCTTTGCCCTTTGGAAATGGATGCAGACTATTTGTACTGTTATTCCAGAATCTGTGTCTTATCAGGGAGCCTTCAGACATCCTTAATTTTTCTCCCTCCTGTTTGAACTCAGTGCCCTGTGTTGAACAAGCCTTAATTTCAAACCTTCATCAAACCTGCTTTCTCTTTAAGCTGAGATTTTTTTCCAGGTGCAGTGGTACCTGAGGTATGGTGGAGATCCACCTGTCAGACTGGTTGTGTGTTAAGGGCTTCCTGAAGTTGATGGAAACCACTCCAAGACGCCAAGGCCAATCCCTGAGAACACTGAACCAAGCAATTACCAGATGTATTCCAGGCTGCCACTTCTTTAACCCTTCTTTTATTCTATTCCTCATCCCTGTATAATATCAGAATATCTTTTTTTTTTTTTCCTTTGAGCAGCATGTTTCTTTTGTGGCTTTTATGATTCTCAGAACAGAACAGGTAATTTTGAACACTGAGTCACTCTCTTATGGATAACTACAAGGTTTCTTCCCCCCAGATGAGGACAGGGAGTTCTGAAGCTTCCTGAGGCCTTGGTTCTTGATTTGGTGTGTGTGAGTGTGATGTGCTGCTCCACTTGGCTTGCTCTGCTCGTGGGTAATTTGATAAGTGATAATCATGGCCTGCAAGGAATGCCAGCCCTGTCATTGATGCCACTCCAGCTCATGTCTTCACTTCGTCTGGAAAAGCCACTTTGTCCGATACTAGTGGACTTTCTGCTTAAAATAGGCACTTGTCCCTTCAACTCTTTTGTGTAGGAGAAAGGAGCTGGACAAGGTTTTAAAATTAAATGGTTTTGTTTAGTTTGTTTATTAAATCTCAGGCAATGTTTTCTTCATTCCATGATCTGGAGAAAGAGCTGTGTATCACAGGCTGTTGGTCTGTGGAGGGTGGAAGCCTGCCCATGGATTTAAGTAGAATGTCAGAACTCAAAGTGGTCTGAGATGTCCTTATAGATGAGGGAAAAGACAGAAAAGGTAGTAGCTAAAAGCACAGAGGAAGCAGAAATGCCAAAGAAGCATCTGTAAGCCCTGACTTCATTCCAGCAGTGTGAATCTGCTTATCTCAGTTGCCCATCCAAGTGAAAATACTTGCATTAAGTTTTGTTACAAGAAAAGCTGAAGCTGTAAGGTTCCACGATCACAATAACAGCCAGTTTGGCAGCATCCTGACCACTGCTCTCCAGCTCTTCCCCCTTCTCCTGTGAGCTTTTGGTACCTCTGTACCCCCAGCCTTATACTATACTTCTTCCCATTCCCATTTACCCTATGCCTTTCAGCTACTGGGGCCTCCCTAATTCAACTTTTGCTAGTCCAGGATGTTCTTTTAGGAAAGGGATGTGAACCTTGTGAGCCTGGAGGGGTGAGGTTTTACTGCACATCCCTGAAAGGCAGACATGGAGATTTTGTGCTAGACTTGCCCCCCTGGGGTACATGGGGCCCCTACATCTTCAGGCACCTGAACTGACTGTGGTCTGAAGTTTTAAGAACATGTTGTGGTCATCTCAGTAAGACCTGATTGAACTTGGCTCATGTTATATAATGCTGTATTATACTTATGACCCTATTGGGAAGATCTGGAGGGTTTGTCTGCAGTGTAGGTTTGCCCCTGCTCCATGGAAGTCCAGTGTCCATGGTTACTGGGGACAGTAACGGATAAGAAGGAAGATTCAAAGCTGTTTCTTCCCCCTGTGATCAGAAATGTAGCTCCCAGCCCAAAGGGAGCTGTGCAGAAAATCTGCTGCAGGAATGATTGTCAGAAGATGTGTGACAATATTCACTCCCAGCATTTGTCACTGTGCAGTGATTCAGTGACCTTCATTTGCCTTGATTTGGGTGTGCTCAGTGCTCATCCAGACTCAAACAGAAAGCCAGGCTTAGGAGGTGCCATGTGTCTGTCCCCTCCTGGCTGTGTGCTAGAGCTCCTGGGTTTCCAGACTGGAGTTAGAAAGCTGTAGAAATAAGTAGCCTTTGGAGGGTGATGCTGGTTTAATATCCTGTTCGACAGCAGGTCTGTTTAGTTGCTTACAGACACCTGGGCTCTGTAGGAAATAGACTCAAACCTGTTCGCTCAGCTCTCTGTTTTACCTTTCTGCACTAACATTCTTCAGGGTTTTAAAAATTCATTAAAACTTTTGTGTGCCAATTAGCAAGAGGAGCAGATTGCTCTCACAAGTGGGGAAACAGAAGACATAGGAAGGAGTGTTCAAGGCTGGGCTGGACGGGGCTTTGAGCACCCTGGTCTAGTGGAAGATGTCCCTGCCCATGGCAGGGCTGGAACAAGATGAGCTTTAAGGTCCCTTCTAACCCAAACCAGTCTGTGATTCTATGATTAAGCTCAACAGCTTCAGGTTTTTGGGCACTTCTTTATCATCCTGCCGTGGTACCAAATGCAGCACAGCTGGAGCAGGCTCCGGGAGGTATTTCATCATCTGATTTAAATAAACAGGGCTCCGGGAGCGTCAGTGGGAGGATGCCAGGTTAGCCCAGCTGGGAAGCTGCTCACAGCCCTTGGACTCAGCCTAATCTGTGCGGCTGTAGGTAACACTAGAGGTCACTCTGTGACCAGGGATGGAGCCTGCTGGCGTCTGGGGGCCTTGGGAAGGTCAGCGGCTGCTAATCCGTATAAATTGCTGAACTACAAGCAAAATTTGTAGCTCATTATGAAGCACTTTGATGCGGCATCGCTTCTATCCTAACTTCAGATGCCAATTTCCTACAGGGAACAACCCTCTCCTTTCAGAGGCGTGTTCGTGCGAGCACCCAGGACAGGGCTGGGGTTTTAGTACAGTTTGGGGACATTTCTGCCGTGCTGGGCAGGGTCCCCCATGGCACCTTTCCAAGTGGCTGTACCTGCCTTGCTCCTCTCCCGGCTGTCAGCTGTCTGATCAGCAGCGTCAGGAATTCATTTGGCTGATGCTGCCTGGCAAGCCTGGGGGTAAAGATGGATTTAACACAGTCGCTAGACAGCTGTGTGCTAAACTCACTGGCTGTGGAACCTATAACGAAAGGATTTAATTTTATTCCCTAATAATCCCTTTTCTCTCAAACAGGTCAGACTAGAGAGGCTGCTGCTACTGCTGCAGCTTTCAGCCTCCCTGGTGTTGTTATTGGTTTCAGGGCTGGTCAGTCAGGCAAGACATCTCATCTTGGGGAAAAGTTTTCCTTTTAGTATTATTTTATTGATCTCATTTACTTGGGACACTCAAGTAAAATTTTCAGTTCTCTGAAATATCTCTGTAGAAGTTATTCTGAGTGAGAGATTTCAGTGATTTCTTCTCCTGCCCCTGAAGAGACTGATAATTCTGGGTCATCTGAACCTATTTGCAAGTTGGTTGCATAGTTAGCAATTAATTCTGGTTGAAAAGTAAGGAATTAAAAAATAATTTAAAAAATAATATTAACTTTTTCCATTGCGAAATATCTCTCATTTTGACCAATAAACAAAGCAAGTTCTCACCCTTCCCCCAGTCTCTGAAGGGATCAAAGGTGGAACACCTGATATGAGACTGAACAAAATACTTTACTTGACCTAAAGCACTTTTGGGAAGTTTATTTTTTCACTTTGGCCATAAAAGGCAAAGCTGGTTATTTGCAGAGCTTTATTTGTAAGCCTTCTCTTAGCTCCTGTGGAGGCCAGGTGTCTGCTGGCAGGGGAGGGAATATGCCCCACATCCCTTTTTCTCCATGGAACGCACCATTAATGACCCAGTTTTGCAGGAGGTTTCTAATGCTCTTCCCAGGGTTTCATGGCATGGGGAAGCTTTGCACTTCCCCCATTAGGGCAGGTACCTGGCTGTGGCTGGGTTCCATGGCAGTGCAAACATCTCACAAATCTAGTCAGAAATAATTGGGATAACAGGGACTCCTTAGTCTTCGTTCACTCGAGGGTCACAGGACGTCAGATTTGACTTTGCTATTGAAGTCAGCTAATGTACTGGAAATGCCTTCATTTTCCCCCACTGGAGGCACAGGTTCAAATCTGCCATAAATTACAAGTGACACAGGTTCAGTGGTCTTAATTAAATCCCACGAGGTTATTTTTGTGTGTCAACACTCCCCTTCTCCTCCCTTCTGCAGCGTTTGGAGCAGCTGAAGGGCAGGGAGGACTCCAGCACTGCAGGTGGAAGTTCTGGGTGTGGTGTTCAGGTGCTGGAGTTGGCTCTGGGCTGGGGTACAGCCAGACCCTGACTGTGCCTGGTATCAATCTCCATTGAACTTGTGATGTACTGGATATTCTTCATAGGTTTAAAGCATTCAATTCTGTGCAGGCTCGTTATTCCTTGTAGGGAGATAACTGGCTATAAAGGATTTCTGTTATCCACAGCATCTCTCCAGCCTGGAATTCATTGATTTCTGATCTACTTTGTAAAGGTGCAGAATAGGGCTGATCAATGCTACAGTGCTGATATGAATAAAGTGTGTCCCCTAATCTGCATTATCAACAGCCCACTTCTGATATCCTGAGCTGACCTGGTCATGACTGTCTCTTACACAGATAAATACGCTGGCTGTTGCTAACTTGCCTTGAAAGCCTTTGGAATTGGAAGGAATCAGATCCAGTGCAGCTTTTGCAGTGAGTGGCTAGGCTGATTCAAACCTCTTTTAAGCTAATGCTTTTGTAAAGGCACTGTATGTTGCTAGCATTTCTCTTAGCTTGGATTTAAATTAAAAGCTTTAATTGGTCTCCTGATTCTCCTAGAAGCATGTTTAAAAAAAGAAAAAAGAAAAAGAAAGCTAGGAAAAAACCCCAAGCCCCAAAACATGCCATTTAGAGAAGAACTGTTTAGAGAGCAGGTTTTTATTTAATAAACAGTGATCAATTGAATTGATTAACCATGAACACATTACAGCAGAGTTTGTTGTTGCTGCTGCTGATAATTGCAGTTCACGTGCATGAGAATATTAAATGGCTGTTTGCAGGATCATTTTCATGCTCTTCTCATTTAACAGAATGGAGAAAACAACAACTGTTGACAGTGATTTTGGTTAGGACTGGAGCGCTGCAGACTGTGCCCTCAGGATGCCTGTGCAATAACTCTATCAATTGTGGCCATTTACTCTGCACTTCCAGACATTTCTGCAAACCTTGCAGCTGTTTTTTTACTAATTCGCTTGGTAATTAGATCTTATCATGCTGGCTCCATTGCTTTACATAAACTGTGAGCATTTGGAGCTGCCATGTGAGACATTTTAGAGTGGTCTGTGTTGTTTCGCGCTGCTCTGCAAAGACCAAGGTGCTCTCGAAATGCAGTAGAGACAGGGAAGCAGTTTTAACAAATGAGTTCCTGCTGATCTGAGAAGGTTTCCGTAGAGGATAAGAGTTCTTTCACTTAAATTAACAACTGGAAGCCAAGTGGCAGTGATGGATTCATCCTGCTGGATTCTGAGCACAAACTGGAATCTCTGCTTCTACCCTTTCTTTCTCCCTCCATTACAAATCTTTGTTTTCAGGAGGAGTTGGGGGCTTCAGTAGAAGTGTTTTACTGTTTTAGATATCCCGTTGATGTTAAGGAGAGGAAAGTCATGGTCCTGTGAGCTCAGGGTCAGGAGTTGATATCAGTCATGCCCAAATAATGTGAATGGAAAAACATGAGCCCTTTTGTGGCAGCGGGTCACCTTGGAATGGCTTTATGCAGTGGTACAGTTTGGGAACTGGGGATGTGGGTGCCGCTGCTGGTGGAACAGCCTGACTGACACAGACCTGCTGATCTCAGAGGAGAAGGTGCTCTGCCAGTGGTGAAACATCAGGGCATCTGATGATCTTCCCATGACAAAAGGAGAAGATGAATCATTCCTGTGCAAACCAATGATTTGCAGTGAAACAGTTTTGTTCCATGGCTAAAGACAGTAGGGCCTCTAAGATCTTTTCCAGTTTGATCTCTGCACTGTGGTGAGATTGTAGAACGTGTCTTTGAGACGTGTGTACACTGGTGGGTCCAGCCACACCAAACCTTGGGGCAATGGCGAGGGGGAGGAAATACTTCAGAAAGGAGGTGCAAGGCACCTGAGAGCCTGATGCACTGTGTGAAGAAAGGCTGCTTGTCAGCCCTGGGCTAACATGGCTAAACAGTGATAAATCTCTGGTGGTGCTGGGGTCCTGTGGGCTCATTGACGTGGTCCCCTTCTGGCACCGGTCCCACTGCATTCAGCTCTTGGTCCAGTGTAGAACAGGTACAGGTCCAAAGAGTGTCACACATGCCCCTGGTGACACTTTGAACTCAAAGGCTTTCTATTGTCAGATCACATATTTGTTCTGATGGTTCTGTGCCATGACAGGGAGAGGAAGAAGATGATTTAGTTCAGGGGTACTGTTCGCTGTCTCTGGGTCACTTCAGTCACAATCTGGTTTTCTGATTTGCACTCTGTGTGCTTTGTACTTCCACTGGGAGGACAAACCAGGCTGGGTGTGCTGCAGAGAAATGTCCTTGCTCTTAGGAGTTGAGAGAGGTGCTTGTAATATCAGTGCAGGTCCTATAAATGGCAACTTTGCAAGGTTTGCATCTCCAGAATTCCACCTAGTTAGGGATGAAATTTGGTTTACAGAACCCCAAAGAGAGTTTGAATGTAACAGATGTCAGTGTAACATGCAACTCTTCAGCTTTTTTTGTGTTTAAACAAATCATTAAAAAATTTTGCAGGAAAATCTCATGAAGTATGCAAAAATATTATGGGGAGAGGCAACTTTTCCAGATGGGCTTTGGTGCTTGTGTCTGTCAGGTGATACTGGCAGATGTCACCATAAAGGTACTTTTGGCACTTGTAAAAGTAGTGGTAGTAATGCAATAGCTGTGAAGGTCTAAAGAAGGATGTGAGGCAATGTCTATAGGGAGAAGGGACACATTTTACTGGGTAACTGATATAGCTGGGGAAAAAACATGAACTTTTGGGGACAGGAGCCCAACTTTCTGGAAGTTTTCTGAAGTTCTGAAAAGAGACAGCTCAAGGGCTATACAGGTTTAGGCATTTTTTTTTTTTTTTAAGCAGAACTCCTGTACCCTGTCCTTAAATTGGTGCTTAAAAATTAGTGCTCCAGTGGAGCTGATCTATTAAGACTGACTAAGATTTCTGGGGCACAATGGAAGACTGCCTTTGGAACCCCTAGGGCTGATCCCCTCAGAGGAACTTTTCCCTCATTCCCTTCTTGCCATGAAGGATACTGGTAAAAATGGCAGAGGTGTTCCATTAGAATCGTTAGAAAAGTCTGCAGAGGTGATCTTTTCTCCTTCAGAACTCCATAAAAGTTGCTGTAACATGTTTTATGCAGTATCGTCGTCTCTGTGAAATCATGGCTATAACTTAGTTTGTACTTATGCCAAAAATGATATTATGGGCCTTTGGGTGAATTCATTGAATTTACACTGTAAAGTGTAATAATTTCAGAAACAGACAGATTTGGACCAAGTGAATGTGTTCTGCTCACAGTTGTGTTACAGACCTTGGCCTCTGCCAGCAGCCCATGCAGTAATGCCCAGTATATGTGCACTTCTATCACCTTCAGCCCCAGTGCAGTAGAAGTCTAAAGTTTAGTTTGAAATCTTTAAATTAGCACTACATACCTCACAAATAAATCCTCCAAGTCACTAATGGCTGATGTGCCCATAAATTTCAGGGATGGTGGCGAAGCAGGCACTGCAGGTAGATGGATCTCACAGCACCTGAATGGTGACAGCAGCATATGCCACTGTGATTTTAATAATAGCAGCAATAATAACAACAATAATATCTTTATAAGCACAGATGTATAATTTAAATAAGTGGATTCAAACATGTGGGGTATATATCTGTTCTGCGGAACACAGAGATATTTATTGTGGCTCTGGACAAATGATGATGTGGTCAGACCTGCATGACAAATTAATTGCCCCAGGAAGTAAATGCTTTAATTTGGAGGTAACTCTGTGCTGTGTAGATATCTTGGGTCATTGGAAGGGACCTGGGAACTGAGTCTGTGGCAGGACATGTGCCTGTGGATGTGGTTCTGGGGTCCAAGCCTGGCTCTTTATTCAGGCTCACACCTCCCCTTCGCGGCAGTGCCGGTGGCCGTGGGGAGGCTGCTCGTTTCTCCATTGTGTGGGAACACGTGCAGAGAGAATTTACTCCTCGGGTTCTGAAAGCTCTGTGTGAACTTCAGTAGAACGGTGCCAATTTTAATCAAAGAAATGTACTGTGGATGTCACCTGCATTTTTATCCAGTTCTCTTTGGCAGAAATAGAATTCAGAGTCCTCCTAGAGATAGAAAGGGCAGAAAAGCCCATGCCTAGGCTCATTTTGCTTGCTGTTATTCTGCTACCATAATTACCTCTAAACATAATTATGGGAAAGACAAATGACATTTTTAGCTTTCGTCTTTAAAGACAAGAGTTAATTTCAGGCTTTGACCAGAACTATGTTAATTAGCCTCTACTCACTCTCTTTGTATGGAATTACATCACCCAGGACTTAGCATAGGTTGCCTTTCCTGTATCTTTGAGTAATGAAAGGACACGGCATGGCAACCAAATCAAGGGCTGCTGCATTAACAAGGCCACTTTTCTGCCCATTTATCATCTATTAAAGGTGCACTAGTTTGTAAAGTAACACCACCTTCAGCAGGGCCGCCAAGAACAGCTCCTCATTTATTTTCTGCATGGTTTAAGTTGGAGTTAGACCCACCTTGTAGCTCAGAGGTGACAGCCAGTAAGAAAAAGTACACTAATTGAGACATCTCAAGGGAGAAATAGAAGAAAACTGAAAAGGTAATTAGAATGAGAGGGTTTCAAGCTGGGTAAGTAAAATCGAATGGAGGTGCATATTAGGGGCTGTTACAGATGGGAAAGAAAGTACTTGGAGAATAAAAAAAGGAAAATGAATATTAGAGAACAGAGCACCCTTTTCACACATGAAGAATAGAGAATAGAGATAAAAAATAATGTAACAGTGGAGATACAGGCTGGGGAAAAAAAACCCTCCAGAAGTATGAAGGACATATTTAAATGTAAGAGAGAAAGAATAGGGAAAAATAATAGAGCAGATCAATTACTAGTGCTGTAGCCAAGGAAGGAGAAACTGTCAAATGAATATTTCTGGAGCTGTGGAAAAGTCTCCTTCCTTTGTGGGGGATGTGGTGTGTGTTTGGTCTGTGTGGGAGGAGTTTCTTTTGGGGGCTAACTCAGTATTTGAATTTGCTGCAGTGTCAGTAGCTCAAATGGAGTGTTGGGGTGAATGCCTGCCTGGGCAGAATTATTTGGCAGAGTTTGTAGCTGATACCAGACCTTCTTCTAGTGGTTGAAGTTTTAGCCCCTCAGGGATTTTCCCTGTGTCTCTTTAGTGTCCATAGTTAGGGACAAGTTAAGGTCCAATCTCAATTTTTTCCATTTTAAACCTTCCCTTATCTGCCTGAAAAGAATCACCCAGCTTTCCCCAAGGACATTTCTGCCACACACAGGGAAGCTGAAGTCGCTCTGCATTCCCTCGTGCATATGCACACCCAAACCAAAGCAGTCACATTTTTTGATTAAGAGTGGAAGATGACCATTGCTTCCCATTGAGGTCACAGATGGTTAGGCAGGATTTCTCCTTTTACCTCTTCTGGAGGCAGGAGGCTAAAAGTGAACAACATCTTCATTGGGATGTAGAGAAGTTGGAGCATGGCTTCCTCTGGCTGCAAGGCAAGAATCATGAGATCACAGAATGGTTTGAGTTGTAAGACACCTTAAAAATAATCTTGTTCCACCCCCTGCCATGGGACACCTTCCACTATCCCAGGTTGCTCCAAGCCCCGTCCAGCCTGGCCTTGGACACTTCCAGGGATGGGGCAGCCACAGCTGCTCTGGGCAACCTGTGCCAGGGCCTCACTAGGCTCACAGGGCAGAAGTTTTTCTTAATAGCTAATTTAAATCCACCATCTTTCAGTCTGAAAGAATCTAAGTCTTTCCCCTTTCAGGGAGGTGGCACCCCAGAGCCAGGACCAGGTGACTTATTAACCCTAAAAGGCCCATGGTCTCAGTATCCAGTGGGCTGGAAGGACCAAAGTGCAGCTCTGTATCCCAAGGAAGTGCTGCACAGAGGGACCTGAGCTAACTCTAACCAAGAAAATCGTGCTTGCACCCTCACGTTAGGGAGTCAGGGGAAGTCAGCAGGAGTTGTGTGTCTGGGTCTCTTGGTGGGACTGGACCAGCAGTGTTTGTCCTCATTAGAACTTGTTTGTACAGTGTCAGGTACCGTGGCAGATACATCCTTGGGGTGTCCTGTGCAGGGCCAGGAGCTGGACCCAATGATTCTCATGGATCCCTTCCAACTCAGGATATTCTGTGATTCATTTAAGGCTGTTTATAGTTACTAAGTTGTATCCTTGAAATTAATATCCACTCACTGTGGAAATGGAATTTTCTGAGCCAAGTACAGTGTTTGTGGTTTTAATTGATGGTCTCACTAGAGCGTTTTTCGTATGCATTGTCTGTTTGATTTTTTTTTATAAGCTTCACCAATAAAATTGTCAGAAAAGGGTTTCTTGTTTCACAGAAGTTGTATCAGATTCTGCTTAAAATTTGGAAAACTTTGAAGCTGTTAATAACGCTCTGGCTTTTTTTAGCCACTGAAAATTTTGAACACTTGAGCAAAACCTATTTTCATATTTCCATTTTCTTTTGTTTTGTATTTAAGAAAATCAGCCTAGAAACTTTAAAAAGTCTAACTACATTTCAGAGCCTGATTCTGTTCTTCCTGGGAAATTGCCTAAGAACTTTTGAAAATCTGCTAAACTGAAAGAAGAAAATACACCCCAAAATGAAAAAAAGTAAAGCCTTCAGACGTTTCAAAGAGAAAAGGTATCAGAAATGTAAAACTAAACAGAAAACCAGTCCATGAAGTTAGACGTACTCTGACTATTTCCCATTATTATAAAAGCCATTTGTGTGGCAGGAATGTTCATGGGCAGTCAGGATTGCAGTATTTGGTACTGAATGCTGCCTGAAGAAAGGAAAAAAAGTAGATCTTTGCTCCAAAGTGATTACCTGAGTTATGGAAATGCTGTGGCCATGTACTTCCAGGATAACAAGCGATTCTGTTCTTTTCTTTTGCAAAATGCAGCCAACCTTCTGCAGAAGGAAACGGTGGCAAGTTCAGTGGGAAACGACAGAGCTCTCAGTCCCAGAGCTTCAAAGATCACAAACTCCCTCTAAGGACTTGAAAAACAAAGAAAACCCTGTGACAGAGAATATTCTTCTTCATTCATCATTTGAAACCCTGCCTCTAAAAGTGTTAAGAACAAGTTATTTTCAATATGAGTTAGCCCCAGGGGATTTGATAAAAGGCACTTTTCTTTTCCAGCTGGCTAATCAAAAGTGGTCTGCAGAAGACTTTAGTGACTTGGAAGGCAGTTCTGAGACTCCCCCAGACTCAGCAAACTTTCCTGATCCAAGGAACCAAAAAACAAAGATGTGTCACAGGCCTTACTGAATATGGGAGCTGGGAAGACAGAGCTCATTCATCAGAAAGCCTGGAAATCTCCTGGGGAAAGGTGGAAAACAAATTAATATCTCATCTGCAAGCTCCTATAAGTTCTCCAGCACTGAACTGTTCCAAGTAAGGAAAACAATGTTCATGTTTGAGAGACATTTGTCTCACTTCCACTCCAGACAGTGTTACACAGAGTTTTCTCAAAAAGAGAGCCAGTGAGGACTTACAGTCTGTCTTTCTTCGGCAGAGCCTGTTCTTCCAGTGCTAAATGAGCATTTACCAGAGCCTTCTTCTGAGGATGGTGCTAAAGATTTGGGATTTGCAAAGTCGGCTTTCCTTTCTTGGAAGGAAAGGCAGACCTCTTTGGTCACATCCCTTAAAAACGTCCTGTTCCTTGTGGAATGTCCTCCCGACACCAGCTGGGGATCCACTTACAAGCAAGAAGATGGATAGCTCTGAGGAAAAGCCAGCAGGCACCAGTGACTGGCTTCCAAATCAAGGAGTCCTAAATGTAGAAATTGTTTTCTCTCATGTCAACAATTTTGTTATTTGCTTCCTCATGCTGCACTAGGGTGGTCCCTTAGGCTTGTGTCCAGTCAGTGGGACTGGAATGAATGGGATTCATGTGAACGTATTTTGATTTCCTCTAGTATTGGTTTGTGCAATCAAATCACTAACACCACTGTAGATGGTCATGGATGTATATATATACACACACACACATTCAAATTAGCTGTTTCATTGACAAAGATCAATTAATGTGATTCCATCTTCAATCATCGTTGCTTGGTTACACTCACAAAAAATCTGAATTGGAGCAACATGTGTCAGAATAGACCCGAAGTATTTCGAGGTTCAATTATGGTCCAATTTAGATTTAATAATCAGGGAGTTGCTAAATGAACTTCCCTGCTCTCAGAGCAGACAACTGCCTGGCAGGGACTGTGACCCTGTCACCAACCTGTCCCTGGTAACATTCGCTTTGTGTGGAATTTGTGAGCCACATTCCTCAAAGTACCTCCTTTTTCCATCTGTTTCTTGTTATCTGTATTTCTTCTAGGGAATTTCATCAATTATTTCCTAATACTTGAGTTCTGCTTTTTGTTTGGGTTTTATTTTTTATGCACAATTATGTATGGTATGTATGTAAAATATGTCTCTATGTTTGTGTGTTTATTTCCTCCATGCTCGGATGTTACTGTCTCTGTCATGTCCAGACCCAGGCAGACAAATGAGATGAACAAACGGAAACCAGTGTCATTAAATGCCTGCAAAAGCTTCACCCAAATGTTGTTAACAGGTGGAGAGAACAGATAACATGTGCCCTCTCTGACTTCACTGCTGGAGGGGGACACATGCAATAGGGTTTGATGCCCTTCAGCAGATAATTTTGTGATTTCTCATCTCATCAAAAAACCTGTCTGGCTTTGAATTTCTGCTTGCCCTTTTGAAAAGTATTGCTTAAACATCATCATTAATTGGGCTTTACAGTCCGATGATAATTACTAATATTTGGCACCACTGACAGGCAGCCTGTTTATTCCCAGAAACCTGACTGCCTTAGAGGTTCTGCCTCTCTTTTCTTCTTTTTTTTTCATTAAACAGTGGGAAAAGTCCCTGAATAATTCATCAAGAACCTTTTGCACTATGAAAGGTATAATCAGGTGGCAGTGCTGAGATATCTTATTTCTACAGGATGCTAACTCAAGTATTACAAGTGCCTGCAGGACTGATGCCAGAGCACAGTAGGTGTGGATACACAGAGTCCTCTTTATTTGAGGCAGTCTCAGCCCTAGTGGAGAGCTCAGAGAAGGCTGGGTATTCCTCACCATGCCTACCTAGTGCCAATTAATAATTTAAATCCATTAATAGGTTAAGACGAACACTTAGTGTTGCTTGACTCACCACCACCAAGTGGAGGGGGTTTTCTGGGTTAAATATAAGATCTTAAAATTTTGTCTTCTTGCGAGGGAGCTGGGAGCGCCACAGCTTCCTTCGTGAGAGGCTTCAGTTTTTATTTGGGAGGTGGGGGTGGGCGTTGCTATGCCAAAAGTGCTTAAGTAAACAGTAATATCCATACATCATAAGTAGATGTCTGAGAATATTAGCTGTTTATTTCCCTGACATACTCTGAGGAGTCTGTGGGGGGCTCTTGCAGGAGTCAGGACCTCGATGTAATATACAAGCTTTGATTCTGATATTTCCCTTGATAACTGTGCTCTACCATATTGGGGTCGGAAGTCAGCAAAGGTTCATTGGCTGTTGTAATGCTCACTGTCACCAGTAATAAGTACAAAGGACTTGCTTTAAAAGCTGGCTTATAAAACTTTAAGGAAACTTGGATTGCTTAAGTGAACTTCCAAGGCTCTTCAGGGGCCAAGTGCACTTTGGTTGTCTACTTATATTAATTTCACAGAGTTTAAAGGGTCAAGCAATGCAGTTGGTGATGCTTATTAATTTATGAAGCACAGAACCTTGCACTATCTCGCTTTGACCACTTTCGCTCCCCTTTTAGAAAATTTAATATACATTAAAGCTTGCTAGACAGGGGCGCCCTAAAGGATTAAGCCCAAAGTTCACAGCTGGACTAAAAGGTTCAAAGACGTTGTATCTGCAACACTGATTTGATTCCAAGTGACGTTCAAACAACAGAACCAAATTGTAGATGTTTGAATGTGTAGGGAAGCAGCAATTAGAGGAATACCACAGAACAGCAAAGGATTAGGATTTATTTTCCTTAAAATGGTAAAACTGATTACAGCCTTGTTCTTTCTTTCATGGGGGGATGTGTTTGATCACATCAGCTTTTGGGGTCAGTGGTTGTCAAGAGCATATTTTGGTGTTACAATACAGCTTGCCAAGCTCTGGAGGTTCATACAGACCTAGTAACTTTACAGAATATATTTGATTGCTGTGGCTGTGTGAACTGAGTTCTGGGCAGGGAAATATTAGCCAGAAGGGAAGAAGGAAAGGAGGAATGGATAACTACTGGAGTAACAGGTCAGGATTTAGGAACATGACGTAATCCTATTCAGGGGTATTTCTGCATTCTGTTTACTTGCCTTTGGATTGCTTTGGTGTCCTGTCCAGGGGAAATAATTCCAGAAGCCATTCACATCCAGGCTGCAAATTTGTTCTGTGTTCAGGTGACAGAGGGAACATGATTGCAAAGCTACTGGGAAGATTGGAAACAAAATTGGCCCTGATGGTTGGTCTGTGTGGTCTCCTTTTGGAATCAACAAGAGGGAGAAGAGAAGGAAAGACAGGGAAATGAAGAGTGTCCCACTGTACAGAAGATGAGTTTATTTAGCCAGTTGGTAAAGGGGGAAGCAAATTTCGTGTTATGCCAGGTCTGATTCCTGAGGCCCTAAGTAACCTTGAGGAAGAAGTTGTACTTCACTGGAAATTTGCTGTTGCAAAGAGAGACTCTAAACCCTGTAAGGAAGTCCCAGTGGTGAAGAGTGTTTACATTGCAGCTGGGCCCAAAGAGCCTCAGATAAGATTGTGGGGCCTTGTGGAGCATCACGTGCTGGGAGATTCTGTGGCTGGAGATGATTCATAGCTTTTATGGGTGAAAAAGGACAAAAATGTGGGGGAACAAAACAGCCAGGAAGAATTTTGTGTGATATGTGGTACTTCATTTCCAGCCAGAGAACAGAATTCACATGTCCAGGACTTCAGCAGCCTTACCCTTGTATTTTAAACCCTTTAAACAGAGAGAACAATGCAGAAAATCCCAGAGGACACATGAGAAAGGGGGTTGTACCTAATCCCTTTATCATTTCTTTGCATTTACTTGCTAACAAAATATATTTTTCTTTATAATGGCCTCTGAGATTTTATACTATGGGGTATTTGGTTTAAAATGTACTGTAACCTTCCTCTTTTTAAATTGATCAGATCAGCCTTGAACACTCAAAGAAAAATCTGCCTGCTCTGAATATTGCCTGAGGATTTGGAAAGGTCTTTCTTGGGAACAGAAGAACAAGATGAAACAATTATCTGTAAAGCATGGTAAGAGAGAAAAAGAATAAAGGAACGAGTTATGTTTGACTTGTCTTCTTCCAAGAGATGGGGTTTTTTTGGTTTTTAGAGTAGGCTTTAGATGTGGGAGATTTGCAGTGTCTTGAAAGAACAAGTTTCAAAACACAAGCAGTTTTCCTCCTGCTCTAGTAACTTATAGACCAAAGAAAGTCTTTGTTTTGGCAACTTGGTTTGCAGTCAGACTGTTATTTGCTGCTTCAGTTGTAGGAGAAACTTTCCTAATGGCAGGTGTCAATCAAATAAATGTTATCTTCCACCTGAGCAGAAGCAACACTAAAATTCCAACTGTGTTATTAATAAACAAGGAGCCAATGGATGTGAGAGCAGTGGAAACCCTATGATCACTTACTCTGAAGGGATGATTGTCAGTCACACCTCGATGGCATCTGCTTGCAGATATAATGAAGAAAGATTATCATTGCTGTAAGTGACTGCAGTGACTCTGGTCAGCAAATAATAAAGACATTGTCGCAGTGATCAGCCCTGCCTCCCAGGTGCTGACACTGTTAAGTGATATCTCAGTGGGATTTGGGTCCTCAATTAGGTAACTGCAGTTGAAAACCGGAAAAAAAAGACCCTTCTTAATAATTAATTTCATGCCATTCTCTGCACTTCTAAACTGAAAGCTCAGTCACGACCAAAGTCAGCTTGTTTGTGCACTGATGAGTTAGAGAAGAAACAGTGAAAGACCTTTAAAGCAAAGACCTTGGTTTAGTATTGGCAATGCAAAATGTTGGCAATATATAAGTTTCTCCAGAGCTGATTTTGGATCCTGATGGGGTGAAGGAAGAACGAGCCGTTTCCTGTGTCCTTTGGAAATGTAGAAGTAAAATATTCTTTTAGTATTCCAGCTCTTCCTGGGGTGCTAGCTGCTGTTGGGAATTGTACACAGTCCAGAATCCTTCTGTGTCTGTCCTTACCTTAATTTGTAGCTTCAGTTAAAGGTGTGTGAATGGAGCTTGGATGTATGGCCCCATCTGCATAGAAAGGTACAAATGTGAATAATAAAATGGACCAGCCCAGTCCTGATAGAGCTCAGCCAAAGTGAGAAGTGAGGAGACTTCAAGGCCTGCTTCTCTTTTATAGATCCAACCAAACATCCCAAAGGCTGCCTTGTTTATCTGCCAGTGACCCCTGGTTCTCCCGAGGAGGGTACTTCAGTATCTGAGTAGTTTTCCAAGACTTAAAAAGCAGACTGGAAAATACAAAAGGTGCAATGGAAGTTTCTGATTTTTAAATCCTTTTACCATCCCCAAATTTCTGTTGTGGTCACAGACAATGCAATACAGAGTTGATAAATTCACCTGCTCTTACATCAGGCAAGTGTAAAAATTCTAGGTTTTCCTTTGGATTTCTTGCCTTCCCATATTCCATCTCAGTCCAGAACAAAGGACTAAACCCTGCTGAAACAATTCGTCCCTGGGGACTGGAGGCTATTGTCTCTAATGCTCAGATAAAAGTCAGTCCTATCAGCTGCAGATGAAATCACAGATGAAATCTTACTAATTAATTGCATGAACTTTGTTTCTGCCTGGTTTGAGATTCTCTCAGCCTTGCAGAAAGATCTGGGCACCCATACTGTACACCTCAACAGGGCTGTTGATTTTCCAAGGAAGACTAACAATTTTTTGTGCCTAAAATAGCCCTGCCATTACTTCTGCTCACATGGTTTTGCCGTTACAAAATGGTTTCTGAAAACTGGTTTTGTTCACACATGATTGAAAAGATGCCCTACGTTGTTCTGCCAAGTTAGGCACTGATTCAGGTTTATGACCATATCATTAATATTTTAGTACTGCATCAGTAACTGGTTGCTATTAATATGTAGTGAAACAGTGATATAAAAAGGGAGATGTTCCCAATCATTTGGCAGAATTTGCATTACAGCTGGATGAAATTTATAACACATCTTCTGCAACCTACCAGTCTGAACTCCTGTTATTAATTTCTGCTGTGTTTATTTCTCCTTTATGTTCACTTTGGGTGATATTCTATCAAGTTTCCTGGCAAGCACCACAGTGGATATAGCTAATTTCAGCTGACTGCAGGGGAAGGACTTTGCAGAAAGTGAATTTTGAATTAGCACTAGTATTTGCAGCAAAAATCTCCCCCTGAGAAGCCTATTCCCCTCGGCCTGGCGTCAGCAGCACTTAAGTGCATGTGAATGGCCCTATTGACTCCAGGTAGGCAGCTGTTTAATTACCTTCCTGAATCAAGGCCAGCACCAGGAAACAAGCTCCCAGCACAGACCCAGGCGCCTCGTCTCCCTAATGCCGGACTTCTGAGAGTGACCCACGGACTGTTTGACTTGGTAATTTGGCAAATCCTTTCCAGTCGAGAATAAATTTGAGGAAATCATCATTTGACGCACCGAGAGGTGAAATTTGTGCAGTGTATTTTTCATGACGAGGCAGCTATTGCCCGGATTTATTCAGCCTGCTTGGCTCTTCCTGTTCCAACAGTCCCAGCAATCACATTTTTTTCCCCCCACGTTTTATTTAGGAACTGTGAGATGACAGGTCTCTTGCCTGTCTACCAGGAAGGCGGTGTGCTGCACGCAGCATGCTGCACACAGGAGCAGGAGGATAAAGAATGACATGCTACTCTCTAAGCTACAACTATTTTTTTTTCCCAGCTCGCATCTGCTCTTGTCCCTCTTCTGTTCTCAGATCACTCTTCAGCTTCCCTTAGGAATCCAGCTGTGTCATCACATTGTGTGGCATCCTAATATTTCATACTAAGCTGTAAGCCAATTAGGAATGACTACTTACCATGCTGAATCATAGGAAGAGAAAAGGATAATGTGTCCTTCATATAACGAACCTCCTCTTTTTTTGGCAAGACAGATCACCTACATGTTATATTTATAAGCCCTGTGGCTTTTCACTCTACCCAATTAGGATGCAGCTTCCTCTCACACTGCTGCAATATTTTAAGGGACTTATTTACAGATGGATGCTTATTGAAAATGCTGACCTGCTACCATTGTACCTCATGGCACCTTTCATCTTCAGAGACTGAAACACTGGACAGAACTTGATGTTGTAATCACCTTTAACAGGATGAGAACACAAGTGCAGCAAAATATAAATACCTTGTCCTGAGTTCTTAAATGAACTGGTGACCCTGCATGAGGGTATAACATTATCACATGCTACACAGGGTTCAGGGAGATGTTGATTAAAGTCAAACTGTAAAATAAAGCCTGTTAACATTCTAAAAGGAAGAAGAACGAACCATTGATGTGTATTTGGGAAATGCGTGAAGTGTTTAGTAATGAGCATCAAAGATATTAAAATATATTTCCCATGCTGAAGTAATTAATGGGCTATTATGCCAGGTGTCTAAGCTGCTCAGGGGTCTGGGAAAAATTCTGCTCCAGCAGAAAATGCAAAGTATGATTTAAGTGGAATCGTGTTAGTTGTAGTGGAGCCTTTAGGATGCCCCCTTTCCTCCGACTGGTGCTTCTTTTTCCTAAGCTGCTTAAGGAGCTATTGGTGGTATTTATTGTCCACGAAGAGATGCACTCCTTTAAATTTGTCTTTGGACCCTGGCAGTGTTGCAAACTGAAGACTCTGGTGACCTGTGGCCGGTACCTGCCATCCTTCAAACCTTGTCTAGCCTTGTTAGTCCTCACTGCAAAGCCAGCAGGGCAGCAGAGAAGCCAGTTAAGTCCCCCTCAGGTGACAGATTTTGTGTGCAGTCACAGCAGGGATTGCAGCCATCTAAGAGCCCTGGCTGTGGATACCTCCAGGGAGAAGGGACAGCCTTGGATTTGGCTCCCCAAGCTGCATTTCCCAGACCAAGTCCAGCCGTTTTTGTTGCCTCTGCTGCTAGGAGAGGTTGTAGCTAAACAAAATGTGAGAGACACTGATTTCAGACTTCTTGAGTGATGTCCAGCCATACCCTGCTAGGGTTCAATTTCTTCCTCACTGTTCACATCCCCTTGTTTTTACCCCCAGATACCTCTGGGACAAACAAGTTCTCCCACAACCTGCCAGGACAGAGCAGTGGTGAGTCACAACAACATGTGGGGCTGAAAGCACAGAGCCAGGCAGCTGTAGGGGATCAGGAAGATCCCTTTGCTTTCCAGGGTAACTAATCCCACCTGTGCTGAGCCCATTGGAGGGCTCAGACCTATGTGGTGAGCTCTTATGGTAAGGTAGAGCTGAGGATATTGCAGTAGAAGAGCTTCTGCAAGCAGAGGATGAAGATTTATGGTATTTTTCTTGCTAAGAGAAATCTTGAGTAAGTTGAAGTTAGTTCTGCTCTAAAGGTTTTGTGCTTTATCTGGAATAATGCTTGTTTTGTAAACATGGGGGTTTAGAAACCTCTTGGCCTTCAAGAGAAAATTGCCTGTTTAGGAGCTGTATCTTTTGTATTGTTATTCAAAAATGTCTCAGTTAATCATTGCTAAAGGCCTTGCCAGCCTGTGTTGAAAATTCCTTTTTTTTTTTTTTTTTTTTAAATGCAGCATGTATATAATTTATATTGTTCCTCTCCACATAGATAAGGACTCATCTCAAATGTCAGGGTGGGGGAGGAAAAGATACATGACCCAGAGGGCAAGAATATTGAATGCACTGGCGTTGGACTTGACATTCCCCTAGTATTCCCTATGATAACATCAATCTCAAGGAACCCTCCTGGTATAAACACACAGCTGCTGGCTTAATATATATTTCCAAAGGAATTTCATAGTAATTGAGCATTAAATGATGTCCACTTGTCGTAAAGTGTTACTGTTTTTATTAAAAATTATAAACGGGCTTTAGCAGAACAGAATATACCAGATCCACACCACCATCTCTATTAGTCTTTGTGTTACAATTGTCATTGACCAGCTTTACTGTCTTATTTTTAGACGGTTCATAATTTCCCCAGCTGATCAAATGAAGATTTGTGAGCAAAGAAAAGCACTGGCTGAATTATGTAGTGCCATTGATTTTTATTCTCCTTGTTTCACAGAACACGCTTAAAAATCTCACTGTCTCTGTGATGGGCCTTATTAGCACCCGGAGGAGCTGCGTGGCTGGAACACATGGGCTGCACTGGAAATGTCACCTTGTGGAGAAACCCACCACAGAGATGCCAGAGGTGGCCTTGGGATGAGCCTGCTGGATGTCCAGGTATGACCCGGGCAGGCAGGATTTGGGGGTCTTTGCCCAGTGCAGAGTTTGCAGCAAACCCTTACAAACCTGTTGGCAAAGGAATGAGTGACCTGAGGGGAATGGGGCTCATCTTTTGCAGCCCAAGAAGTGCCTGTGTGGGGAAGCTGCGTCTCATTCAACACCATTTAAACCTGAGAGAAATGATGGCAGATATTTCATCTGTGGAGGTGTACAAGGCCAGGTTGGATGGGGCTTGGAGCAACCTGGTCTGGTTGAAGGTGGCCCTGCCCATGGCAGGAGGGTTGGATCTAGGAGATGATCTTCGAGGTCCTTTCCAACCCAAATCAGCCTACGATTCTATAAAATATTGGCATTTCCCTTCTCTACAGACAATGGCTCTTGCACAGGGTACCAAAGCACCCACCCACACAGCCTCTCCTCACTGTGACTTTCAAAGCTTTTCAAGTTTGAAGAACAAAACCAAAGTAAATGTGTGATGAGGGTTTGGCTCAGTTTGTGGGGAATGTTGGTTATTTCACCTTGCTACTTCGTGTCATTTAGGGATGCTTACATATTACAAATTCCTGAAAAACTGGTTAACTGTAAAATGGTTTCTAAGATAGAACAGAGTAAGGCTTGAAAATTGAAAACTGATATTTATTTGCAAAATTTGACCCAAATATGTTAATTCTTTTAGCCCTCCCAAGACTATAAAAGAGGTGATTAGGTGTTCATAGCAGAAATGATCTCACAGAACATTGCTACTCTATTTTATTGTCATTAAACTACAAATAATGAACCACTAAGAAGTAGGAAGGAAACTGTGAATGGAAGTTATGGCAAAATTCATTATTTCTATGTTTGTTTGTGAGGCTTGAAAGAAATGACATGTGTGGGCTAGAAGTACAGCTCTTTCTATCCTTCAATCAAGTCTGGTGTGGTAGCATTTACCTTTTGCATGTGTGTTTTATTGGATTTTGATGGATTATGTAGTTCAGATTAGTATTTTGGCTTTTTAATTAGCAGGGCTTCACCATGGCCTGTTTGTCCCTGCTGCTGGTCTTTGCATTATCTGTAAAACACAGCCCATGGGAAGATGACCAGGAATGCCTAAAACCTTGTACAAAGCATTAAATGTTCTTTCTGTATCGTGAAAAAGGGAACAAACCCTCTCATACCAATACATGAGTTTCTGGGAACTTTCTGGAGTTCTCTCACAGCTAAAAACGGGAAATGCCAATGTCCAGCTGAAGTGAAAGAAGGTATTTTCTGACCATGGGAGTGAGGAGAGTTATGAATGCAGCCTTATCTTTGCCCTTATTGTTTATTAATGCAGCCAGTGCTCACACAGCGCCTGCCTCTCCTGCTGAAAGCCATAACTGGCCTGTGTGTTCTGGTTTGTATGTGAAGTGACAGGAATTACAGAGTCTCACTCCACAGACCAAACTTTTCACACAGCTCGGATAGAAATGAGCCCCTGGGGACTCAGGATGCTGCCAGTGCTCTGTGAGACTCTGGGATGGCAAAGCCAGCTATCAGTTGTTAATCCCAACACATCACAGGAGACACTTTCTATCTCCTCCTGTAATGTTAATGCAGCTGGAATTCCATAAATCAAATCTCAGCAGTAAAAAGGTTAATAAGTTTACACTATATAATTGAAAGCCATATTGGTGATTAAAAGGATTTTATATATCAGTTTTCTGGGTCACCAACTAATTATTTTTGGTGGCCTGTAATAAAACATAGCACCATAGGCAGATAGGGGCTGTAATCACATAATATATGAAAAAAAGCATTCACATTTATTTGAGATGAGGTTGTGTACACCAGCTTGTTGAACAGCCTTTGAGGTATCTCTCTCCTAGTTTGGAGACAATGGAAGAACTGCATGCTCCGGGTAGTTGGTGAGGTTCATCCCAAGTTATTGGACTGAGTTTTGAGGTCTGGCACTCTCTCTCCAGAGCTAAGCCCAAGGGAACCAGCTGTCACCTGTGATGGAAAGGTTCTGCCGAGGCACTGAGGATCAGATTGCTATTATAATTCATTTTAATGCATTCTGCACGTACTAATCATTTATTGGAACAGGATCTTCTGTAATAGGGACATGACTAGCAAGAGACAGAGACGATTGATCATCCTTGCCCAGAAAGGATAGTTAAAAAAACAAACAAAACCCCCTCCCTTCTGTACAAGGGGCAGGTGTGTGTGTATGTATGAGGGATTGGGTATTCAGTGTGGAGATGGAGAAAAATTGAACCCAAAGCTTACATTGAAATCTCTACAGTAAAAAGGAAACCTTCTGTGCAAGGGGCAGGTGTGTGCATAGGCATCGTGTATTCAGTGTGGAGAGGGAGAAATTCTGAACTCAAAACTTTAATTTGAATTTCTACTGTTCTGTCAGGCTGAAATGCCCTTTTCGGAGCCAGAAATCCAGGCACAGTCATTCCAAACTCATGCTTCTGTTCTGCAGGTCATATGTTTTTAGTGTATTTCTCTGATTGCATTGAGAAGCAGATGAGGTAAAAAGCAGACCTGGCGTGTGGAGGTGGATTTGCAGGGTGGGTGTTTACACAAATAATTCACAGGTTACTTCTGTCGTTTCTGGGACCTCCTGTGGTCCTGTGTGAGGTGACACAACCACAGCCCTCGTTATGGTTAAACAACCCACTGCTGGTCTCTGTTTTGCCTGGTGAGCAAAGGGCAAACAGCACAACAGGGCGAGTGCTGGGCACTCATCGTTCCCATTGTCAGGGCAGGATCCGAGATGTGACCAAAACCAAATGACCTGATGTTCAAATCCCTCCTGGACAAGACTTGCAGAACCACTTTGGGGAGCAGGACCTTCTGTGACAACTGCTTCTGTAACATTTTTTAGATCTTTTGGCTACAGCTGTTTAATTGGCAAATCATTAACTCTTAAATGCCCATTGCATAAAATTAGTGCCATGACATACTCTATCTAGTAAAGGTTCAAGTCCTCTGACACTAAAATAATTTGCTTGTCATCTCCTATATCTAAACAGGAGCTTTTCTGCACTGAAAAGAACATATTTTTATTCAAATTAAGCTCTTAAAGTGTTTCCTAGCAGCATAGCTACGGGGTGTGATACTCAGTTTTAAACACAGGCTGGGGAGGTTAAAAGTGGAATGGCAGTCGGGTGAGTAATGGCCTGTGAGTCAGCTGCTAAATTTGACTTGACAACCTCCATGTCGCCACCAAGTCAGAAGTCATTCGTGTGACATTTTTGAGGGTAAAGAAGTAAAAAATAAGCTGGTAGTTTCCACTGGTAGAAGGCCATATCTGGGCCTTCTGAACAAAGACTGAGAAGGGGGCAAGTTAAGCAGCAACAGTGAAATGAGGAAAGAGTGAGAAGGTAAATTGCATCCACAGTTATAGGTGGATGTCGACACAATTGTTGATAATTCAAATACCTCAGGTGTGCCCCTCTGAAGTTCAAAGGAAAAGCAATGTGGTTAAAGGGCCTGACTGCTGCAGGGGCTGTCCTGTCTGATGCTGAGCAGGCCTTCCTCCCAGGGCTCTTTGCAGCTATAGCTTGGTCAGGTTTGCTTTGAGCAATTTGGGGCTAAGAAAGCCAAATAGCACTTCTGCAACCTGCTGCTATTATGGGCTGGAACAGCAGAACTGCTCACCTTGCTGTCACTTGGTTCAGCCTCTCTCTGCGGAGAGATTTTTGTCACCGGATTGGTAATATCAGGAAGTTGTTATTTTTTCACACCTAATCAGCAGCAGAAAGTGCACAGTCCTGTTTCAGCCTCCAGGTGCTTACAGACATCTTTGTTAAAATTGACGAAGAGAGTGAGAAGTGAATGGAAAGAGATGACGAGGTGACCTTGACATGGCCTAGCGCTAAGGGAGTGCATGGGAAGAGAGGGATCTCATGGCTGTCCTGGGGAAGAACTTCTGCCTCTGACACAGTCCAGTTCTGAAGAATAAAATCACAACAATATCTAGAGGGAAATAACATATCCTGTTTGATAGCATTGACAGAGATAACAAAAAGGAGCATCCTCTGTGTTTAGTCCACTCCTTGTGACATGTATGGAATGGTGCCCTTTGGATGGAGCTTCTGTCTGGTATATTTTAGGTAGCGTAGGCAAGGAAGGGAGGATCCTAACAATTATTCTGTATCTGACCTAGAACAAGAGGTCAGGACCATAATATGGCCTCTAGTACTCCTTGTCACTGAAATCCTTTCACTTCACGCCTTATTGCATAAGTTCAATATACTTTTGGGCTAAAGCTCTCCCGAGCACTTAGCTCTCTAAACTCCCTACTCAGCAGGTGGCTTATTTAAATGTGGCTGTCAGCTTGGCCAGTGGCCAAAAGCAAATGGCTCGATGCGTGAACCGCAGTGTTTGGGTTTAATCCTGCTCTCGTTCCTGCCAGCACAATCCTCCTGGCTCCGGTGGGGTTGTGTGGGGTACAAGTGAGTGCAATATAGGGCTGTCTGCTCAACTGTTTGTCAAATAAATCTATGGCCAGTCACTTGCATTATGTCAGCTAAACATTTGCCTGGCACTTTCGCGTCTGCGAGCCAAGGAGGAATTCTGACTTGTTTGAAATGAAAACCATCATTGTCAACTCTCACTTAACCAACAAGCATTTCTTCTGTCACGTGTAAGTAACTTCTTTTGCAGCCCACAGCCTCGAAGAGGAAATGTAAAGTTTTTCTAAACAACCAGTACAAATGGGGATATTAGCTGCTTAATTGATTCTTCAAAATTTGGCTCTTTTGACTGAGCAGGCGAGATGGAGGGAGAGGGGAAGCACATGGTTTAAATTAAATATATAGAAAATAACTGCCAAATGATAAAAATATATTTTAAAAGTAAGCAAACCTGTTTTCCCTCTGCCTCTCCATTAAATGTGTCAGGAAAGGGCCTTTACAACTAGGTGGTAATTAGAGAGGAAAAAGCAATGCTGTCAGAGCAGTCAATCTATCACATCCTCTACTGCCTCAATGTTAGCAGCAATTAAACAAGTTAGTAGGGGAAAAACTTGACAAGCAAGTTTTATCACAGAATCATGTTGGTGGCAAAGTATGTGGGTGCTCTTATTAGATTCCCCTGTGCAACCCCAAAGATTTAAAATCCAGCCCCAGGAACGCATGTTCAGACCAAAGAGACTATTTTCTTTCCCAGACTACCCAGGCGCAGGGAAGATTAGAATGCTAAAAATAAAACAACCTTTCCCACCTCCCCCTTCCTCTCCCCTCCAAAGTCAAATCTGTCCAGGTTGACTGCTCCATTAAATTCAAGAACAAAAAGTTATAAATTGAACATAGGGAGAGCAGTGCCTTTTCTTAAAGTGATGTTTCCTCGCCTTAATGGATTTAGCTATGGCAGGGAGTCAGAGAGAAGCTGTCTTAACTAAATCTTTGACTGATTATGCATTTTTTTTCTATTCATACAAGATAGATTCATCATTCCAATTTGTCAAGCTGGCGAAGTTCCAATTAATTACACCAGGAAAAGCTCAAGCTGCATTAGGCCTCTGTCAGGCCTAATCTAGTGCTTCATTTACTGGAGCCCCAAATGAAGAGATATCAGAGGTGTTGTTCCTCTTGGTACTTAATTTGATGAATGCCCTAGCAGCACTATCGGTGGCAGAGGTGTGTATGTGTGTGTCTCTTCATCAGCCACCACTGCTGAAGTCGTCATGCTTTCTCTACTAATTTGAGGGCTCATCTGTATACTGGATGTTTTTTTGGAAGGTCTATTCTTCATCGATATGCCAAAAGGTTTCTTCTGTGTGTGCATGTGTCTGGGTGCCTTTCCAGATCTGCTGGACCCGATTCTGAGCTCAGTGGTGCAATGAGCTGGGACTTAAAGCCTTGTATGTAAATGTAAAGCAATAGCAGTTAGATTGGATGCTGCAAAGGGCTGTAAATTTTGACATCCCTGTTGCATGTTTGCAGAGGAAGGGCAGCTTGGCACATTGCTCATAAGAAAGTGGGGGTTATCATCCATGTCCACTGCAAAGAAGTGTTCAAAATGCTTGAGTAACCTGAATAATTTGTTTGCTAAATGGATTTGAATCTTTGATATAAATATATATGTGCTGTATCAACACAGTGAAGGAGTATATGCAGGTACAGATAGGCTCTGACACCACACGGGTGGGCTGCTATTGACTATATACATCCTATGCTAATTCTTAAATATTTTACAGTAAAGACACTATGGACCAAGAACATATGTTTCTTTTCTGCAGCACTTTACGTACGAATTATTCAGCATAAGGTGCCAGAATGCCAATATGTTTAGCTTACTTTTGGCTTTTAACCACTGCTGTGATTAAAGATGTAACTGCAGCAGTGCTGTCACTTTGCACGTAGGTTTAGGTGTCTCAGAAAGGAGGAGGCATTAGCCAAGAGTAAAGTAGCTGTGTACTTTGGCTGAGTAAAATGCTAAAAGTCTTCATTTGCCAGCAGTTCCCATGCTGGGTTCCTGAGTTTATTTTCCACTGACTGTGTTTGAAGGACTGGTGTGTGCAATGATGATTTTTAATGGCAGCTATCAGACATGCATATGGTGCTCAGCAGGAGCCTGTATTCAGAGCAACCAAGGAGAGAATTGATGCACTGATGGCTGTACTACGACAACTCTGGAGACAGTTTGGACCTCAACTGGTGCTCATTTTTGGAAGGAGGGTCTTTGTATCTGTTAATACATCAAATTTGCATCTGCCATTAGTGTGTCAAAATGAGATAAGCCGAGTTGTATGGCAACAGGGATAACACCCTAAATCTTGTCTTAGGTGAGATTTTTTTAAGCATTTCTCTTTTGCTTCAGGACAAAATCAAAAAAAGACATTTAAATCCCCATGGGGGAAGTGTTGAAGGGAGAGACAGACTGCTGTTGTAATGATCTCTTTTCATTCTGCACAAGAAGGCTTTTGCTGGACTTATACATTTGAGGTTGGTTCTTAAATGTTCTGCTTAAAAAGTCACTGAGGACCAAAACCATATGTTTCTTTTCTACAGTACCTTATGTATGAATTATTCAGCATAAGGTGCCAGAATGCCAATATGTTTAGCTTACTTCTGGTTTTTAGCCTTATGTTTTGTGTTAAGCAGGTTGTTTAAACTCACCTGTTGAACTTGAAATAACTAAAAGCCTTCGTGTAGTCTGGGCCAGACAACAGTGAGCTCTTGTAATTTCCAAGGCTCTGGGCTGGCCCTTGGTTATTGTATTTGTACCCATGTGCCATAGGCTGACTTGGCTTTGCACCTGGCAGTTCCTTTACATTTGCTGGTATTTGTCTCTGGTTTACAAGCCTGCTGGGGTATTTTGTGAGCATTTTCAATGTATATTAATGCCAGTAGGTACCTGAGGCTGTCCAGAGCTGTCAAGAGCAATGTACCCACTCTAGGTAGAGATTGCCTTGACTGGTTGTTTTTCATATGCACCACTAAGATGGAGTTGGAGAGAGATGGTGTTGTTCTCTCTGTCCTTTAGAGAAATGAGAAATGCTTATTTGTCCTTCTGCTGAGGAGGCACAAGGCTGGAGGCTCAGTGGATGTGTCCATGGGCTGTCTTTCCCTCTCGTTGTGTGCTGATTTACCTCAGGGCTAAGCAGAAATGTGTCCCTGGAGCTGTATTGGACTTGTGCTGTTACAAATTAAAAGTAACGAAAGGGGTTGTACATAGCACAGTACCAAAGATCATATTCACCTGTGCTCTCCTTGCTCTGGCACCAAAATGAGGTTCATTCACAGCTAAAATCCCACTTAACCTTTGAAAATATAGCCCACACAGTGCAATCATCTCGCTCGCTGGCTTAAAGACTCTGATGACTCCGGAGTCATTTAGACAAGACAGAAGTGATCTCTTATGGACATAAGAAGTCCTGAAAAGGCCATAATCCAACAGAAATTTCTTTCTGCAAGGACGTGACCCAGAAAGCTAAAACTGTTCTTCTTTGGGTTCTCAGTGAATTTTCATCTGCATCCAACACTGAATGCAAACTCTGCAGTAGTTTGGGTCATCACATGAGCATCTATCTCTGAGGAATGATTACAGATGATGAGTTATGACCTTTAAATAAGGGGTAATTAATGCTTCCCACTCTGACTTTAATGAAAAGATTTCCTGATGGAGGCAAGGGGGAAACACAAGGAATATATTGTATCAGTAATGCCCCTTTGGGAGTTGTTGGCACAGCCTATGGTTAATAATTTGGAGCAACAAATAAATGTGGGCAACTGGTGATATATGTATGGAAAAAGAGGTGTCAAATTATTCATTATGAATTATTCTGCCACTTCTAATAATAACCCAGCTGTTGAGGAGGAAACAAAAGCTAGATCTGTCAGTGCAGACAGACCCTTTTGCAGTAATTCTATCTCTTTCAAATGGAAAAATATAAACTTCCTCTGAGAACAGAAAATTAGATAAGACAAAAAGAATGGGATCCCTGCTCCAAATTCATTTGTTTTAGCTTAATGCACACTAATGGATAATAAAAACGGTTGATTAACGAACAACCGGCACACCAACCAGCTGAAAAAACACATTTTGGCAGTCAGCACTTGCAAAATCCATAGGTTAAAGACAAATTCAACCTCTGTCACTGCTCTCAATATGGGCAGGTGCCCTTACCCAGGCAGGAGTGTTTTCATGAAGAAAGGCCAGACTCTGAGTGTGTATAGTACATGTGTGTATGTGTGTAGACATTGCCAGCTATACATTTGGGCAGATTTTGGCACACTGTTTACATGTAATACCTGAGGAAACTTGATTGAGTAGCAAACCAGTGTCTGGCAACAAGGGAGCAAATCTGGGACTCGAGAGAGATCAATCCTAAGGCACATCCACAAGTTGCCATGTAACTTCAGATGGGTTCTTGTTCCCTCCTTGGGCTTTTTCTCTTCCCCTTCTCAAAGCAGGGGGTGAAACATCTCCCCTTAGTAGTTACAAGCTGCTTTCCTCCTTTCAGATAATGACAGGTATAGATTGTGCCTTTTTTGAGAGGATGGTGCAATTAATTCCTTTGTATCAACCTCGATGCCATTTGTGAGGAATGATGTGTTGAGCCACCAAAGGTGAAAGTGAGCGGAGTCTCTGGATTTGGGGAGTGAGTCTCTCTCCGGATTTGGTAATCTGGTCCCAGTCTCAAGGCACCAAAGGAGATTTTGCTCAGCTTTTCTAACTCTGAAGACACAGTTAGCACAGCATGAGCCAAAGCCATCAATCTGAAACCATGTGAGTTGAAAGAAAATAATTAGAAGATTTTTGTGGGGCTTTGTCAGGTTTGAATATATTGCCTTTAAACATGTTGGGGAAAAATATCTCTGCTATGTGATACTTGGTCAGGTTTTACACTCTCATGCCAAAGGGTCGCAAAACATTAATACTGCTTTACTGATGAACCCTTTTCTAAAATATTAATAAACTCACCTGGCAGCCTGTATGTCATCCCTGCTTTGTGTCTTGCACGCTGTGCTCATGTCTGATTAAAACGCGAGCTGTCCAGGGCAGGACCCGTGTGTTCAGTGCTGGCTTGCTTACTGGTGCTATTATAAATAATTAAGATAATTATAGATTATGCCAGTGTTTATGGCAACTGGCTGCTTTGGGTCGGCTTCTCTGAGGACTCCTGTCATCAATGAAAATTTTGCAAATGGAAGGGTTTGCAGACTCCGGCGCCAAAGATGGACTACCTGGAAGCTTTCAGAGCTATAAGCAATGCACTTTCCATTTGCCTCTCCATCCTGTATGGAAATGATCAGAAACTGTAATTTTATAGTGCGAGTAAATAGGTGAGAAGCATCAACAGCATGAGTGAGAGAGAGGCATTGTCTTTTCTGATGCCAAATCCCAGAATATTAAGAGTTTGCCAAAGGCGTTTCAGAGATAGGTTTCCTATCCTCATCAATAATTTAAAACATTCCCAAGTCTCCTCTGCATAGCTCGGAATAAGAGCTGAAGGCACGGATGTCAGAAGGCAGAGTGACTCCCAATTAGTCAGGTAGAGTGCTTTCTTGTTGACTCAGCCAGGGCAAGGGTAGCTGTAAAACCCAGGCTTAAGTCCTTATAGATTCCTTAATAGTTTTTCTCCTTTAAATCTGTGGTAATTTGTAGGAGATGAGTGGGCAGTCCACTGGGGTGCTCATTAGTGCCACGGAAAAAGCACTGGGGCGGGCGGGTAAGTTGGTGGATGAAGCTGCTGACAGAAGATGGGTTGGGGAATCAGCACCATATTGTACCTGAGCAAGACCCAGAAAGAGGGAGCAGCTTTTAGAACCTGGTGGGAGCCATGGCATGACTTGTGGGCATTGCTAGCCAAGGAGAGTGTGCAGTGATGCCTTCTAAACTGGGGCTTGGTGTTTGAAAGCATTGCCATTAGGATTGTTGTATCTACGTGGAGTTTTGAGGAACTGATGGTGTTTTGTCCTTGCATACAAGGGTGGGCTCTATTAGAAGGTTTTGGTGTCATGCAGAAAATTGCTTGTGGGCCCCTAAAACTGGGCCATGTGAAGGAGTTGCCCTGAATCAGCCAATTTCCAGCAGCTCTCTGGCTGTGTCTATCTGGATGTGTCATAAAACTCTGGAGTGTCCTCTCTGACCATGCTAAATGTGTTTATTTACCACACAGCTTATTGTGCACTAAACTCATCCACATGGCAGGCAATTTTCTAGTGCTTAGGCCACTATTTGACCCAGCTGCCATGGAGAAGGCTATATTAAGTCCAGCTGATCAGAGCTGTCTCCACAGTGGAACAGGAAATTAGTCTCTATAGCTATGTGACTCTCTCAGCTTTTTTACGCATTTCACACAACTCATTTCCTATAATGTGCAGCTTTTTCCTACCATTTTTTACCCCTGCTGTGAGTAACATTATTTTGATATTGCATTCCCCAATGTGGTATCCAAATCCTAAGCTGACAGTAATTATGTGTTATTGTTTTTTATTTTTTAAAATGTTCTCCTGACATTACTGACTGCACCTGTTTATGCCTTACTGTCTCTAACTGCATATGGTTCCATCCAAAACATCCTGATTCCTTGCACTTGGTTTGGAATTGTGTTTTGCAGCACACTTCTACATTTAATTGCGGCTTTGCCGTGCTTGTCTGGCCCAGTGGCAGTGCTTGACTGAATATTTCCTCCTTTGAAAAAATGTGGATTTCTCAGAGCTGTACCTTTTACTGTTGAGATCAGACTTTTAAATAGCTGGCTACTAAGAAAAAAGTTACAACTGCCTTGAAGATAGACATTTTAGAGATTAGAGGAGCTCTGCAAAAACTGCGGGTGAATAGAGAATGCAGAGTATGGGGTTGCAGGAAGTGGGGATTTGTTTCCCTCTGTAGGCTCATGTTCCAGCACTGACTTCAGCCATCATGCAGATATTATTGCCCAGGCCTTGAGTTCTTATTATATCTTTATTATATCTTTATAAAATCAGGGAACTCATTCCAAGAGGAAAAGATCTTCAGGTCTGCAACTTGGATTTTCAAGGAGTGGGATGTTCTCAGTGATGCAAGAGGTGAGACAGTGTCCAACATGTGGGTTGAGTTGTCTGTGTAGGCAAAGCCACTTGGTGCATGCTCCAGGCTCATGGCAAAGGCAAGGTAATTCAGTCATCTAAGATTAAAACTCCAAGTATTTGATGCTCCAGGTCTTGTTCCCTGTTTCTGTTAAGATGACAGAATTTCATCAGCTGCAAAATATGGTTTGATGTTCAGTCCCTTCGTCCTGCATTTTAAACTCCTGTGAAGCTGTGTGAGCTTTGGCAGGGCCAAATTCTCACGTAAATTGCACTGCTTTGGGTCCAAGACAACCCCTCTGCATTGCAAGGAATTTATCCCTGCTGTTCCCTGCTATAGAATGCCAACGTGCCTGTGCTTTATGCCTTGGATTTTACTGATCAGGTGGCTGGAGAGCTGGTAATATGCCACTGGGCCAGTGGCTTAATGCAGGAATTACTGGAAGCAGCAATCTTGGAGTGCTTTTTATGGGGATAACGAGGCTTTTGCAGACATAAAAAGCAGGAGAAATGCTTATTAGTTATGGGGAAGGTGAAAGGCTTAGAAAACTGATTAGTGTAGCAGTGTGGTCAGATTGAAATGAAAGCTCAGTGGCATAATCGTTAATTGGGTGCTTACTTACCTACTAATTTGAGCTTGGATGTCAGCAGTACTGCACTTCATCTCAAACCAGAGGTCAGGCTTTAATGCTACATCATAAATTACGTAAAGGCACAACACTAACAATTAGATAATTATGGAGACCCATGCTGTTGCAATTTAACTGGGCAAGTTCAGGGCAATCATGACAGGAATAGTGCTTAACCCTGAATCTGCTGCCTTTCTTTCAACCTGACAGCCAAATATATGTGGCCAAGGAGGTACCCAGCTGTCTGGCAGCCCACAGGTTAAAAGCATCTTCCCCTATTAGTCAGATTCATCAGATGGCCCGGGCGAACTCTTAGGCAATATTGCAAAAACATTAATTATGGCTCAGAAAGAAAAGCCTGCGTTTCAGTCTGCAGGAGATTCTGGGCAGGGCACAGCTCTCAGAACAGTTTTTGTGTTCCAGGCACTGTTGTGGTTTTTCACTTGTTTCTAAGCCAAGCCTATGTATATGTTTGGTTTATTTGCTTTGCTTAAATAAACCACCAAGCCAAAAATAAGTTTACCTGCAGGGATCTCTTTCCATACATCCATGCTGCACAGGACAGACCCACCAAACCTCCCATTTCCAGCACTGGAGCCATTTCACTGCCCACAGCTTGTGCCTGCCCAGCGGCAGTGCTGCTTTCTGGGGCAGAAGGAGCACTGTAGAGCAGAGACAAGGCCACTGCAGAGGGTGGGTTTTCCCCAGCTGTTTTCCTGCTCCAACCCTGCTGGAAGGCACTTTGCCCACCTGCAGCCTCCAGTGGCTCTTGCCTGTCCATCCCCAGAGCTTTCAGCATGGATCCTCTTGCTGCCCACAATGGCTTTAATGGGGAGAGAGGTCGATCAATGCTGGACATTTGAACATTCAATCCACAGGAAAGATATTGGAGATCAGGGTGGAAAACACCCATCAGGTGGATTGAAAAGTGATTGACAGCAGGATGAAATTAATAACATGTGGATCTTGGGTTGCTTGGCCATTTGGTCATGTGCTTTTAGACACAAGCAATGTACTCTCACTGAGAAATATGTAATGAACAGTGGTTTCTGTGGGGTCTTAGAAGCCTACAGGCTTTATTGGATTTAGGCCTGGGACTTTTTTTAATGCTGTCCTTTTACTTTTGCTCCTGATCCTTTTGGTAATCGGGTAAATTGCTCACACCATGATATTTTATTACCTCTGTAAACATTGGGGTTTTTTCTGTGCTTGGCCAGGGCTGGGTAAACTCTGTGCATAAAAAAAAATTAGAACTGCCCACTGCTGTCATTTTGGAACTGTTTTCCCTATTCAGAACATTTTTTATAATCAACAGAAAAAATGTCCTTTGAGGAAATATCTCCTATTAATAGCAATGATGTCTCATGGTGTACTGTGCAATGTTGTATGCTGACATTTTCATTTTTGGGTTGAGGGACTGTGTGCTTTAGCTTGAGCCATGTTTTGCTTTAGCCTTGGTAGGTAAAATTCCTTCAGGTGCTAAGTGTGTTATAAAAGTGCTAGGAAACCCTTAGCAGTGGCACATTACTTTGAAAAATAATCTTATAACCTTTATGTATGTGCTGCAATATAGCATGGTCAAGTAATGACACATCTGGTTACCTATTATTAAGGGTTGAGTTATGGTATGCTTTTTGTTTTAATTAGTTTGCGATAAACAAAAACTCAGGGGCTGTTCTGCTCTGGTAGTTCTCATTTTTCCTGCAGCCTTCCCTGCCCTTATGGGTTTATTAGTGTAGAAAAAGTGGCATGTTGTACTTGCAGTGTCTAGACTGCTGTGGTAGACCAAGCAGGAGGCTTGGTCTGAACCAATTGTCCATCATGCAGTGCTGGGGGGCTCTGGGCAGGTCAATGTTACATTTAATTTGGCAGCTAGAGGCTGTGTCCATGCCCAAATTCCCTACCAGCCCTGCAGGATAGGCTGTGTGGGCCAGGTTATCTTCTTTTGGGGGGATATGGGGAGAGGAGATGGACTCATTTGCTCTTGCAGCCTGAGAACTGGAGTTTTTAAAAATTATTTTTCCCCTATTGATACTTTGTAAAGGGGAAGACACAGCTGAATTCTGCCGTGGTTGGGCTACACCTGGCTGTGCGTGTCTGAGAGCTGCGTGTGAGTGTTACTGGGCTCAGTCCTGCAGTGACCAGGAGGGATTTTCTGGCCTTTGGAAAGAGAAGCCTCTGTGTAGAGGCATCAGCCCTCCCTCCAAGCAGTAAAATCAATCCCATTCTTTGGCTGCCATCCTCCCAGCTCTGCCCAGCCAAGGGGTGTTGGGAATGGCCACGTTACACAGGGTCATGCTGGGTCTGAATCCAGGCCTTAAAAAGCCTTTAATGGGTTGGAAATGATCTTCAGTGCAGGGGACATGCAGGAGCAGCCTTGCAGGCATGTTGACAGTTTTTCCCTCCTAACAAACGTGACACTGCTCTCCTGCAGCGTTGCAGGGTATTTATTGCTGTACATCGTGGCATGAATCCTTTTCCAAGGGGGCTGAAGCCTTGGGTCTGTGACAATCTGATCAGCCCTTCTGAGCATGACATAAAAAGACCAGCAGTTCCTCCTGGCAGGCTTTACTAGCAAAAACCTAGGGAAAAAAAACCCAAAAAAACCAACTTATTTTATAAATAAACCCTCTTCTGGGAGTTGCAAAGGAAAACTCCATCCTTAAGATGGTGCAGACCCAGAGGAGCTGCTGTGTCTGCACGTGTAGCTCCCGTGCAGATCTTGTGGGCAGCTGTTCACAGCTGGCTCCAGGACACAGCCTCCAGGTCAGAGCTTGCCCAGACAGCCAGGGACAAACCTCTGCCAACCCTGGAAACTTCACTGCAGTGTTTGGTCTTTCTCTGGAAGCTGTAGCTGCTGGCTGGAAGAGAAGGAACTAGACTTGCAGCTCTCGTTTTAAAAGGCACAGGTTTCTGGAGCCAAGAAGGAAAGCTGAGCAGCATAAAGCAAGTGTGCCCTCAAGGTTCAGGAAGCAGAAGGTGAATGAAAGGCACCTGCAGTGATTTCTTTTAGAAGGATCACTTGATGTTTCACCTTTTCATGTGGCTTGCTGACACTGGTGTCAGGGCTTTTGCATCCTTGGGACTGGTGCCAGCGTTCACAGAGCAAAGAGCAGAGGCTGGTGCTGTGGTTCACTTATCTGGGCAAGATCCCAGGCAAATGTGACAGTGAAGTGCTGTGCCTGAAGCAAATCAAATGTTTGCACTGTGGATTAAAGGCACCGTGTTGATGAAGCACTTAACGCTGACATAGCTTGGTGCACCACAGCTCTGGTGCCCATTCATGGGCTTGATTCTTTACCAGCCATTAAAAATCCTGGCCGTGCTTTAGTTATATCCCTTCCCTCTCACAGAAAATATCCATAAAGATAACTTTGATCGGTCTGTTTGTCTCCAAAACCATGGACCATTCCCACTGTAGTGTCTTGATGCTGATTGCCATGGGATTTATTGCTAGTGGATTGGGAATTGGGTTGAACTGAAGAATACCTGAGCTGTACAGCTGGTCAGGCAAATTGTGTAATCTCTGCACACTGGGAATAAAACTACAGGTCCAGTTTACTCGGTATCTGCACAGACCTGAAAGCTGTAGCTTGTTCCTTGCTCATCCCCAGTCCCTTTGGGTTACACATCAGGATTGACAGTGCAGGAGATCACCAGCTCTCTGGGATTTCAGCAACCCCAGCACACAAAGCAAGGAGAGGAATATTGACAGTTTTACTGTGAACTTTTTTGCTTGCATCCATGGTTTGCTATTCCCATGTACAGCAAAGCTCTCATATAAAGTGAAGATCGTTTGGGGTCCTCTCTCCGGAGAGAGGTTATGTCTCCACAAGCCTCTGGAGTTTGGTGTTTCAAAGTAAAGTCACCTGGGTGAACAGCGGCATTGCCAGATGGTTGGACTGTCACTGAGGAGGATTTAGGTGAGAGGGAGTATCCTGGTGAGACCTGCATATGGTCTTGGCAAACCCAGGGGCATGAGATCAGTATCTCATCTCCTCTTGCACAGACAAGGTGACTCCAGCCAGCCAGCGCAAGCTTTATCGCTCGCCTCCCATGCCAGGGAGTCATGCCCTTCCCTGGATCTTGGAGAGACAGGCAGGCCAAATCCTAAGTCTTGTTTCCTACTGCTTGGAAGGGCAAAGGTCTGATTTCCACCCAGCCTGGCTGTGCCCCACAGTGCATTACTTGATAGGTTATGCCAAGACTCACTTTTCTTTGCTTCCAGTGCAGCATTTCATGCCCTGTGCTGTGATCCCTCTGTCCAGTCCAGATTCCACCTCTGCACACTGCTGGAGCTGGGGACTGGGCTCCAGAGGGATCCTGCACACAAAAGAGTCTCGATAAGAGTGTAGTAACCCTGGCTATAGCCCTGGCTAAACCCCTCCTATGGTGCAGGGTCAGTTCCTGTGACTCTGCAAAGCCTCACCCAGTGTCTCAGAAGTATGTTCGAGGTCAGTGGACTGGTTTAACTGACACAAAATCTTGGTACTTTAGAACAATTGCTTGCTTGATATAAAGCTCTGTTTTATGTGGACATTCTCTCTCTTCATTGGGTGTTTGCTTACAATTAAATCTGAAGCTTTAACTGCCTTTGCCTTCAAAAAGCTGAGAATAATGTTTTCTTGCAGAACCAAATTCTGTATCATGCATAAGGCAGAGATGTACACTGTACACCAGTGTGTGACTTAAATGTGCATTGATTTTTCCAAGTGAGCTTCCAGTAAGCAAATCCCATCACGCAGACCCCCAGCAACACTTATAGGTGCAATGCTGCATGCACTGAAATCGAAGTTACCTTTAAGAAACTTGGCACCATGAAGCTTTTCCATGGTTGCAATCAGTAACAGCAGTGCTGTTGCTAACAGTGCTACTGTTCCATCTGTGACAGAGGGAGTGGGGAATTCGAACTGGACTTTGATGCCCAAATGCAGTAACTGCATGGCCTGTGTTTTGGTGGTACAGCTGCCTCTGAATCAAAAATCTCTTGACTAGTCTGGCCAGGCTGGGACTGGAAGTCAAGCAACATCATCATCTGGGGCTTGACTTCACTTCTTGGTGATAAAAAAATTAAGAATTCTCATGGCATTAATGTTTATTTTTGATGCAAATGGCAAAAACAGTTCAGCAAAACAGAATCTTTACAGCTGAGAGATTGAGTAACAAGGGGAAGAAAATGTCAATGCAAGTTAGAGCAAATTTAATAAAGCAAATAAAAACAATATACTGACACTGAAATACAATCTTAACGCTCTGACTGCATCTCACTGAAGCCAGGAAATTCTCAGCTAAGTGTTCCCTCAGCCCTCTTAAATCAGCCCTGTTTGCTTAGGCATTGTTGCACATAAGTGCCTTTATGAGCCAGCCCCAAAACACTGGATGATAATAGGAGCACTAAGAAGATATTTATTTTGTCAGCTGTGTGTTTGGGTGCATCTCTGATGGATGTATCAGCCCTGATTCTGCAAACCATTGGAAAAGCGGCTCCGCTGTCAGTTTGTGCTCACACGGTTTCAGAATCAAGGTCACTGCGCTCCAGGAAAAGTGCAATCCATAAGGTGGGGCTGAAGGCACCACAGTGTTACTGAGGTGCCTTTGTAGATCCTCTAATGCTGCGTTTCACAGATACTAGAGAATTGATCTTCACAAAATCTATACATTGAGGAGCCTCCCTTTGCCAGATGAGAGGCTGAGCTCCTGAGAGGCTGTGATTTACCAGCAGAAAAAGTGTGTGTGGCAGTGCCAAGACTTGATCGTGCACTCTCAGTGCCTCCATTGGGTGTTTTCTCTCTGAGATGTCCTACTCATGGACTGGAAAAGATTAAAAGGCTCAAAACTTGAGGCATCTGCAGTGCCCCGCAGATGCAGTGTAATTTGGTGGATTTTAGATAGAACTGAGAAGGGGCTCACCATTTGGTTTTGGGAACTGAGGGCCTTCAGAGCCAGAATTGCCTGGAGTCCTATTTGAGACTTAGGTTGAGGGCTGGGTCAGGATGGAGCTGCTGCACACACCTGCTTTGGAGCTAGGAGAGGACACTGAGATGGGTGATGGGCATTTTAAGAAGCATGGCTTACTCCACAGCAATCTTTTTTTCCCTAAGAAAATTATCAAAGAAAATGCTGGCCTAGAAAGGGGTGATTAAGATTGCCACCTGCATCTTTTCTCCATCTTTTACCAGAAATCTGGCCCTTAAAATATGTTTGGAGTTCTGAATCTTTATTTTTGTGCAAATAAAAAGGTCTTTCTCACACAAGTAATCCTGTGAAAGCCTTTAGAGTCTGCTTGAGTCGTTAGGTCTGCAGGTCTTCTGGGTGAGATAATATAAGCAATGGTTTGTGCCAAGTGCTTGTGTTTTTGTTCCCCCACCTCTTAGGAATCAGACCAGCCAAATTTGAACTTCCTGGTACTGTTTGCAGTTGACTAAGTAAACACAGATATCAGCCAAATATATGCCTTGGTTGTTCTTCTCGCTTATGTTCAGAAAGTGCACCTAATATTTCTCTTTTAGAAGCAGAAACAAAGAGATTTCTTGCCCAGATTTGCCTTGTTGCTGGATTCCATGTCCAAGAAGCTTTGACCTGCCTCTGCCTCTCAAGTCCTCATTGCTAGTCCTGACCATCTCTTTATTGAAGAGCCTTCACAGTCCATATCCATCCTGCTTATCACTCTTACTCAGTATTGACAAATCTATGCCCACTTCTGACAGGCCACAACTAATTGATTTTCTACCAGCCAAGTTTTCTAGCAAACACTTTTGCAGTATCTGGCCTTATGAGTTCCCCCTGGGCTCAGGGAAAGGTGGGAAATATCTTCAAAAGTAGGTGTTTTTGTAATATTTAAACACTGTCTCCACTCTTGTTTTACCCCTAAAAGCCTGTGAAAGACAGAGTGGCAGTGACACGGTACCAATCAAAATTTCTTAATTGCTTTTGCTGTTTTCCCAGTTTTTTTCTATTCGTCATGCTCAGGCTGTGAGATCTGTGGGACTGGGGGTGACGTGCTGTGCAGGCCCCAGAATACTGAGATCTTAATCTGTGCTTAGGGCTTCCAGAATGTGTGGCAGTACATGTATTAAACAGTCTCCTCTGCTTGCGTGCAGGAAAATCCAGTAAACCCATCTGGACAGAGCTCAGCCCTGCTTTTTAATTCCTTGCTGGTGTCCCACACTGTCCCTGATGGGCTGCTTTGGGAAGGATCTGAGTGCTCCTCCTGCTTCCCAGTGAGGTGGGGAGGGTTTGGCTGCCGTGCTGAAAGGGTCGGATGCAAAAATAAACATCAGCATCTTTCTCACTCCTGTAGTCTCAGGGTAGGAAGCTATTTTCATTCCTAAAACCCCATTTATTCGCTGTAGTAATTCAGGGCCTGACTATTCTTAGCTTTTACCTTTCTGTGTCTACAGGACCACAGGGCTGGGCCAAATCACAGCATAGCCCCAGCTGTCAGTCATTTTAATAATTATTATTAACCCCCTGCTGATGCTTTTCCACATGAAAGCAAAAGGTTCTTTGGCACTTTTCTTACTTTTCTTTAAAAGATGGAAGGTGGAATAACGAAGTTCTTAATTAGCTGAGCTGGTGTTGAAAAGCTCAGTGTCAGATTTCCAGGTCAGTGTTTGATGGAGGAATGATAGTGGGAAGTGATGCATCGACATTGATTAAAGAGCAGTGATGAAGCAAGATAAAATTGACATTTTATTCTTCCCAGCTAAAGAAATGTGACTGACAATACTTAAAGGTGAACAGTCTTATTTCTTGAATCAACAATGCAACCTGTAAAAACATCCATCACAGCAGTCTTTCCTTAATTACTAACATCTAATTAGCCCCAAATCACTGTAGAGCACTGATTAAGCTAAAAGGTGCCTGTCACTCTTTCTATTTTGGGTATAGCTGAGAAGAGCAAGGGATATGAAATTAACTGGCACTTCCAATTGTTTCATCTGGAGACCTTGCAAAGAGTCCTCAGCTTTTCTCTCTGTTCTCCATTCCTTGGTCGAACAGAACAGTAATCCCAGATGACTGCTGGATGCTGACTGGGGACAGCACTCTGGAAGCACCAGGAACCCCCAAGAGGGATGTGAGGACGCTGCAAAAAGCCAAGCTGCTGCCTTCCCTGCTGTTAATAATGGGGAGGAATTAATATTTTATTGAACTAAACATGTTATTGTTGGCCTTTCTTTTTTTCATGTAGTGCACTTCGAAGATTCTTTGAAGTAGCAATTTAATGTTTCCTCACTTTAGCATAAAACCAACCCAGCCTCCTTTCTTCAAGTTGACAAAGGGCTTTTGGTGAGCTTTTCCCATCTCTTAGCTTTTTTCCCTTGAAACAAACACAGGGAGTAACAAATACAAATCCTCCAGTACCTTATTTCCTACAAGGGCTCTGGAGTGCCGCTGGTGCCTCCGTGAGCGTGTTCATCCTGCAGAAAACAGCGTTCAGGTGCCAAGGCTTGAAGCAGCAGTTAATGCTCATTTTCGAGCTCTGATTGAGTTGAAATACTGCTTGTTGCACCAAGGTGACGAGGACAGGAGGTAAAATCCCAGAGAAGTAGCATCCTTTTATCAGTAGATGGTAGTATAACAACGTGGGTGGAGCGTAGCTGCTCTGAGGTTGTCCCAAGATCCAAGCTGTTGTACTCAAATTCTAAGTGAAAAACAAGACAAAGAGAGGCAGAGGATAAGTTCAGGCTCCTGTTATGTTCTGCTTTTTCACCAAATAGTAGTTTACAGCAGAGGGAATGAATGTATGTTTTTATTCATGATTTATGCATGGTTTATCTAGAGCAGTGTGAATAATTGATTATTTTTGTTCTCTGGCAGTGCAAAAAAATTAAAATAAATATTTTCTTTTTAAGCAAAATAAAAAAAAGTTAGGAAATCAAATAGTGAAAGGGAAGGAGCACACTCTTTTGTGTCAAAATAAATATTTTATTTTTTCTCCAAAACAACTGTTTTGTTCTATAAATGCTTTGCTTTGAAGGATGGTTTGAACCATTTAACATAAAGGAAATTGCCAAGCGAAACAGTTGTAGTTCAGTTCTGGCTTCTACATATCAAAATAACTGTTTTAAAACATTATTTCCTTTCCCATCTCTAAGGCAAAGAATTTGGTGAAACTGGGACCAGCTTCCCAGAAGATGGTGCTACCAAAATTGAAATTATTGTGAGGATGTTTCAGCCAAAGCCGTCACCATCCAGGCTCTTGGTTTGGCCATGAATTTTCTCCTATGAAAATACAAATAAACCAGAATAAACCTGCAGAGGGGCCTTCTCCCTCTGTAAGCTCACATTTGCAAAGCCTTTTAGTTTTGTTTTTTTTTAATTAAAAGCAGACTTTTCCTGTATGTGAGCTCAGGGATCCCAGGGGCCGGATTCACAATGTAAATGCACTTAGGCTAAAGAGATCCATATTGATTTGTACCAGCAGAGGATCTGGCCCAGTAGGAGCAAACTCTGCTTTTCAAGGTAGTATTGAATTTGTATGTGTTGAATTCTGTGCTTTGGAATTAAAATCAAGGATTTGATAGCAAAAAAAAGAGAAAAGGAGGGATTTGTAGAGATATGGCATCCACTGTTTTCACTCTCCACGTCATCTTATTAGCAAAAGCGCCGTGGTAGGGGTGATGTTGATGAAGATAAAGGGCTTTTTGGTTACAACTGGGTTCTAATCCAAACCCTAATCTATGTATGTGCTAATGGTTGACAAATGACAGTTCTAAGGGGGAACAGAATCTATGAGAATTTTAGATTTCAAGCACATTCTGACTGGGTCTGTAGCTCATTGAAGAGTGATGCTGTTTTTCTTCACCAACTTTTTTTTCTCCCTTTCTTTCTTAAATTCTTTACTGCTAAAAATACATTAGAAATATTATCTATTTTTAAGTCCACTCTAATAAAAGGACCTGTGAATTAAAAGCAATAGTACAGTGCAAATGTATGAATACTCTGGCAGGTGGAGTGTGACCTTCCGTAGAGGGCTGAGAATTTGTCATTCTATTAAAACTGCACTTTTTAAAACTTTATGCAGTGGGGCCTGTAATTTCAGAGCAGGAGCCTCTTTTCATAGTGTCCAGGGCTGGGGATGCCGTGGCCGAAAAGAGAATGGGGAGGTCTTGAGGGCTCTCTGGTGAGGGGGTGGCTTTTTGTGGTGAACCTGGACTTGCAGCCACGGGGCTGTCCCTTCGCTGTCACAGCAGGTTTACAGCAGGATTTTACTTTGTCTTGTACTACAGAACAATTTGTGTTGGAAGGACCTTAGAGATTTGGTGAACATACCTGAAACGTGGCTAATTCTGCCATAATAGGTTGGGATGTAACAAGAAATGGTTCTTTATCCTTGGTTACTTCATGAGTTGAGGTTATTGTGCATGTATGAGGTGTGTGTAAATATGTGTATGCATTTATATATATATCCCATATTTATGTATTTAGTGTCACTGAAAGACACCCTGTGAGGAAAGCTCTGTATGAGCTCCCATTGCATTTATTTTGCCAAGTCCTCCCTTGTGCTCTCCCCTTGCTCACTCTGACTTCCCCAGGGCTGTGCCGAGGGTTTGCTGCCAGACCCGTGATGGGAGTGCAGGAGCTCTGGAGAGCTGGAGGGGAAGGCAGGGCAGGTCTTTCACTAGCAGCATCTTTCTCCATGCCCAAGAAGAGCTATTTAGTGTTTCACATAGAGCTGCTGGCCTTGGGAACAAATCCTGCAGAGCCATGGTGGAGCAGTGGCTTGGTGCTGGGAAGGGGCCTGGGAAACTGTGCTGAGTGAGTTTAGCACTTCAGGCTGCATGTGACAGAATCTATTAAAGTGCAGCTCTACACAGAGCATGTGGGAAGGGAGAAGGACGCAGGAAGGCATTTCAGAATACTGGAGTGCATTTAAAAAGTCATTGTCTGGTGCGTGCAGTACTTTATGGGGTCACTCAGGCTGTGTAAGGTGTACAGTAACTCATCTGCAACCGCATCCTGGCTGTGCCACACAAAAAGCTCTGACAGGAAACTTTCTCTTCATGTATTTCCATCTAAAGGCACAACACACAGGTCAAGGGTTTGCTGCAACATGTGAACAAGTGCTCTGGCAAGTATGTTAATAATTTGCTAAATCAATTGTTTTTATATCTTAAACAAAAAGTTAGTTAAAAACTATCCAGGCAAAACAAAAGCATACCAAACTTGCTGGTCATAGCCAAACTGTCCCAACTTACTGGATGTTACTTCATCTGGGTAGAGATGTGTGATGCAGTTAAAATGAGAACCCCAGGAGATGCATGAGGGTTATGTCTGTGTGGGATGGTTTATGTCTGTCTGGATGGAGACATGAGCCTTGTGCAGAAAGAATGGTGCAACTGAAGAAAAAGACTCTCAGTAACTTTACGTGGCTCTGGTTAAGGTGAGACTGATGCTACCACTCCTGACTGCCTGGTGTTTGTATCTGGCACTAGAAGGCCAACTGCAGGAACATGGAATGTCTTGTTCCAAGGATTAAATCCAGCTTGGCAGGAACCTCCCTGTTCCTTTCCAAAGAGTGAACATGTGTGTGTGCACATCTGGGGTGTGTGTGCACATCTGGGACTGACAAGCACAACCTGGCAAACCTGTGCTGGGAAACCACAGCCTGACGGCTGCTTGCAGGAGCTCAGGTGCAGGAGGTGCAATAAATCCTTCTTCCTGTTCAGGTAGGGAACCTTCAGGTGACAGGATACCTAAAACAATTCAGTTCTGATGTCTCAATCCTATTCCAGTAAGACCAACTGTCCAGTCATGTGAAAGATGAACTTTTCCTAGAGAAACTGGATGAAAGGTGTGTGTGCCTCTGGATATTCCAGACAGGAGAGCAACCAAACTTTGTGTCTGAGGCTGAGAAAGTGTTTTGTAATGGCATGTGAGAGCTTGGTCATCTCCAGGGAAGCTGGGTTTCGTGCACAAGGTGCCAGGGCATGAGCAGGGCAGCAACACTGTGCTGGGAATATATAAAAATGCAGGTCCCAGCAGGGATGGATGGTTGTGGTGTGAATGGGCCAGGTCGAGAGCAGTGGGATCTCCTCAGCAGGCGGGCTCTGTGCTGAGGTATTTCAGCCTTGGCGTGGGTTTGCTGGTTAATTTAACAGAAGTTGCTGTTGGAGTGCTTTGGAGGCAGGTGAGCAGAAGTGCAGGCTTTTACAGAGGTCAGCAACGATAAAACTGATAAAACAGGACACTGTGGAGGAGGGAGAGGAGATGAGAGACACATGGGCCCTCCACAGCACGTGTGATGAAGAGGAGATGCCCTGTTCTCAGCAGTCTCCCCTCAGCTCAGGTGTTATTCCACAGGTCTGGGGAAAATAACAGAAGGAAACACACCAGGAAGAAGTAAGTCTGAGGTGACCTGTAGTATTTGTTGAGCTGGATTATTTTTGTCTTTGTTTGAGTAAAGAGGAGGCCCTGAGTTCCCAGGCCTGATGGGCTCTGGCAGGATGTTTGCCAAGGGGAAGAGAGAAAGAGCAAGAGAGAGGGCTCCTGTATTTTATTTGTGCAGGTGCAGAGCAGAGCTTTTCCAGAGATATGGATCTCCTTGCAAAGAGAAGGGATGCTGAAACTCAACAGGAGTTTCCATTTCCTTCACTCCTGAGCTCGTCCCACTCAAACTGCAGGAGTTTGTGCAGTTCCTTTGCTGCACTCACTGTCTACAGTAATAAAAGGAGATCACCCAGGTGTATCCAAACCCAAACTTCCATCTGCAAACGGCATCTTTGATACTGGGATCATTATTCACTTACACAGAGCGTAGGCAAAGCTGAGGAGCGGTTCAAATCCAGGGCAAAATTCCTGTCATGCAGGTGGGTGCTGAAAAACAGGACTGACTTGTGTGTAAGCCGCCTTCAGTAACAGAAAGTCTGGGGTGAAAGTGTTTCACAGCCTTCCCTGTCTCAGTGATGGCTTGACTGAGAACATAAAACTCTATGTGTAGGCAGAAGTTGTTTAACACCACTTTTAAATACTGTCAAATTAGTAATTTTCTCTGCAATTTTTCCAGCTGTTTGTGTGTAAGTCACGTCTGGAGAGCACTTTCTATGCTCTCCAAATCAGGAGTTAAGTTATATCGCTGAACTAGCTATATATAATGAAGTATTTTCATTTACATCATAAGGGCTACACAGTTTTTTTCTGATAATCACTAGAACATAAAAGTGTGGCATGTTTATGCAAAGTCTGGTATTGGGTCTGATTTGCTATTGTTCTTGAGTATCTGATGGTGTGGGTGGTGTTTTAGCCCAGAAACCTGAGCAACTACTACTTGAGAGCTGTTCATCAATAACCTGTAACTGATTGCATCAATAACAAGATCAAGTATCACAAGACTTACCTAAATTCTCCTCCTCCCTGCAGTCATCTCTCCCCCTTATGGTGGCAGTCCCTAATTCCAGCGATAGGATCCTTTCCGTCTGGGGTGGGATTCCTCCTCTGGTGGACTTCCACAGCATGAACAAGTCATGAGGAATCCTATTCTAGTCTTCTGAGAGAAAAAGGCACTTCTAAGGTGTTATTAATCTCATCCAAAAACAGCCATTTAAAGGGCAGAGATGAATTGCAGTCTAGGAGCACTTATTTTGGACCTGCTGACTCCCTTAGATGTAGCATTCACAACGTCTAAATGTAGACGTGATGAATTTGATCCTCGGTGTCGTTCTGTTAGATCTGATATAAAGACTGTAGCAGTTGATGGAAATACTCTCATGAAGGTGTAGTTAGACACTGCATTGATCTTACCACCGATCCCTTACTGTGCATTTTAATTTGAGCCAATGCTGCCTCCCCTTTCAAGAGGTGGAGAGAAAACACAGTCAATTACACCCTGAAAGCCACGGAGCTCCTTCAGTGATCCAAACTGACTGGGAAGTTACATTTGAAACCATTCACCCATTCCATTAAAAAAATACCGGGGAGCGTGCATCCCTATGAAATAATGATGGGCAGAATAAACTGTCTGAAAGTATCTCTCCTACTCCACACCATTTAATCAGGAAGCAGTGAGTGGAACTGGCCTAACATTTACAAAGGGAGAACTGACACAATGCATATTTGAACACCATGAGAAATAGCATCACCGGGGACAGAGAGTCAGTTTAGTTAATAATGAATGGCACATCCTATAAAATACCATTACACAGTGTTCAAGGCCCAAGAATGATGACATAATTATTAGGAGACTGGGAGATTAAGATATAATTTAAAAAAACATGACAGGGGAGGGTGTAATTGGGGAGACAAAATACACAGGAAGTTTGTAATTTACATGTCAAAATACCTTTTTCATGTTTTGATTGGATTGGACGCCGCCTTTCCACTTCATTTATCTTGGCTTCAATTAGAGGCAGGAGAAATGACATCTCATGTTCATATTCTTGACACACACTGCTCATAGAGACTTTCTAATTCTAACAGACAGTGAGGGGAAAAGGGAAACTCGATTCTGCCTCTGTCATGGACTTCTTAGTTAACCCCTAATTTGTTTCTAAATGAGGCTGTCACTGTGGTTCAAATGAATATGTGCTTAGGAGTTGGGGTGTGTGTTTGGGTATTCACTTGTAGGCTGGGCTTTGCACGTGGCATGGCTGGTTAGACCCAAAAGCTGTTTTTCTGGGGGAAAAGAAAAAACCAGAACATTTTACCCCCCAAAGAAGAGCTTTCCTGTGTGAACGGTGCAGACTCTTTTTATCAGAACAGCCATATTCACAGCATGCTTGTGATCATACAGAGCCATCTCCAAAGCAGAGGATGTGAGTTGTGATTTTCCCCTTTGGCAGAATTTTTGCTCTTTTTATTTTCTGTCTGTCTCTTTTATCTGGTGTCGCCATGTGTTTCCCAATTGGCTCTGAAGTCTGCTTCCATTTTCTACAGGAACTGTGCTCTGTTTTACACCCATTCCCACCCAGACACATACACTAGAAATGTCAAAGGTGTGTTTGAGATAAAGCCATATGTTTCATCAGTGCTGAAGTATCTGCTCACCTGAAGGCATGTACTGAAGTCTTTCCTCTCTTGGCAGCTGTAATTATCCTTTTAATTCTTCTCGTGCTTCATCTCAAAATCAGAGTTTTAGGTTTTTCCAAAGGCTGTTGATTTTGGTTTCTTTTCTTTGCAGAGATTTGCACAATCTGAGGTGTGGAAAGAGGGCAAAAGTTCTCCCCTCTATAGGATGTCTGACCTCTAAAACTGGGGGCCCTTTAGAGCATCTTGTGTCCAGCTGCAGTCAGGGGTACTCAAAATCATCAGTCAGCTTTGAAATCATGGGAAGCAAGTTTCAGGCTTATCAGTAACTCTATTCATTGAATTTCCTTATAAAGCAAAATTGCTCCTGGAAATGCTAATCAGGAAATATCAGAGTAATAGTAGTCCTTGAGAGATCTCTTCTGAAAGGGACTTTGACTCACCAGACAGAGACAGATATCAGAGCAGCTGTATGAGGTCTCTGCATATTCCAAATGTGCACTGAACTCTATCAGAGATCCCACAAGTGACATGAAACTGGATGAAGTGGGCAGTGCTGCCGTTGCTAGTGCTATTATGTTTTTGGTATTTAAGCCACCTGCAGCCATGCTGGGATCATTCACCACAAGACTCCCTCCAGTTCTGGCAGGAGCTCACTACTCCAGTCAAATACACTCAGGTCTGGCTTCACTTGCAAGGTAAAAAAAAAAGAATTTAAAAAGGCTATGAGATAAACAACTGGCTTAGGAAACACAGGTTGGGTCAGAGCAATCATTCATCCAGCCTGGGTGTCTTAAACTGCCCCCAGAAGTTGTTGTCCTGAAGGAGTGTGTGACTCCAGCCTTTCTGCAGCTCTTTCCCTTCATACGCCTCCAGCATCTGTAATCATTGGATTAAGGGAGTTAGAGGGTACATCCCTGCCTGTGCCTTTGCTGGACCTGTTGTCCATGAGTTTCTCTAATCCCTTTAGACACTGCAGATACCCTCTGCCTCCACAGCTGCCCATGGCAGCGAGTTCCACAAGTTCACTGCCAGGGTTGTTTCACACAGTTTTGCAAACTGCTTTTGAGCAGAGCGGCCCAAGATGCATTGCACACTCTACTGACCACACCTAGAGAGGCTGCACTGAATGTCTTTGGAGCAGAATACTGGCTTTTGAATATATGGTCCTTTGAGTCAGAGAAATATCCCATCCTCTGCAGTCTCCAGGATAACACCGTCTGATTCCCCCGTGTGTATTCTTTGCAGTCTAAACCATGCAGGTAGGAAGTCAGTGGGACTGTGTGTAAAGTTACTAAGGTACATATTTGATACTTGAGGAATTGTCTAACTTTTTCTGGAAGAATTGTGTCCCTAGCATTGACTCTGCTGTCCCAGTTCCCTAACAAGCAAAGTAGGTAAATAAGAAATACTAATTCTAAACCCCCCCTGAAACAGCTTTGGCTGTCAGGCAGAATGTTGGTGTGGTACAAAGAGATGCCTCAGGTGTTCCACAGTTCAACAGACACTTTGGTAGGTTGTGGATTTTACATGAACAGGTTTCAGATCATTCATGAACACACGAGTGGGTAAACACCAGGTACAGCTGCAGAAATAACTCACGGAGTTGCCAAAGCACCAAATCTATTTTCAACTCACATTAGCTGAGCTGACTGAACTCTGAACAACTTCACTCTGTCCTTTTAATAAAACTAAGGTTCTGGATTTATGGAATAGAATATTTTTAGCTGTGTCATAGGTTCAATCTCTATCCAGTGTACAGTGTGCCCATCTGAAGGTCTCTGGGCAGTAAACAGACTTTTAGTATCTCTGCAGATGCACAAATTTTACATATTGGCAACTCATGTTCTAATATGCAATACCTGAAATCACCAAGGTTAAAAATTACTGCTCCATGAGTTATTCACATGTACCCATCCTATTTCTGCTTAATGCTGACCTACACAACAACCCCATTCAATGTGAGTACTTCTGTGGTTGATTTTGATTTTTCCTGTGTCTCTGATGGTATTTGAGAGACCAGTACAGCCTTGACTGTTGACTGTTCTAATAAGAATGATATAAAAGAGGAGAGAGCTGGCAATGGACTATCCTTGGGGGATGCAGAGTTTACTATGAAGAGGCTTCTGGCAACAAAAATTATATTTGCCACAGTGTTGTGTGACCCACTTTGAGCAGGGATAGATTGATCATCTGGAAAAAGCCCTGGAATAGCTGAAAGAGGGAATGTGCAATGGAAATCTGTATGTCTTTATTTCAGTATTCATCATGACAAGGACAAACTGGAAAATACAGGCCAGGGGCCTGAACTGAAGGCTGTGGTACCCCCAAAGACTCAGGCTAGCACACACTGCATACATCATTAAGCCACTGGCAACAACACACTGAAGCCCTGCCCAAGTTTCAATTCTTACACTTCAAATAGTCTCAGCTCTCACCAAAATTAATATTTAATGCACAAGTGCACGCTGTAATATTCCCAACTGTGCAATCTAATATTAGCAGCTATTTCATAAACCAACAAGGCCCATTCAATTGGTGACCATTTAAACTATAACACACCATTTAACTGTAAAAGCAGCCAGGAAAACATGATTGAGATACATGTTTGTCAGTCCATTGCTAAAAATGGGATTGTAAAAATGTCAGTACAAAAAGTCAGTGAATGGTTCCATCCAGAATAAAGGGAGTCATGAAGCAAACTCCTTCTTGGAGCTGCCGTTTGGTTTTTAGGGCAAAGTAGATCCTGTCCACAAGAATATATAGATTTTAATAACCTTAAATGAATCCATGAGAATATGTGGCACTCTGTAGCTTCCCTTTGCTTCCCTATGCATGTGTCTGCAGAGTCCCCTGTTCCTGTGCTAATTCTGCAAGGGCTGCAGGAGTCATGGATATTTAATCTGTGAGTGAAGTGGGAAGACAGCTTCACCCCTGTCTTTAGAAAGCCAATGGTGCTCTGCTTTATCTTGATTCTTCTCATGCTCCCATTCTGAAAAATATACTGGTAAATTGGAGAGGAGGCAGGAAAGAGATGCTGGGGAAAATGCTTTGCCACGAGATACTCTCAATCTTTTTAGCTCATCAAAAATAAGATTGAGAGATGACTTGTCTTCAGTGTTAAGTGCCTCCACAGCAGGAAAACACTACTTTGTAAGAGGTTCTTTAATCTATCTGTGAAGTTATAACAAGAACCAGTGTTTGGATGCTGAAGTGAAATGACTCAGGCATGTGTTTATCTCAACAAGGGTAAATAAGCAGTGACAAGTTAATGGTAATAGTGATGTTTTTCTCCTTGTCTCCATATCAAGACAAGAAGCTTTTCTGAAAAACACACTTATTCTTTGGTGTTTTCCTGTTAGGGATGGAAGAGAGGGGCCCTGTGCATTCTATAAGCCTAAGTAGTCATTCTCCTTTCTCTTCTTTTGTAGTCCAGGCTTTCAAGTGAGTCAAACCTGAGCTCACAAAAGAATGCGGAATCTGATGTTGAAAGTATTGAAATACATTTGAAGACTTTAGCCTAAGCAATTAAAGTCTTTTAAAAATATCATTAAGCAAATGGTATCATATGAAGTGCCTTCAGATGGCTGAGTTTTAATTTTAGAAATGAAGGGAAAATGGTCTGAAATTGGGTAGAATTGCAGGGTGAGACCATGAACCACAAGAAGTGTGATGTTAACGGTGATGTGTGATGTTAAAGATGCAGAAGTGGAGCGATCTGGTGGTCACAGCCATGAAAACAAGGCAGGTCTGTTCCAGCATCATCACACTAATGTTTTTGGGGCCTTACTAACATGGGAATGAATGAGTGCTGGGAAAACGGGACATTGCAGGCATCCTGCTTCTGTATTGTCAATGTTTTCTGGCTTTATCAGCTTCTAAACATTCTTTAACTGCATAAACCCATTTTTGTGGTACTCTCAAATCTGTGACAGCTCATTGTGCACAGTGCAGGCATTTCATTACGTGGACAGTCATTACATCTTTGCAAATCCCCACCTTTGGTGCTCTGGTGTTCTTGATTTCCCCATTTTGCATGGACTGAATGAGCTGAAGGCGAGACCTCGGGGTCTGTGTGTGCAAGCATTTGTAATGGAGAGCCAGGTACGCTCCATCTCATGGGCAAGGGGACAAAAGGCTGTCTGAGCTGCACTTCAGCATTTCATTACCATGTGTTGTTTTGCCTGACACTGAATTTTAGTATTTTAGTACAGTTGCCTTTTGTTGATATTCTTTTTTTTTCCAAATCCACCCCTCTTCACAAATAAAACAAACAAGTCTCTTGTGAAGAAGTAGACTAATAAAAAGGGCCCTAAAATTTTTCCCTAAATATCTTCCTTCATTTAAATATGTATTTTAAAGCCTACAGGGGCTTAGACTGTGGTTTACTACATGAAGGATTGAACCTGGTGTTTTTGGAGGTAGGAACAACCTGTTGATGGATGACTTGCAAGTGACAGTTTGTAGTCAAATGTGGCCCAGGCCAGAAGTGGCCAAAACCTGGTAAGGTTTGATGTCTAATCTGAAATGACCTGTTTGTCTCACTGGAAGTGTGAGAAGTTGTTCAAATCAGAAAAACCAGCACTGCAGATGGTACCAGCTGTCAGTCTGTGTTGGCAATCACATTAGAGAGGGCAAGAACCTGAGCAAAGCTTCTCAGGGAGAGGATTGCAGCTATTTGTCTGCTCGCCTGCTTGTCTGGTGGAGTGGGAGAAAAGGTAAATCAGTTTTGTGGGGAAAAAACAAAGTTCAAGAATATTCAAAACTTATTCATTGCATACTTAAAAAAAAAAAAGTTGAAAATAAAAGATCATTTTTTCTGGCCTGATTTTCAGTTCCTGTTTTTCTCCCTGTACACTGGGCCCCCTTTTTGGTTTTTTTGGTTTTGTTTTTTTTTTCTGCTCTATTTTGATTCTGAACTAAGGAAGGAGTGAGTAAAAGGAGGAAGATGATTTCTGTGGAACAAGGCTCTGTACATTGCAACTGCTCAGTGCAGCTAGAGTAGGACAGCAGGGTAGTGAAGAGTTTTGTAAACTTTCTTCCTGCTGTGAATAAATCTGTTCCCTTCTGGAAAGTCCTCCTTAGAGGAATCCCATTGGCAGCTTTGCCACCCTTTGTGGAGAACGCTGAACTGCCTCAGTGTACCTTGACACCAGCCACAAGGACAACTGAGGGTCAGCTCATAGAAATCAACTCGTTTGACCTGAGATCTGAAACAGTTGAGGAGCCTCTGGGTGGACTGGAGTGTTGAAAATACAGTGATCGCATTCCTCTTCATTCAGCCTCAGTCAAAGCAAATTAGAGTGATTCAGCAGAGGAAAAAACCTATGGACCAGTCCTTGCTAGGATGAAGGAACGTTATTTCACTACATGGTGGAGCTGAAATGGTGATGACATCACCAGCTGGAAACAGCCCAGATTTTCATATCGCTATGACAAGTAGGAAGAGAGATGCCTCAGGTAAAGCAAACAGTGAGTCAGATGTCTCTTCAAATCAGAGAAGGCAGCTCAGGGGATCTTTTGTTGGAGGACCATGTAGAGGAGCAGCTGAGAGGCATCATCCAGTCTGCAGAGAGATGGGAGCACCTCTGGGCTGCCAGACTTGTCTGTGCTTCCAGGCTGGACACAGGGGCCAAGAGGAGCCACGCATCACTCCCTGGGTCTTGTGTCCCTACCTGCACTTTGCTTTCCACTGAACAAAAGAAATGTGGGTACATGACTATAAGAAGCTGTAACACATCCTGGCCAGGAGCCCTCAGCAGCTGAGTGGGGCCTGGAGCCCTACAACGAGCTGCAGAGTGCTCACTGCTTGCTTTGGAGATCACCAGAACACTTTGATCTGTCCCTGTTTTGCAGGTGGATGATCACAGGCAGTTCACTTCATCTCCCCCTGCTTTGACTTCCACACCTCTAAAGAGCAGGCAAGGATTTTCCCTCCTTGTAGAAAATACTTGTTAATCTCCTTCCAAAAAGTGCAAAGTAATAAGTAGAATATTAGTAATATCCTGGTTATCCTACAAAGTGTTACACAAAAGTATTTTCTGTTTCTTGTTGGCATTGCCTGGGTTAATTCCGAGCTGTCAGTCTGTTCCCTGGGAGATGGTCTTTTGCAGACTTCATAATATTGCTGCAGGGAAAGTATTGTGGTTTTGTATGGGATTATTATTGGCTTGGAAAAAAACAACACGAAATGATTTCTCTGGGTTTTCTAGCAGGAATCCCAGTTATTCTCTTCTGCTGCATTACACAAATATGCAACATGTGATGCTACCCAGCGATGGGAGACAGCAGCCTTATAAATAAATGCAAATGATAAAGACAGGAGATGTTCTGCAGCACTAAAAGCTGTGCCTGTAGAGGCATTGGTATTAGTAGGAATGGCTAATTTATTTTCACCTGGATATGAGAGCGACATTGGAAATTTTAAAGTATCTAAGAGAAAAGGGGAATGATTTTCGGGGAGTTTGTTATCTTTAATAGTAATGTGTGAAAATCTGGCTTTGAGTTTCAAACCTGCAGTTTTGGGGGACTGTGTTTTTTATGGGCTAAGGAGAATATTCCCTTTCCTTGGCAGCTGAAGCTTTTCCCTGTTCCTTGGTTACGTCACTGTGCCGAGCCAGACCCCGGTGTGCAGTCAATTATACACTCATGCTGCTTTCAGATTCACTTACCCAGCGATGATGACTGTGAGCAAAATCCATCAGAGAGTTATTATCTCCAAAGCAAAAGCCTCAAATGTTCAGGCATCTAATCTGCCCCTGAAAATCAGTACCTGCTCTCGAAAACACAAGACCTCAAATGACTTATTATTTTGGATGCCTGAAGGCTGGAAACACTTTTGAAATCGTGTCTGTAGCTTAACAATTCAAGGTTGTCTTTGGTCTGTTGGCCAGAATTAGGCAGTGGAAGAGGCACAATGTATTACCTGTGGTACAGAAGGTCACCTGGATCGTGTTATAATTACACGAACCTCTTCATTGTGCGCCATGAAACCCACAGTAATACCAGATAATGGTCTAGGCAGCATGCTAATTGGCTGGATAAAATGAGTGTTTTAAGCAGTGAGTCTCCTGCTATCCCAGTATTTATGACATGCGCACAATTAGCAAATGTGCTTCTTCATTCTTCTGGTGATTCCAGCCGCAGTTTTAAATCGGGTCTTGTAATTCTTCTTGTGCTTTCACAGCTTGGGGTATCCAGGCTTAGGCAGCGTCTCTGTGGCTCTTTTCCCTTCTTGCCCGAAGCATTTACTTGTTCACATCACAGTTCAAAAGCAGTTAAATCTAGTCATGGTGGTCCAGATTGCAGCACTAAATACACAGTGTGGCTGCTCTTGTAGCACCATGGTGAAACGCTTGGTATTCCAAGGGTAACTTGTGTCTTGGGTTAGTCTGAGAAAGTGTAACAAATGTAAAGCTCTTGATGAAATAATCAGTTTATCTTTGGTCCTGGTGCAGTATTTTTTAATCATAGGTGATAAGCGTAGAGATGTTTCCTTAGGGTCCAAGTTCCCAAGAGTCTTGGAAGTTGCTGGGTCATTGAGTTCAGCTGCCATACAAGAAAAATGTCGGAAAGCTTGCATCAGGTTGGAGCTATTCACTCTTTGCCAGAGGAGAGAGAGGGACAGGGCTGTCTGGAGGCAGGTTAAGTTATTTGGGATGAATCACCTTGGACAGGCTGTTCAGCTGAGTTAAAGTGAGAGGAATCCCATCTACTGTGGAGAAAGGTCAGGAGAGTATCTTCACTTGCCTCCCCACTCTGCAGCCCAGAATACGTCTCCCAGCACCTTTTAACAAAATACTGAGTAGCAAGGAGTGTCTCTCCTGTGTGGCAGGAAAGATTGCTGGAGGGGCCAAGCTTTGTGTGTCCTGTATTCCTGCAGAGTTGGGGAGTTTTGAAAAGTACATTTTCAGGCTGCTCAAGGAGTGGATTGCGCCCATATTTTATAAGAATCCAAACTGTCTCAGCAGTACTTGCCAGATTAACCCGAGAAAAGAACCTCTCTTGACCGCCCCCCAAATAATCCAATTTCTCTTGACGCAATTTCCAAGGAGAAGACTCAGGAACTTCACTAGCCCTCCTCAGATGGCCACCTTTCCGAGCAACTGCTGCTTTGTTATGGTTTATGAAATGATTGGGAAAAAGTTTGTCCAGAAATATGGCTTCCCTTCTGTGATCCTGTTATGGTGTAACCTTTTAAGGCCAGAACATCTTAACCTGAGAATATTAGAGAAAATTCTACAAATTAGAAAGATTTACTACACAGATAAGTGTGGTTTTTTGTTTTTTTTTTCAAGTCACAGAGCAATTAATATCCTAATGAAATGAAGGCTCAGTAATTTATCATCTTCCTTAAAAAGGGGTTGGCCTTTTGGGACACCTTCCTGTGGCCATTGTAGGGAAGGAGGATTCCATACCTCCTGCATCATCTTTGCACTGGTGCAAACGACTGTGCAAGTCCAGCCTTACAGCAAAGCCAAAACAAGCCAAGCTGAATCTGTGCCACTTCCCATCAGCTCAGGATTTCTTGCTGCTGGGCTGCCCATGCTGACGTGCCTGTCCCCCTCCATGCACTGATGCCCTCTGGAGCACTCCTCAGGACGTGGCAGTCGGTACAGCGAGCAGGGCTCTGACCATCCTTCCACGCAGGACCCCACAGCACCTACTGGGACTCGATGACAATCCTTTTAGAAATCAGGACGAGATGGCACAAAACAGGGACATCTGGCAGGTTCAGCAGAACGGATCAACTGCAGATTCCCCTGTTGGTGAACTTGGCCAGCAAGCCATTTCAGCAGATGTTTGTCCTTAGGCATTGAATGCTTTCTGGATGCTTCTTCCCTCTGCCTCTCAGGAGCGAATGCCAGCACAATGGAAATTCACATAAGCTCACTGACCAACATTAGGAACTGTTGACCTGACGATGAGCTTCAGTATGTAAACTGGGTTCCTTGAAAGAACAGAAGCTAATGCTTCCTCTGGGGAGTTATAATGAAGAAATGCAGAGTATAAGGAGCATTTGGGTGGTGTTTGTCAGCAGTGGTTAGGTACAGTTCATCTTCCTGATGCCTGTGATTTGAATGCTGTATTGACTCTGCTCCATATACGTTCAAGCAGGTATATTAAAAATGCAAGAGGAACTGCATTTTGAAAGGGGGGGAGAAAAGAAAGAAAATAATTATTGTTACACATTGGAGCATATTAATGAATACATTAATAATTGATCCACTGTTATGTTTTCCCCTAATAGTCATCAAAATCTGTATAAACCTGCACTACAATACATAACATCTCATTACAACGTTTGCTCAAAAAATCAATGCATATCTAAGTTATTTGTGTCAAAACTCATTTATTTCCACAATAACATGGACTGTCAAACCTTGACATCCTGTTAATAACATCCAGTGCATTTGCATATTATTCAAATATTTCCTTTTATGAAATGGGGGACTTTTACTTACACCGTCCTACTTGCAGTGCTTCGTATATTTGCACATTAGCTCAATTCACACAGTTATAGAAGGGTTACCTGTGGCAACTAATTATACTGCACTTTATGCATATTAATGAGCCTGGTGAGCAGCCATCCTCTGTTCTATGTTGAGATGAGGGGGGAAAAAAATAACAGTGTAAGTGGGAGACCTATTACAGGCAAAATGCAGGCGAGTGGAAGACAGATATTTTATAATGTTTTCTCTTTGATGCCCACAGCCTTTTAGAGCAGACTAACCTGAGTGGGAAAAATACCTCACAGCAGTCCCAGCAGGTTTGAGGTCAGATGTGAAAAATATTACTTTTTTTTTTCTTGATTTCTTTCCTGGTTTTGTTTTTTTCTTTTACTTTTCTTCTCTGCCTGTCTTCCCCCTCTGCTGCTGCCTTCAGTTTCTGGCTCGTGTCTTTGCAAGGTGCTGAGGGCGACTCTCACCCAGGATTGAGAGCAGCACCTCACTCGATCAGCCTTTTAAGGTGTAGCCTAAAGCCACCATCTGCCCTCTGACGAAGTCATCCTGAAAAAGGCCTTTTCACCTGCACAGATGAGAGGGACACGTTTTGTTTGGAAGGAGCATTTCGGGAGCGGAGCCCCAGCTGGAGGCTGCTCGAGCGGTTCCTGTGACCAGGTGTCAGAAGGACAATGGGAAGAGTTGGCAGCCCCGCTGCAGTACAGGGAAGGGCCACATCCTGCGCATGCCAATGCACACACAGAGAGATAAAGCTTTGCCCCTGCTGTGAAAGCAGGCAATCTGTCAGCCCAGGGGTCTGGCAAAGGGCAAAAACCATCACAGGGCTGTGTCCGAGTGTTCCTCAGCCAAAGGCTGGGCTGTGCTGCCTTCCTGGGGTGTTCCTTGGGATCATCTCCACCTCCTTGAAAAAAAAGAGAAAAGCTCTGGCATTGTCACAATGGAAGACAGAAAGGGAAGATTTGATTTTATGCAGCAGCAGATGTCTCCTAAGCAGTAATCACAGTGTCAGATAGAAGAACTAATCATATTTCAGTAGCTTGTTCAGATCTCTGATTAAAATTCAGTGATACCATTCTTGGATCCTAAAATGCAACAGTCATCAGAAACAAAAGAGAATGTATCATAATTAATGCAATTAAAAGAGCCCTTTCCTTTCTCTTTTTTTTCCTCAGTAAGCCGTGCTGACCTTACCAGAGATTAAAACCACTCTCCTCAGGACTGAAACCTGACTCAGTGTGGCAGAAAGAAACCCCAACTCCTTATAGCCATCGCCAGGCTGGGAGTCCACGGGATCTTGTGCACTTGGGAAAATAAATAGTCTTGGTTGCTTGTGCCTTTCAGAAGAGGGGAGAAGGCAGATGGAGCTGTGCATCCAGCCTCCCTGATTTTCTGTTGCAGACAGTGCTGTCAGGGATATGGTTATTTACAGGACTGGCACTTAGGGCCCCAATCTGCCCTTCCTAGGATGAGCCAAATCTCCAGATACTGAATTTTTTCACAGTCAGGCCCTGGGCCTCCTGCCATGCAAATCAGACAGAATTTGCTGAGTAATCCTGTCGTGAGCCAGAGCAGGGCCCATAGTTTGGGTGCCAATGGAGTGCTGGGGAGATCCATGGATGGTGCTGGGTATCCCTGGGGCGATTCCCTGGCCATCAGCTGGCCTAGGCAGGATTTGAATCAAGACACAAATGGTGAAGAGTGAAATCAGACAGTGCTATTTTATACTGATTGTGATTTCATGTCTGATAATTAGACAGTTTTCACAGGGAAAGTATTTTCAGTGAGGATTTATTTGGCTTTGGATATGAACTATCTTTGATGAAAACCAGAATGAAAATTATTTAAATGATACACATTAAAAAAAAATATAAAATAGACAAACATTTTATCCCAGCTAAATGTAGGATCATATTTTTTGTAGAAAAACAGCTTTATCAATTTTGAGATTGAGGACTTGGGGAGAGGGTCCAGCAACAAAGAGGCTGTTTGATCCTCCTTTCCCTATTTATACCAGCCGGAATGACAATGCCCACTTCATTTAAAGCAGGACTATAAAAATTCCTTTTTACTTTACAATGGCACTTGAGGACTTCTGTGGACTCTATATGGTTTAATTTAGCATCTTGGGTAGGCGGAAAGCTCCATTTGCTTGTTGTTACGAGAGCTTTGCTCTAGTGGTCTCCAGAGTAATTATTTTGTGCTGTATCCCACACTAGCTCTGAGAAAAGGAGTATGAGTGAAAGGCTATTTAAGAGGTACAAGCATTTATTTTATTCCAGAGCTTCTGAACTCTGAATTGCTACTATTAGGCGTTAAAAAAAAATACTCTGGTACTTCACTAGAAAAGCTGACAACCTGCTGTCTTATTAACATAACTCTAACATGTCTGAGAGATCCCGTGCAGCAGATTGATTATGTTCATGTCTCAGCCTCAGTACTGATGATGATATGCTGGTAAATATATCAATGCATCACCAGCTTCGAGCACTGAGTCTTTCTGTGACATTTTCTGAATGAGGCATGAGAATGGGAATGGTTTGTGCCTCTTCTGAAGCAGCAAAGTCGAGCAGGCTGCTCTGTTTGGCAGAAGAGCACCTGGCAGCGATGATTAACTGTGGGGTCTCAGTAGTGTCTGTGTTGTAGAGGTGTCACTCAGACAAGCAACACAATAGGCTGATCTGCAGATCCCCAGAATCAGAAAATGTCAATTTATGATGACTGTGTTCTTCCTGAAGGAACAGTAAGTGAATCGTGCCTAAGCCTGGCTTCACTGGTTCTGTTCTGTTCCTGGTGGAGTGGAGCATGCCAGGCCAGGAGAGGAAAGTGGGTAATTATTGCCTTGGTGAGAAGCATGGCTACAATCAAAAATACCTGTTTGATTCCTTTATTTTATAGATTTTCTATGTGACTAGACAAGTCATGTAGGTTTTTTATTTGAACCTAGGTGTAAAATGATAATAACAGTGCTTGCTGTCTTCTGTTCTTTATCTACCCACTCACATCTACCACGAGGGAGCTCTGAGCACAACTGACCTCTCCATGAGCTAGAACAATGAACTGGATAGGTACAGTAATGGCAGCACTTTGGGGTATCCTGCATAGGTTATTGCCAAAAAGATAACTCAGGAATGAACATTTCAGTCAGCCAAGACTTTATAGAATCACAGAATGGTTTGTGTAAGAAGGGACTGTAGAGATATCTAGTTCACCTCCCAACCATGGGCAGCGATGCCACCCACTAGATCGGGGGGTTCAGAGCCCCACCCCACCTGGCCTTGAACACTTCCAGGGATTGGGCATCGTTTCCATGGAAGTGACACAGGACTTGACTCTGAACTTTCAGGTTTGAAGTCCCAAGGGACTTTGTGACCAGGCACAAGGCAGGAAGTGGCAGGCAGTGGCCTGGAGAGCCCCAGAGCAGGGATCCCATTTCATTTTTTGTTTGTGACAGTTGAAATATTCCACTAAGGCCATCAATTCTTTGGGCACCCATGCTCAGGAAATTAATGATGGCTGTTCATACAGGTTACTCTAAGGCACCCAAATGCCAAATTTGTAAGGCCAGTTTTTTTAGCATCATGATATAACTGAAGTAGAAAGCTCCCCCACTGCACCAGGTTTTCCTTGTTTGTCTTCAGGAACAGCATTCTCCTCCACTGGCTATCAGAGCACTGTGGGAGACCAGGCTTTACCTTTGCATCAGTGGTAGCAGATGTGAACTCCTCAGAGCAGCTGTGGTTGACCCCATAGCAAATTCTTGGGGCCGGCAGTGAAGTAACCAAGCATCCTCACCACAGTAGGGAAGCAGAGCTCATATGAGATTTAAACATTATTTTAGCTTTGAATTTCTTTTTAAACAGCAGCTAATACCTCTCTATGTCAATGACAGTGGGAGAAGAAGTAAACTCCCTGAGAAATGTGGTAATCCAGAACAGGAAATTGAAGACAGACTAGACAGTGGGATCATTTGAGGAGTCCACGTGTGGTCTGGTCTGGCAACAGCTCACGTGTCCTTGAAGGAGCTCCCTCTCTGCTTAGGCCTGTGCTGCCAAGGACATGTTGGTGCTGCAGAGTTGATGAAATCCTTGGCTTCTTGGGGAGCCAAGGGCTTCTGCAAACAGCACTACTGCAACACTGACACTTACGGGATTCTATTGCCCTTCGTAGCAATTCTTTCCTAATGTCAAACTGAGCTGCTGTATCTTACAGGAAAGGACCTAAACAATGATGTATTCAGGCTGATGGGACTGGATTAACCCATTAATAAATAGGAGGTGAAGAGAGCAATCTTGTTGAACGTAATGTATGCTAATGATGTGACCTGGCTAATGGAGCCCTTTTCTATATTCTGTCATTGCGCACATCAATTATGCAGCCTCAATTATCATCCTGTTTTTGTATCATGTGGCTGAGGAATGAGACTTAATAGAGATGTTTCACCCAGTAAAATGCCTGATTAGGTTATGAAAGCAGAAACTCAAGGAAGAGAAGGAAAAGAAAAAACATTTGTTACATTATATCCTGATTTAATTAGCCAAAAGATATTATTCTTTGTAAGGGCTTTGAAGTTGTGGAAATATTGCTGCAGGCTCAGCAGCAGAGATGACTAACTGCCTTAATACCTACAGCAAATACCCTGACATAGCACTTGCAGACAGACAGATCTTAGCTAAACACTGCAAATCAGGCCAAGATCTCCATGTGGCTGAGATTCCCAATGAATGGGAAAAGGAAGAGAGGGACTTCTGAGAGTCACAGCTCCAGTTACATCTGGGAGGGGAATGACAGCAAGACCGTGCTACTGGTAACATCTCGATGCATGTGGTACATTTCAGGGCGTGTGGTAGCTTTTGGTAGCAGTTCTCAGATAAATGTTCCCCTCTCTTTGCTGGGTGGTCCTGTCCCTTGCTCTTTTTCTTTGTTTTTGAGACGTGGATTACACCGAGTTTCTGTAAGTTTTACTGTTTTGGGGATTTTGTGTTCCTACTGCAAGCCTGGTAATGGGGATTCTTCAGGTTCATTGAATCTGTCAGGTTCCTCCTTGTTGCCTTAGGATGGTTTCAGGTATTTCTTGTGTTTCTGACATGGCTCAAAGGATAGTCAGCCCTGCAGGACAGGAGAGGGCCTTAGAGACAGCCCAGTGTGTGATGAGAAGTTACCAGAGGGAAAAAAAAGGAAACCCTCACGCTCTTTTTGCAGTAGCTGAATCCATGCAGGAAGTTGTGACCCTTGGCTTGTGCTTGCAAGACAAAACCTGTAGCTCTTGACAAGGTGGGAAGAAATGTAGTGGAGAAGGACCTAAGCAGTGGGATGAAGGTGACTGAGTTATCTCTGCAGTCCTTAAGGCAGATCCAGACTCCATTGCCTTCAGCAGTGTGGTGACTTTGCACCAGGGAGAGATCTGTCCCTTTCAGACCTGTCTGAAGACAACTCTTTGAGTTTTCATCCACGACAGCAGAAGCACGATTATAAATGCCACACTTTATTTTATTTGAGACATAAGCAGCCAGCTAGATCCCTGATAAAATCACAGGTCTGATTCACACAGGTTTTGACTGAAGTGCAGTGGCATAGAAAGCTGGTGCAAAGCAAGGGTGAATCAGGTCCTTGGCGTGTGTGAGCTGTTAGTTCTTTCCTTCCCTCGGGGTCTCGCCTGCCATGGCAAGGAATGATGTCACGCTCATTGGGAACATGATTGGAGTGACAAAACGCCCAGGGTGCAACATTTACTCAACTGCTCTTGGCCAATCCATCATCTAGTCTCAGTAAATAATTTGGGAGATTTGGGGGAAATGAACACCTGGGCCCCTTGTTCCAGCTGTAGCTGTGCCTCCACTTTTGGGTGTGTGGCTGGAGAAGCGCCTTCATGGCCTTACTCCAAGAACTGAGTTTGCAGCTGAAGCTGCTCTTCTTCACTGTGATGTTGCTTCTAAAAATGGTTGATATTGACCCAAGCTTTGAAATACTGCCTCTGCAGCAGCCAAATAAAATAGCGATAACACTGTGACCTGCTAACTCGGAGCAGCGTGTTGTCACAAGCTGTGCTGTGTCACAGGTGCCAGCAGCTATGGAACTCAGCACTAAATTTCCTTTTATCATATGCTTTGTGGATGGTTTAGCCATCTTCTGATGCCCCGTTCATCCCCAGTGCTGTGCATCTAATGTGGTCTAATGTGCGCAAGAGGTGGCTCTGGCGAGCAGGAGTCGAGTACATTACGTGATTGAAATTGGTCAGGTCACTTGCTGTCTGTCTAAGGACCGGTGTTTAAAGATTAGGGATTATGGAAAAATGAATTTCATTGATTTTTTTTCTTTTTTTAATATACCTTTGAACATCTCCAGCGCTGGTGAGCTAACTTTGTGCAGAAAAGAGATGTGTGAACCTAAATAGGCTGTACGAATCTCAAATTTGAAAACAAAATTTAAAAAAATCAAGGTTTTTGCATTAAGAAAGCTGTTGCTAGGAGCAGTGAGGTGGATTACTTTTTTTTCTCATACATATTTTTGAGTGGTGACATTTAAACAGTAGAAATTGGGTTTTAATTTCTACATCCCCCTTCTTGCCCCCTCTACACTCCTCACAAGCTTTATGCAAACTTCAGTTTGAGTCTGTGTGCCTCTGGAATGGGGTTGTGCTTTTGAAGTGTGTGCTTCATTATGGCTTTGTGTACTTTCCTGTTAACTTCCACGCAGTATCCAGCTTATCCTTGCTTGATCCTTCCTGCATCTCAAATGCAACACGAGCTGCTTGGCTGCATGTGTTTCCTGACCTCCTTTTCATTTCTGTACAATGTCCATATGATCTATCACAGCTTTGAAAATTCAACTGCAGGGTAGAGATTTCTATGCCAGAATTGATCCTTCTCTTTTCCTCAGAAACCATCAGATAAAGGGATACTTGTGACAAATAAGCATGAGAAAGATCACCACATTAGAAATCTTTTGCTTTGTGCTGCGCTATCTCTGTGTAATTTGAATGGGTCCACAGTTACTTGTCTTTCACCTTTGGGGTAATTATTTGCTTGCGAGTGACGAAGATTCTTGGTCCCATTTTGACCTGCAGAACGTGTGATAAGGAAAGATTTGCCTTCAGGCTTCAGTCCACAAAAGCCTGATATTCCTTTTTTTCCCCATCACATTATATTCATTGCAGAAGCTGTGTGAGATGAGAAGCTCGTTATAGCTTTAGGGTCATCACTGAATGACTTTATCCAGTGGCCTTCCAGCACTTCCACAAGGGGATTCATGTCGTCCCTATTATAATACTCTTGTATACATTGTTTTAATTTCTATATCCTTTTCATCTAGCTACTGAGGGAAGAATGTTTTACAGCTCTTAATGTACTTAGCCTTGAAGCTTGTGAGTTAGAGAAAACTTCATTATGCCCAGGGCAGGGGTGGGAGAATTGAGGAGCAGAGAAAGGAAAGTGTTTGCTAATTCTCACTCTGTGAGTGACTCAGTGATGAATAAAATGAGGGGTAATATGGCTTCAAGCAGTTCTTTCGTGCAGTGTTTTGCTGTGTGATGATATCATTTTTGTTTCACTATGAGTCGTTCTGTGCCTCTTGGCTGGAAGAGGTTGGGTTTTGCTAAACTTGGACAATTTGGAGTTTTCTGATAAAAATGAAAATATACCAAATATTTAGAAGGAAACCAAAATGTTGGGGTACTTAAATGAAGTTCAGAAGAGCTGCAATTCAGGCACAGTATTCTCCCGTTCCCTTCCCTGTGGGGACCTGCTGCAATGACACACTGCAGTGAGAAATGCCTCCTAGTTCTGAGGTGATCATTAAAGCTGTGTGTTCACCAGAGGGCATCGCTTACAGGCAGAGCCCTGGCGTCCAAACAGAACTGCCCCAAGTGTCACCATCAGTGCTTTGCCACAGCGCTGGCTCTGTTGGGAGGGGACGTTTAAAATTCAGCCCATGCACTTTCCACCACTCCAGAGAGCTTTGTCGGCTGCACAAGAAGAGTTATTGATAGTTTATCCAAATGTTTTTTGACAGACCCTTTCACACATCCCTCCTAGGTGGCACAGCACGCGGGGCTGCCTTTTATCACTGTTGGTTGGATGTTACCCAAGGCGGCTGTTCTGCCCTTGTTCATCACAAAATGATCCATAAAGCAAATTGGGATATCTGAATGCACCAGGCTGTTCACAGATCCCACAGCAATTATTTTGGAGTGTTGCATGTAGAAATGTTTGCCAGAGGTGGAAAGCAAGTTGTACAAAACCTGCTCTCTGCAAGTAGTGGCTGTCTCAGTCCACCCTCACTTGCTCAAGGAGAAGGATGGTCTTGGCAAGCCATCCAGCACTGAGTAGAAGACATATTTGGAGCTGAAATATTAAGTGCAGCCCAGCATGGATGGTCAAAATTGGAAGTTAAACTAAAGGACAAAATAACCTCTTTCAGCCTTGCTGTTTGCACATTCATCAGCCTTTGTCAGCCAACACAAGGGCTGCTGGGCTGGAGCCCTTTTGGGCACTGGTTATTATTCAGTGGTGGGGATATGCTGAACCCCCTGTCCCTGACTAATGATTCAGGCCTTGGATATTTAGCTGACATCTTATTTGTTCTTCTTACACTGCGGAATTATCCCAATGACCAGCCAGCTTTCTGCAGGCCATAGCCAAGAAATACTTGTCCCACAAGGGATCTGTAGGTTGCAGTCTGGGAACTGGGGATTAGGACTCTGAATGCCAAACCAGATGGATGTATGTGCATACAGTGTGTGCTCAGATATGTTTATGGTGTGTGTCTCCGTGTTTTTGTGCATGTGTTGCATGTAGAGATGGTTATTTGGTACGTCACTCCCGAGCAATGTGGGTGGTGATGATCTCTGTGTCAGGGCCTGACACACATGTACACGTGGGCACGGTGAATGCTCTCTCTTCGTGCCTGTCTGTGTGAAATTTGGACCTCTGCTTTCCAGTGCAGCATTATCAGATCATTCCTTTGCTGAACTGGTTGATCTGATTAGAGGTAGCTTAAAAAAGGAAAGTGAAGTGAACAGGTGGCAGACATAAATACACAGCTGTGCATTATTGCTGATTTTATTGCTACTTTATAACGCTGTCCACAGTTATTTTACAACAATTTTCTCTATTGGTGACATTGCTGTAAATCTCACTGTAAAATGGCCCTAAATGTGCAATGAATTCTATTAAGCAAAATGGAGAAACTTAGCGAATCACTCTTTTGTGATGAAAAGAGAGACAGGGAGAGAGATGCAGCTGGGGGAACAGCAGAAAGCCATGGGGAAAGAATTAAGGGACCAAAAGGCTTGTTACATAAGGAGGTTAAATCTCCTCGTGTGGTGCTGTAAGAGCATCGTGGATAAAGCAATGGCTCGTCAGACCCACTAGATGGAGATGGAAAGAAGCATTTTCTCCATGATGATATTCCTGTAGCTGCCTGCTTGTACTTTGCTGGCATATTGAATGGCTTTTACTTACAGTATCTTAAGCCTGTCCTTAAAGCAATTACAAGATTTCTCCAGAGTCATATTTGGCATGTGCGGGCTATATCCAGGCTTTTAGCACTGGCTAATTTGCCTGGCCTAATTTTGTATATGTTCCCATTTATATTCATGGTCAGTGTCTATTGTAGTTACAGGCTTTTTCATATAAAAGGCACCTCATTCTTTTCTTGATTTTATTGATAATTAATACAGCTTCTTGTGTGTCAGCAGGATGAGGCTAGAGAATTGGAAATATTTTTCCTTCTGAAAATCAATCTCATCAGCTCTATCAATCATTAACTCCGCCAACTTTTTTTCTTCAGTGCCTACAAAGTCTTTTGGGGTTGAGTCCTCTGCCTAGAACTGTCTGAAATAGAAATTCTTTCTCCTTTGAGAAGTCCAGCACCAGTGCTTGCCCCTAAGTCCAAGGAAAATCCTACAAATGTCCTGCCATGAAAAATGTCAGTGTTTGGAATGTTTTTCTTGGTGATACATTCACCTGCTTCTTCTGAAAGTTGATTGTTATCATAAAGTGAAGCCAAAAGTTTAGAAATGTATCAAAGCCAGAAATGTTGGGATTGAGGGAAAAACAAAGAGAACTTCTGGAACATAATATCTCTGAAGGAAAAGGCCACGGGATGCCCAGGGATGCTCCATGCCACATCGTGCCACTATGGTCACACCTGGAGGCTCTCAGCTCCTGTGTGCTGCTGTTTCAGGTGCTCAGCCTTCCCACAGAGACCCTGGAAGCCCAGCTTTGCTAGCAAAGCCTGAGGAAAACAGGATTCCCATCTAGTTGTGCCATTGGAATCCATGCCCACAGACCCACTGTGATGTGTTGGACGTTTACAGGAAACTTCTGACAAAATGCTGGGGCTCAGCCGAGGAGGATCTTCCACTGACATAGTGTGTTGCTTGACAATTTCTGAACAATTGCTTTGGGCAACAATTTAATGAATACCAGAAAGTCAAGAAGCATCTTCTGTGTTGGGAGCTGACTGTCCTCATCACACTCTGGAGGTGGAACAGCCTTTGCTGTGTTTTCTGAGAATCTCTTTATTGAGGCTTAGCTAAGAGAGCTCCCTGTGTGACCAGGACAGGCTGAGAGCCCACAGCTCAGCAGCTGTGGCCATCTACTGACTGATGGAGAAGCACAGAGCTGCTGCAGTTCATTCACCCTTGTGTCCATGACCATATCTTGAGCACTGGGCTGGCTCACAGTCCCCTTCAGCTGGGCAATAATGTGTATTCCTGCTCTGTACCTGCTCTGGTGCTTGTAAACACTCTATAGTTGAGCAGAGAAAGCATGTTTGGACGTGGCCATGAGTATTGCACAGGTCATGCAATAGCCCCCCACAGGGCCGTGCTCGAGCCACTGAAGTTGTGAATCTCCATGCACTTTTTGCACCTGAAACATTTACTCCAGCCTCTTGCAACCCTCAAAGGACTGGCAGCTCCAGAGCAGCACTTTTTCTTTCATTCTTTGCTTTTCTTTCCCCCACAGTTGTCTCTCACTGTGTGGGGCAGAGATGTGTGCTCAGGTTTCTGCACCCTCCATTTGGGACTGTGTGTCCCAGGGCTGGACGTGCTCCACACCTGCAGCTCCCAGGCTTTGCAGGGCAGAACCTAAGACACTTGTTAAGCTGTTTATTTAGTGTTGCTGTCACTGTTCATTCTTCAAAGGAGTGAGACCACTTCAGCAGACCCTTCTCTCTCCACAACCACGCCCATGAATCTTTTCCGAGCCTGTCAAACGTCAGCAGCGTGAATGGGAGCTGTAACATTTGGTGGGGCTGCTCTTGCAGAGGAGCTTTCCCATGTACAGGCTTTGACTCCCATACAAGATTAGCAAGATTTTTTAGGAGGTGATGATACACAGGATGCCAGAGTAAATGCTCTAATGGTCTGCTGTGGGCTTCAACACTTGAACTGCACAAGGGAGAGAAGCAGTGCGAGTGTCACTCTTCTATCAGGGACTGTGGTCACTGTTGAGTGGGAGATTTGTCTTGCCCATGATCAGGAAACATCCATTAGAAGAAAATGGGTCTTGATTAGGTGGAGTTGCCTGTCGGCTTGAATTGATGCTGAGCTGTGGTGAAGGCAGGTACCGCTCCTGAGTGACCAGCACTTTGTCAGGCTGCCTTATTGGCTACGGCTCCGGGCAATTGCCCTGGTCACTTGCCCCTAAAACTTCCTCGGGAGGCTCTGTGCAGTTAGCAATCTGTTTTAATCCCCAGAGAGATTATTTACTCTCATACTTCAGCTCTTGCAGCTGAGGCTGTGCCTGGCCTTCATTCCAGAGCTGCCCAAGGGCTCTCTGTAGCAGCTGCCTCGTTGGAGGTGAATTTTCAGCTGCGCCAGAAGAGACTCGCAAAGAAGTTTGTGTTGTACTCAGTCATGCTGCGTGGTTCCAGCAGTGTTATTTGTCCCACAAGACCACAAATGCAAAAATCACTTACAAATGTATAAAAGCCCCCAAACCACTGAGCACCAGGTAAAACCACTCTTTTCCAAGCCACTGAATGCTCCAAGGGTCTCTCTGGTATTGAAAACCCACCATTTGTTGGTCTGTTGTAACCAAATTCACAAACTACGTCTCTCAGGTGGCAAGGGGAGTTTGTTTCCAAACCTAAGTGTTGTTGCCAAGTGTATGTTAGGGCAGTGGAAAATAAGCATTTATTTAAAGCAGGATTACACTTTCCAACTCAGAAATATGTAGTGTTTTTCAAACTGATTGCAGCCCTGTTTCTTCCTCTGGAGAGGACAAGTGTGTTTTCTGGCTATAAGCTGAAGTGGAAGGAAATTGAAGTAAGGGTTTTTTGATGGCATTTGAATGATGTGTTTAGAAAGCCCCTCGACAGGTGGCAAATACGTCCTTGCCAAGGGATGGTCGGGGCTCACTGGCTCTGCAAAATCCTGCTTTCCCACTGGGAACCTCAACCCACTGTCTGGCATGGAGGACAGGCCAGGGGCTCCACACACCAGCTGGTTTCTCTGTGATAGGTGTGGGTGCTCATAATTACAGAAATTAAGTTTGTATAATAGGTGCAGGGTAGCAAAAGGTGGATTGCTCAGCTAATTTTATCTGTGTGAAGTCGTGTACCAGGTATGAATCTAATCCTTCTGAACGCCAGATTCTTGTTCACTAATATTTTATGCCTTTTATTTCTCTAGCATAAATGATTTCTCACTGTGAGCGTCCTTGCCCCCATGGTGAAGCTGTGCCCCCAGTTCCCAGCACAGCAAAGCAGGGAGGGTGGAGAGGGAAAGAAATGATCAGACAGGATTAGGATGAGGAGTTGCCATGTGATGAGAGCAGACTAGAAAATTTCTCCTGTGTTTAAATAAGTGGAAGAACTCCAATGGAAAGAGTTTGGGATGGCTGGTGTTATGTACAGGAGGAAGTTGGAGGGTGGAAAATATCTTATTGAGGGCATGGAGAGAAGGGGAATAATCTCTCCTCTGTGAGGAAGTGACAGGGGTCTCTGCCAAAGTAAAGGCTTTGAAATGGAAATCTGCAGATCAGTCTGACTTCCCAAAGTGGCACAAACAAACAGCATTTTGGTCCCTTTCATATGTGGTGGCAGCTTTCTGTGCTGGGGGAACACAACCCTGGCCATCTCCAGCATCCCCACGTGTGACAGACATGGGTAACGTGTTTATTGAAGGATCTGTCTTTTGCATGTTGTACACCCATGTATCTATTTCAGGGTAGAGCAGCTTCATTTAAACTGCCTGGAAAGATTAAATTATATTATTCTCTTAACATGACAAGAGGGTGACAGACTCCTGTTTCACTGCAGAATGGTACACAGCGAAGCGGAACTGGGAACATGTTCCTGCTCCCGGCCGGGGAGGAGCGAATCGATCAGAGAGCCCTGTAGTGCATCAGAAGGATGAGAAAGCAGGGATTAATTTCAACAGCCTGATGTAAAACATGAGCATCCCCTCCTCGAGCTAAATCACAAAGAGGGGTTCTGGGCCTGTCAGGTGTCACAGCGCAGGCAGTGCAGGGGACTCCGCAGTGCTGAGGGGGGTGGAAGAGCAGCAGAGGAATGGCTTTAGGTTTTTTAATCTTTGTTTTGTTGTCAGCTTCTGACCTCACAACAAATAAATGCAACTTCGCATAGACAGAACTAAATAATCCATCTTATTTTCTGGATGGGAGCAGTAACAGTCCCTTGTTTGAGGACTAGCTGAGGCAACCAACAGAATTTTGCTACTCTCTGTCTTTTGGCAGACCTGCATTGGTAAATTTTGATTTTGATGAAAGTCTTGCAAATGATCATTTCTGTGCCTCCTTTTCTTGTTAGCAAACCATCATTTCCCTGCCTTACAGGAATGTTTGACACTTCATGCATTAAAGACTGTGAGACGCTCAGATTTAGGGGTAATTCATGCAGGTGACTTAGACACACCTTTCAAATCATTCCAGGAATGGTCATTCCAACACTGGCCTTGGCAGCCTGTTCCAATGCTTGACAACCCTTTCAGTGAAGAAATTTTTCCTAATATCTAATCTAAACCTCCCCTGGCACAACTTGAGGCCACTTCCTTTTCTTCCGTCCCTCTTTACCTGGAAGAAGAGGCCAATCCCCACGTGGCTACAATCTTCTTTCAGGGAGTTGCAGAGGCTGATAAGGTCTGCCCTGAGTCTCTTTTTCTCACGGCTAAACAAACCCTTCCCCATCTCTGTTGCTTTTCTCTGGACACCCTCCCGCACTCCAACGTCTTTCTTGCAGTGAGGGCCCCAAAACTGAGCACAGAATTCCTGGGCTGGTTCCTCTGCTCTGTTGTATTTTCAGCAGGTATCTGCTAAGTTAGTAAGAAGTCTCCAGCTCCTCCTGTTTGCTGCCCATGCTGCCTGCACTGGTACAGATGCCCTTCAACTGGGCTATTGATCTCATAACTTTTTTGGGGGGGAGAAAGCTTTAATTCCTATGGGACCATGCTCAGGCAGGTCTGTGGTTTCTAACACATCAATAATCCTCGTGTCTTTGCTGCCACTGTTACCAAAGCTCTGGGAGAAATTAATATTTGGCTTGAAAATCTGTCTGTTCTCCTCAGTTTTGGCAGGACCTTTAAGCCTTTCAAGCTTTGCTCTAACAACATAAAAAGTCTTTCCAGCGCAAGTTTTCACATGTGCTGAGGAAATATTTATTCTACTGTGAAGAAACTGTGGAGCTGTGCTGATGGCTTAAGCTCCTGAAGGCATCCATACAGTGGGAAAATCAGTCCCTAAGTTATCTCTGACAGTAAATCCTGCATATTCTCACAGCTTATATCAGAGGTTCTGCAGATCTTCTTTTATCCCCTGTTGCTCACTGCTTACAGTTCTTTAAGGAACAGGAACACCAATGGCTGGCTCAAACACAGTGACTTTGATGCTGGAATAAGCTCTTGCTCAACACTGAAGGGAGCCAGTTGCTCCGGGATGCTCTCTCAATTAGATGTTTGATTTGCTCTCAGGAGGAGGAGGAGGAGGAAGAGGGGTATTTTTCCTTGCTGCTTCTTTCACACCCAGCTTTAAATAGCTTCCTGGGAACACCAGCCCTCTGTATGTTTCCTCCCAGGTGAACGCATCAGGGTCTGACTGTTTGGGACAACAACTGCAAGCCTGCAGAGCTTGGAGCATGAAGTATTTAGGAATAATGAGACCTCTTTCTGTATTTCCTTACTCGAGGTCACTTCATGATATCAGGGGAATTCTCCTTTAAAACCTGACATCCCATTGCTTAGCCACTGCTGGCTTGACTAAGCAGCTACCACGGGTACACGTGAAAGCCAGTTTGTTTCGGGAGGTTGAATTCCTAAATACCCAAATCACACACCCAAGTGCTTACACAAAGCATTAGTTATGCTTAGTTCACTAACAAGATTTACGTGTGCACTGTGCTAAAGGCAGGGAGAGCAAACTCTGCCACCAGTGCTGCTCTCTGACAGCGGCGACGCGCTCGGGGTCAGGTACCAGGGATTTGTCACAAAGGCTTGACAAGTTTAACAATACATCAGGTAGATTTACTCTCACTCTGGGCTTAATGTTCCTCATTCTCTTATGTTCTAGAAATGCTCCTCTGGCGAGGTCTGGAGGCTGGGAAGCTGCCTAAGAGGTGTAATGGGACTCACTCGTGGCCATCATCGAATCGAAAATTGTTCCTTTGAATATTGTCTGCAGCCTTTAAGATTCAGGCTGCAAGACTCTAATGCCACCAAGGTGTTTTTCTTGGTAGAGAAAAACCTCCCTCTTGATATTCAGCAGTTTCTTTATGGGGTTGTTTGGTCTCTAGACATGAGAGAATCCTGGCAATTTTGATCATTTGAAGAGAATGAGTAATGTGTGGTGCTTAGTACAGTGTGTCGCTCTTCACATCACTGATTATGCTTTATTTTCTATTATGTTGAATGGAGTGATTCTATTATGGACTATCATTTTCTCTTTTTACTGCGGTTTATTTCAAGGATTCCTGCTGGAGCACTATCTACAGAACATTTCTAGATCACAATTGACTATCTAAGACTGTTTCAGGAATACTTAATGGGCCAGCTCAAATTAGCCAATCTGAAGAAGTGAATTTTGGCCTTGAGAGTTCTCTGAACACGTGCCATTCTGCAAGCAAAGGGAAAAGGCTGGCTGCTGTCAAAGTTTCAGTAGGTGTCAGTGTGGATTTTAAGCTGGATGTTCAGCCTGACTATTTAAGTTCCTTTCTTTGTGAATTTACCATGGTCCTGTTCCCAGTTATCAGCCCTTGGTGCAATTTAACCTCCTCTTTCCACACCTCTTTCTTGATCAAAGATTGCTGGTGATAGGTGATCACTAACTTAGATAACAGAGCCAGGACTCAGAGGGTGAGTGGTCATAAGTCTCCACAAACCCATGGCACAAATATCCTGCTGGTGTAGCTGGGGGCTGTAAGAGACACACATCTGGGTGAGGCACAGGCTTCCCATCCATCCTGGTGCGACCTTCAAAGTCCTTATCTGGCAGGAATTGCTAAGCCTGCATGGGAAGATCAAAAGAGCTCATCTTGTTCAGCCCATCAACATTTGGGCTTGACTCTGGCTGCTGTCAGGAGCACATCAAAGGTAAACATGAGAACAAATAGGCAAATAATGGCTAAGAAGAAGGGTGGGCTGCAAACAAGAAGCGATCTAATCCTCCAGGAATGATATTCTGAAAGAGCCTTCAGAGAGAACATTGGGATGGGTTAGAGCAAACACTGAGCAAAGTAGAAGAAAGCAAGTGGTCAGTTTATGGCAGATTATTCCAGATTTTGGGCAGTGTTTCAGCACGTTTTTCCTCTGATCATGATTAAAATATTGAGGAATAATTTTGTTTTTCCTCCACATGGTTTTATTTTTTCATCTGTTTGAGACATGATTGTTTGTGTGTTTATAAGTCACAGGTGAAAGTGCACTGAGTATTCAATGTCTGAGAAAAATGTCAAAGCTTTTCTCAGCTATTTTTTAGGTGGCCTTATTTGAGTGGCATTTATCAAGTACAGAGGGCACCAGAGGACTGATATCCATTTTGGAGCAATGCAAAGGTGCTCAAGAAAATAGGACAGCAAGTTCAGAAAGTGAGGTGCATCCTGGCCAGGGCTCTTAATATTAAGTTTCTGAGCAGAAGAGAGTGGGTGGGGCTGGGGGACCAACAAGGTCCACCTGACAGCTGCCCACGCTGACAGTGAATCCAACCCACAGCCTGGGGATGTGCTTCCCTCTCCTCTCTGCTGCCCAGAGCTGTTGTGCCTTTAACTGGTGCCTTTTGCTCCAGAGATGGTGGATTTCAGGGTTGGTTTTGGCACTGGATCCCCTCTTTGCGGAAGAGCATAACTAGCTATTTCACTAATGGTGTGAAGCAAAGCTTTTTTGTTTGTTTGTGTGCTTGTTTAAATGAAGAAGGAGTTAAGTGCATGCTTAAGTGATTTCCTGGTGGAGGATCCAAGTTACAACTTCGTGATGGTAATTAAGAGGCCATCAGCAACAGAAAATTAAAAAGAGAAAGGCTGGGCCATATTTTACAGCAGCCCAGAGAAGAATGTGAGTGCCCCTCTTACTATTAAAATATTCCAGTGCTTTCCCTGGTCGTGCTTTCTTTGGGAAACAGCACTTCAGAGCGAGGCCTCAATGTGTGTACCTGTAAAATCTCTGGTATGTTTGATGTTGGCACTTCTCTGAAGATGTGTTCTTCCAACACAAGCTTGAGTCAGTAACAGACAGCTCAGAGGAAAGGCTGGGCTCCAGGAACAAACAGAGCTTTAGTCTCCTCTCTTTGAGGGCTTTGGATGGCAAAAAGAAGTGTAACCTGGCTGTTCAGTGTGTTTCTGTGCTGTGTTCAAAAGTCTGATGTGGAGGAGACCAGCAGCTGTAATCGGTATTGAGTTAATTCCTGCCTTCATCCTCGCTGCCTTGCAAACTTCAAAGCAGCAAAGCTCCTCTCTTTACACTTACGAGCATCATTTCCAGAGCTGAGCAGGGTAATTTTCACATGCAAATTCAAGAGGCGAGCTGGCCTTATCTGAGAAGGTGGACACACTGCTTAATGGGACAAGAGCACTCCTTGTCTTCCCAGAAGGGGAGCAAGGCAGCAGAAATAAGATTTCCTTTTGCTGTTGTTTTAGGGGAAAATGCCACCTTGTGCTTTGTTTTTATGCTCTGAATTGTGTTGAATGCTGGAAAAACAGAATGCAGTTTGCCATCTAGAGCTCTGTATTACATTTTTCATAAGCTATTGGAAACATAAAGCAGGAATCAAAGACTTGGCAAAGATACAGGCCAGCTTTACAGCTCCCCTTGTTCTCAGGCATTTGAAATACACAGATTTGTGGACATTAATCTTAACATTATTGATGTAGTGGGAAAACAGGGAGCAAATTCATGGTATGTACAGTCCTCACTGTTTGTTTTTGTCATATTCTCTTTGGGACAGTAATTTCTGTCATTTGTTATTTCAAAAGCTGCCTCCTTGGTCTTGAATTTTGGTGGGGTTTTTTTCATTGACTCTAACAGCAGAATTATTGGGAAGTTATTCAAACCAGAGAGAAGTGAGTGTAAGGGGACCAGGCAGGGACAATAATTGATGTGATGATTTAGGCAGGTCACTTTGCCACTGCTGCGAAGACATCTAAGAAATTGACCTCAGGGTTTGTGTTGCTCAGCTTCTGAAAACACCTGTAGCTTATGGGGTTTTTTTTTAGCAGTTCCACAAAGCCTGCTGTGGTTTTTCAGTGCAGAAATGTGACTCTCATGCTTCCTTTTCTTGATTCTGTCTCTAGCTGAGCTGCCTGCTGGTGGCACATTGAACAGGTTAAGTGTGGCCTCAGGTGTCCATTGACTCCGCAGCATGAGCCTGGGCACAGGATGCTGTGTACAAACAAACAGCTAAAGCTCACAAGCACTTGGGCAGTTTCATTTTCACTGCAGAGATTCTCTGCATCAGTTTCCTGTGCGGGTTGTCAGGTGTGTGTGCTCAGGAAAACACCCCAGTGCAGGATGTTTTTGGGTGAGGGCAGCACTTTTCACTGAACTGACCATTTCTGAGGCTCGCTGTCCTCACACAGGATGCAGGGAGTGTGGTGGTGTTCCCTGATCCAGGCACACAGGCCAGTGTGGGTTGGCTGCCCCCTCCCTGCACCCCCCCATGTCTCACCCAGCTGTCTGTGAGAGACACCACTGACGACCTCTGCAGAAACTGAGGACTTAATTGTTAATTGCTATGAACTCTATGTCTGATTAAAATCAGCCTTTATTAAATTAAATAAGCTCCATCTGTCAATAGAGTGTGTGCCCTTCCACCGGAGACAGAGAAAGCAATTCAAAGGAGCATCTTTCAGATGATATTCCTGTTTCAGTTAAGGGGCAGAATAGAGAAGGGCTCAGTCCTTAAAGTCTAAGCCAGGTCTCCTGTCTCTAATCAATCAAACCCAGCTTCACCAGCTGTGTGAAATGGAAATAAAAATCCATTCAGTGGTGTGAACCTCAATGGTTTGGGCCTCACTCTTCAGTGTTGATAATGAATGAGACCCAGGAACTGGTCTGTAATCATACTATGGGTGAAATAGACTTGCAGTTTCATTCTCATTCTTCTTTTTAAGATTTAAGTTGGGATGACATTTTTCCTGGTGTTTTCAGGTTTTCCTGTGGGAATCTTAGTGTGAAGACAGATGTGATCTGGCTGGATGCTTTACTCCCATGGCTTTGTTCAGCTTTTTCATGCCCCTCAGATCTCAAAGTCAATGAAGTACAGAGGACTTGACATTTGTTTTTGCACGTATGCACCTCCCTTCCCACCTGATGAAGCTTTTGACTCACCCTTTGATATGCAACCAAAATGATGCAGAACTGAGGTCCTAGTATGGAGAAACCTTGGTAAAATAAACCCTAAGAAAGGAAGCTTAGCAGAATTACAACAGAGCTGATAAGATAATGATGCCTGTGCTCCAAATCTCCTTCCCCTTCCTCAAACAGCCTCTTGGGATTTTTGGACTCTGGGTCTGAAAGGGTTGTTTGTCATCATTCATAAATCAGCCCAGATGACTTGCTGATATGAGTGACCCCTGGGCAGCTTTCTGATAGACCTGATATGCTAAAAACCTTTGGGCAGTAAAAAGAGAGCTCTGGAGAGGAAGAGGCATCTCTGGGTAGTGACCCAGTCACCTACATTCAGTCACCTTTCTGTGGCAGCGGGAAAGCAACGTGGAAACTTTGTAATGCAATATCCACAAAAGTGCTGTGTGTTACCTGGGGCAGTCCATGGTCATGAGGGACACTGTGGCCTTTGATGGACCTCTGTAGAGGAAGAAGACAAAAATCCCAACCATGCACAAATACCTCTTTTAATTGTTTGTCTTGGTTGTCAGGCCTATATTCCAGCTTAGTGGATTCAGAGCTTCAATGATGTGTGTAAAATACCATGCCTACAATGTCCATCTCTATTTTAAATTTTTCTCAGCCTCACTGAAGTTTTGCTGATCGAGATAATTCAGCCGTTTCCCAGGGCTCTGAGGGAAGGCTTGGGTGTAGGCTGAGTGATTGCCCAGAGAAGCTGTGGCTGCCCCACCCCTGGCAGTGTTCAAGGCCAGGTTGGGTGGGGCTTGGAGCACCCTGGGCTAGTGGAAGGGGTCACTGCCTAGGGTAGGGGGTGGAACAAGATGGCCTGTAAGGTCCCTTCCAACCCAAACCAATCTATGATTCTATAAGAAACCAAAAGCAGTGAGGTTTGGGGAGAAAAAGGGGAACCAATCCTAGTTTTCTTTGAACCAGGCTTGACCAGCAGTTGGATAGATGGGAAAACTATATTTCTGAAGAGTTTGGTAAAGGTAATTTATCCCAAGGAGGCTTTTGGATGTTTGCTTGCAATTACAGTTGTTTTAGCAAAGTGAACAGAATTTGCTCTTTGGATTTTAATTTCCATGCCCAGAGTTTAGAGTTGCAGGTACCACCTGTTAACACTATGCAAACAAAATATAATTGACTCCCGCAGGAATCCCTCTGAAAGGCAGCACCTTGGGATTAAAGTTGCAGAGCCATCTATCTAAAATGATGTGGCAGATTTAATTAACGTGTCTAAAAATACACAGGCTGCAATCAAGCCTTTGCTTCTGCCCGTGTCTGTTCCCTGAAGGGGAATGCACATAATTTTCAAAATCTTGGGTTCTGTCAGCCACCTGTGAGTTGAATTTATTGATGCATGAGATTATCATAAAATTAATTTGGACACTGCTGAATTATGAGGTTGGAAACAGGTTGAGAAGTAGCTGCTCACCCAGTTTAAGCAATATGCTGTCAATAATGTTCTTTCAAGCCCATATGTAGAGCATTACCAGACAGCTCCAGTAACACACTGTAAATGCATGGAGAATGGATGCATACAGCCCCTCGTGGCAGGGAAAGAGCTCCGTAGTGTGGTTCTGGGAATCATTTGGAATGACTTGAATCTGAGTGGCAGATAACTGCAGACATCAAATGCATTTCTCTTCTTGCCACTCAGGAGACAGATCTTTGCTACAGAGTCAGAGAGTGGCACAGCACCAAAACTGAGGAGCCTTCAGTCAGATTGTCTGTCTGTCTGTCTGACTGTCCATCACTTGGGGTTACAGGTTTTGTAGCCACTTTTTAATTAAAAGAATTTGGTTTTGTTGAAGCTGTAGTGGGCAGAGATGAAATGCAGTCTGCTAAGACTGCAGTGAAGATGTAAAGGGAAAGAACAAACAACATTTGTCAGAGTGCTAACGCGGTCTGCTTAGGAGTTGTTCCCTTCTCGTGCTGTCATGTTTTGGCATGGCTTCTTGTCAGTCCTTCACAGAGGTCCCTTTAGCTTTTAGGGTGCAACAGAGGGCCTGGAGTTAGATGCCCGTGGTCTGGCTGAATTAATGGCTTTGTGCACAAGCCCAGATGGGTGACTTCAGGTGAGATTTCTCTCTGGTAGAGCTCAAGTGACTTCAGTGACACTCTGTCTAACTTAACCAGCAGTAATACTCCTGGGAACTGAAATAATACTCTTCATCCAGAAACGGTTGAAACATGTGGATGGAAATGGAGTGGGGAAAAAAAGTGCAAATAGTGGCCACTGGCATCCTCGGTCAAATTTTAAAGATCCTCCGTGGTGCTGCACACACAGTCCCATGGGACAGGATGCAGTGCTGCTGAGAAGGGGCTTGCAGGAATTCAGGGTGTGGAGCTCCTAACTCAGGCTCTTGGCAGAGCCAAGGAGGTATTTCCCAACACATTTAATTCATATTTCAAGGTTATGTTACAGCCTAGAGATGGAAAAAAAACATTTTAGAGTAGCTGAAAATTTGGGATCTGCTGGAGCCGAGTGGCAGTGACTCTTGGAAGCAGGGCTGTAGTGCACAGACCTTACATTTCAGCCTGGTTGTGATGGCTGCCTCACTGCCTGCTGATTATCTGCCCTCGTTAGCACAGCAGTGTCGCAGGCTGTCAGTGTGCTGGTAGCTCAAGTGGCCTCCCCAGCCATTTTTATAACTACACTTCAGGCAACAGAGGTGGGTGCCAAGGTGACTGTTCAGCTTTAAAGCCCAGTGAGATAAGATGCTTGAGAAAGCTTTAAATAAAAGTAACCTGTGGCTATCCCTTGACGAATCATCCCTTTGTGAACTTTTACTTCCTTAATCTCCTCTGTCAGACAGGCTAAAGAAAGTCCAAGGGTAAGAGAGAACTATTCTAATTTAGACCATCAACCTCATCCCCATTAACTGCTGGGCTGTTTGCAAAGGCCTTCTGCATGTGGGATAGCATGTGTCAGAGGGCTGGAACTCCTTCAAAATGGAGTTAAAATCAAAATTAAAAACTTTAAAATATTTCCTTCTGATAAAGGGGGGATCAGAGAACTGTTGTGTGATGAAAATGTAAATTCATGTCTCTGCCACTGGATTCTTTGCCATCAGCAGAGGCCTGTGCTAAATTTTAAAAGTACATTTATGCCTCTGTCATTGCCAGCAATTGTTTTGTTCTGTGTTTGGGATCTCAGTGGGATTTCACAGGTATTTTAGGGTGCCCGCAATTATGTGAACTAATCTAATGAAGTCTGGCGAGGAGCTGCCATCCCCATGACCAGAGCAGGGCAGTGCAGTCGGTGTTGCGAGGCTTAATGACTTTGCACAACGTTAAACTGTGCATCCTGCTGGAGAGAGGGCTCTGGCTCCCTTTCAAGATCTATAAATACCCGGGAAGTTGGCCTGGTTTCCTGCGGAGCACCGCGGGCACGGCGCAGGCCAGGCGTGTGCGCAGGGCGCTCCTCCCGCGCACCGCCGCGGGGAGACACATCCCCGGGCACCATGGTGCCAGCCACTTTGTCACCTTTCAGACTGCCCGACAAAAATGTCAGGAGGCCATTGCATAGCTCGTCTGTCCCCCAGCAGGTGTCCTTCCCTCAGGTGGGGAGGAAAATGTTCAAACCTGGGTTGGATGTAAGCGAGCGGAGTCTTTCAGAGGAGGACTGGGGATGTAAAGATGAGGAAAACAGCCAGGATTGTGACTAACAGTGAGCTGTGAGATGTAACAGCCCTTGTGTCCCTGAATCTGCCCGGGGGCATGCACAAAGGACACATGGAAGGGGACTGTGACTCTCTGCAGGGTGATGTGATAAGACAGAAACAACCCTTGTACGCGGGACTTACCTACTGCAGTTCTGAGGGAAAGAAAGTATTACTGCAGCTTCCAGGAAATGCACTTTATTGATTTATTTTGCTGCTTTTCCCCCACGAGCAGGGGAATGAGAGCAAGCACACAGCGGATGGCTGGGTACCATTGGCCGGGCAGCCATCCATGGCTGTGAGTCTGTCTGCAGCAGCAGGAGGCACTGGGAAACACACCAGGGCGACCACCAGCTCCCATAAATAAGTTCTCAAGATTGTTTTTATAGCAGACTCTAAGTAAGTCTTTTGGACTCCAAAGTAAATGCTGCTTCTGGAACTTCTCAGTGGATTTTTATTAGAGCTGGCTGAGGCTGGAGGAAACAGCCCCTCTGACGTCAGAGGTTTTACATCAGGCTGTTTCCATTTTTATACTGTGCTCCTCTGGGCATTTAAGGCATTTCCGCTACAAAGCAGATCCGCCTGGAACTGCTTAATTCCTTTTTGCTCTGATTTACAGCAGATAAAAGTTCTTGCCTGTTGCAAATTACTAGAGCATGTTTCAGTCTAATTGCAGGTATCACTGGGGGTTTATGTCAGTGGATATGTAGCTCTTTGGAGCACGAACCTTGGGCAGAGCAGGTTTCCCATGAACAAGGGAGCAGAGATGCTGAGCCTGGTCTGTTGCTGGGGATGCACGACCACGCTCCCTGTCCCCGTGTGTCGTAAAACGCGTGGTGCTGCATCTGCTGGCTCCCAGCCAGGGGCTTGAGGCTGTTAACTGTGGCCAGACTTGTTGCATGTGTTCTCCATTCATCACAAGCCATGCCTGGGCTTGGCAAGGGCTGCCTTGGCCACGGGCAGCAGCTCTGCCAGGTGAGCCATTAGCAGCTGGGCTCGGCTGGAGTTTCCTTCCCGCGGGCCTGGAGCGCGGTTCAGCCGCGCCGAGCGGCGAAGGCGCAGCAGTGGGGACGGTCTGACGCGCAAATCAGAAGTGTCACCTCATTTAGCCAACAACTCTTGGCTGAGAAAGAGCCTGGACTTGTGCTCGGACCTGCAGGAGACCAGATGGCTAATGTGGTCATCAGCCATTGCGCCATAATCCCACATCCAAACTTGGCTTTCCACGGGAGCAGGAGTGAAATGTAGAGTGTTAAATACAAAGCAAAGCAGAACCACTCCAATATAACCTGCAGTGATGGGAATTCAGGGCTGCTTTTAAGCAGCAGGGTTCTTAACTCCAGGCATTTTCTATTTGGTTTTATTTCCCAAACCCTGCATTATCTTGTGTTGTGGTTTAATCCAGGACATCTTGTTAGGAGAAACATTATTTCCCTTTGGCAATTTCTCTTCTATTCCTCAACTCTCCCACATTTTTTAAGCTCGCAGTGGGGAGATTAAAATTTATATTTGTTGGAGCTATGTCTGCCTTGATTTCCCCCCCTTTCCTAATTCTTTAACGTATCAGGTTCATATAGCACTAATTAAATCTGTTCTCGCTTAAAATGCAGTCCTGCCTTCAGCAGGCAAAATTACACCTGGACTTTTCTGAACCGGTCTGACCTTGGCAGTATTTCAGCAGAAATCAGTGGCACTGCTCAGTGTCTGGGATAGGGCTGGTGTCCATGGCTCAGAGTCAGGCCCCTGATTATCCGAGTTACAGCCAGTGCTCCTGTCTGTCAGGGTTTGTTGGCCCGCACGGGAGGTTGTGTGAGCACAACTACATCTCTGGTCTGGCTCAGCTCAGGCTCAACATCAGCTCAGTCAGCCAGGACAGGGAATTGCTGGGAGCCATTTGGATCCTCTGCACTGCTCTGCTGGTTTGGAAAAGGTGTATTAGCCCAGGAGTAGTGTCCAGCCCACATGAGAAAGTCAGTAGAAGTGACTGAGGGAGGACATGGTCACAGCTGGCAGCCAGGGTCCCTGTACCACTGCTTTTTGGTGTCAGGCTTGTCCCCAACCTTTCAGTACCCACATCATGAGAAACTGCAGGTAGGTTCCTGTACAAGACAGTGGGGTCGCTTCTTGGATCAGTCTCTTGTGTGGATGTCTGCTTGGGAGGAGGTGCTTTCCCAGCCACCCGAATTCAACATGTGATTCCAGCTGGCTGGGGCACTTTTTCTCATGATCTGTCCTGGACTCCTGAGTTTGTGCACAGCTGTCTTTCAGAAGTGGCTGGATTTAATGGCATGGGATTTTTTTGTTCCTCCTGCCAGAGGTTTTGGTACCAACCATTGCATTCCTTTCCAAAGAAGAGCCAGAGACTCTGCAAACTCCCCATGACACTTTGCTGTTGCAATCACCCCATGATGGAGCAGCAATCTCAAATGCTGAGATAGATATGCAGGTAGTAAATAGCTTTGAGAATTCCTTGGAATAAAAATACATATCCTATATAAATGTAATAGAACTAATTATTTTTATTGCTAGGACTGTGCTATTCTTTTTCTCTTGGGATAGGAGACTTGCTTAGACCCAAGAAAAGCTGCTACTGCCTCTGTGCCTGCCTCAGATTCCTGCTGCACAGATAAATACCACGGGAAAGCACTTGTAATACAAACACTTGTTTATAGGCAGACATTTAATTATCATATTACAGAATTCTGGAGACCAGCTGCCACATGAGATTTCTGGCTGGGACACTGAACATAAAATTAAAAGTGTCACATGCCCATGGAGCTGAAAACCTCGGCGTAGTATTTGCACATTCCCGTTCTCTGTAAAGAGCTTCCTGGATGATATTTCTGCGCAGATTATTCACGAGGAGTTGGAGTGCTGTAAGCTTGATGACGTCTTTGTGACTGGATCAGAGAACAAATATTGTGATCTTTTCAGCATCAGCTCCCCGCGAGTGATTAAATTTCTTCCCCAAGGAATCTAGGTCATTTGCTGGGATCGGGGCACTGGGCATCTATGGACAGGAAAGCTAAAATGGATTTTTTTTTGTGCTTTTGAATCCAAAGTTTTATTGATAGTCCTGAATTCTTTGGGGAAATGCATAATAGTCTCAGTGCAATATGGAAAATACCTCTGGTAAAGGAAAGTGTGGAAGCTCCTTCTAATCCTCATACAGTTTGCAAGATTGAATCATTTTCTCAGGCAAGTAAAGGATTGTATTTGTGAGTAAGAGTGTTCAGGGCTGTGTTTTCTCTCCTCCATCCCTCTCTGCTTTTTCCTGCACCCACCATGACTGCCTGCTGAGTCGCATTCCTGTCTCAAATACTCCATGTGTTCCCTTCCCTTCTTTTCCTGCCAGTTCAGTTTAGTCCCAGTGTCCAGGTTGAGATGTTCTTCCAGCAAGGGCTCACTAATCGTGGGGAAACTCACCAAGAGTGACTGGGGAACTTCCAAATGTGCCAGATTTCTGAAGCAGTCAGTCATTCTCTCTCCTCTTCTGGTGTTCAGCTGTGACAGTGGCTACAGGAGCAAGATGATTTGGCTTCTAAAATAGTGGCACTGGAAAACACAGTGATGGCAGCAAAGAAATTCCTTCCCTACAGGTAGAACCAGAAGGAGAAATCTGTTGGCTTCCTGGTCTGTTTCAGTGTGAGTTGTCAGGAAATCAGCCTACGACATCTTCCTACTCTGAGAACAGGAGATGAACTGGCAGAAATGTTTCACTAACGTATTTTTGGAACACAAAATCCCATTTATCCTGTGGCAAAAGTGTCTTAAGTGCCATCTGAAAATTTCAAAGTGGCACTGCCTTGCCACTGTGCTGTGCTATAGGATGGGTAAGGGTCAATAGCTCCCGGTCAGCACGTGCCTCCCTCAGGATCTGACATCCCTTTTTTACTCTTCACCTCTGTCCTGTCACTGGGTCTGGTCTTTGCCTACGAAGCCATAAACAAACTGGGATGCTGTTCTATTCCACGTGATAAACCCATAGCTGTGGGACTCCCAGGAGCAGATATAGAGGTTTATGACTCGGCAGGTTTTTTGGGCTGTGGCTCACGAGCCAGTGCTCCTGAGTGAAACCTGGAGTTATCTGGGCTTGAGCACTGCTGGTCAAAAGTCATGCAAGGCATAAAATGTGCTGTAACCTCCCAGCACTGGCTCAGGGCTTCTCAGCAGTGTTGGCAAAATGTGGTCACAGCCACGCAGCCTGGATGAGAGCCCCAGAGAGCTGCTCTGCTGAGAAGCTTCTGCTAAGCAGTGCCTCTTCTCTGAAAACAAGTCCTATTTTAATATGCCTCTGTCTTGTCTGGTGCCAGGAAGCAGGAAGAGGAAGATTGCTTCTGGCTTTGTAAATACCTTGTGGTAGTAGAGCCAGTCTCTTTTTTAAATTCAGCATGTGTAAAGCAGCTCATTACCAGGGTCAGTGGCCATCCTGGGCAGTGGTCCTCATGTCCACTGAGGGCTGGATCAGTATTTAGGCTGCAAATGAGGCTTTACCAAGCTGCTTGTCTGGTACTGCAGTGCCTGAGCTCACCAGACACCTGAGCACATCCAAGTGCAAACACTGAAAATAGAAAAAAGAACAGGGGAAGGAGGATCCAGAAGCATAGGGGAGGGGCCGTGTCGTTTGTTTATTGTAGTTTTTGTAACATCCTCCCCCCTTTATCCTGAGGTCATGAAATGTTTTTATTCCAGCAGTGTCATAGTGTGAAGAAACACAAAACCACAGAGTCCTGTTGCAATATAATCTGTTGGTGGAAACCACGTGAATGTTTTGAAAGACCATAGGTTTCTTCACAGATCCTTCTGATTAGTGTGTCTGAACTGTAACTCAGGGCTCTGGGCATCTGCCCTGTGTTGCCACACTGGATATGATGAAAAATGACCCATCACCCATCAGAACAAAATTCATTCTGTGGCACACTGGGCAAGTGTCTTGGGATTTTGAGGAAAATACTTTAGAGATGGGGGAGAGGGAAGGAAGATACAAAGGTAGAAAACACCCTGTGTACCAGTCACAGGGGTGGTGACAGGCTTCCAGCTTGGAAAAGTAATCCAGGGACAGTTTTCACAGTTGCTCTTTGGTGACCTTAGAGTTGCAATAATCCTGACACACACCTTGGCACAGCAGAAAACTCAGCCTTGGAAGCAGAAACCTCATTTCCACTGTGCTGCCCAGGGAAGCCTGAGGGCTCTGTGAGTGTCTTAGACCGATGGGGTGAAGAGAAGGGACAAGGGATGTGGCTTCACAGACTGTATCAGGAGGAGGATGTGCAGTCTGTGGAGGAGTGTTCCGTTGCCATGCCTGCTGGAAGCAGGAGCTCCAGAAAGAGCTCAGTGTCCCTGGGGCAGCTGGTGGGATTTCCCAGGGACAGTCCCTCCTGTGTCTTTGATCTGCTTTATTTGAGAGGAGAAAGAGCCAGTGTTGGTGTTTCTGGGATGCTGTCTGAGCTCAGGTGGCTGTATCTCAGTGGGGATTCACTGTGCTGCTGTGAATGTCTTGGAATGCTCCTTGGAAAGGAGGGGATTCACTGTGCTGCTGTGGATGTCTTACGTGTCCTAGCTCTTTCCAGGAGTGAAAACATTGGATTTCCCAGAAGTCAGGCTTTTACTTGCAGTGACTGAGATATTTGTCTTGCTGAGGCTGACCAAGATACTGCCCAGAAAATCTCTTCTGGGAAGTGACCTCACAGATGGGCGTTGTGAGAAGGAAATGCTTCTTTTCCAAGAGTCATCCCGGGTTCCTGTTTTGCTTTGTCACCGCTGTGGGTGCTGTGTGAGCTTGTGTGAAATCCCTGAAGTCCCCAGGCTTGCAGGAGCCACATGGCCACAAGGGCTGGTGGCCACCAGAGGTACCAGCCACGTGTCCGAGAGCACGGCCGGGACCAGCCACGCACAGGCAGTGTGAATGAATGAATGAATGAATGAATGGGCATCCTCGACATGTGAGGTTGACGTAAACACTTGTGGCTTTCTACATCTCCGAGTCTCACTGTGGGGTTTGGTGCAATTCTTCTTCCCTTTTTTTATGAGATTTTTTCTTTTTTTTCACTAAGCCTTGAGTTACTGCAGCCTCACAAATGAGGATCATTATGGAGAACTATTTGAGACCAGTACCAAGTGGCATAGGACTGGGGCTTCAAATTCTTCTTCCAGGAGAATTTCATAAAATTTCTCAAAATCAGAGGCTCATTTTTATTTTAACATTTTATTTAACATAGAAGTAGTTTTTTTTTTTTTCCTTTTTAACAGAATAATTAAAACTGCTAAGGAGAACTCAAGACATAATTAAGGATTTCTTTAGGATTATATTTGACAAATCTTATACTATTCAGAAGTATTCTACAAAAGATTATACTGTAAAATTGTATCTAAATTCCAAACAACTTTTGCACCAAGCAGTATTATTTCAACATTTCACATATTTTAAAAAAATCTCATCTCAGTATTTCCAGCCAGTTGGAAAAGGCTTCGCATTGAACCCTGTCAAATCTGGGAGTCTTGCAGTTCCTTACACTGCTCTGTTGGGTCCTTTTGATTTCAGCTGACTGCATTTAATAATGATAATATTCAGTGTTAATAACTTGGGAAGCATTTCTTGTTTTCCAAAGGTGTGTTTGGCACTCGGGGGGATTAATCCTGCCAGGGTCGCTCTCTAAACTCCGTGAGACCAAAAGGGACCTCCTGGACCACTTTGCTTTGCACAGAGCCGTGAAATTTCAGCCTGTGAAATATTTGTGTCTTCTCAGCTGGCCTGTGTGACTCTGAAAGCATTAGCACAGCAGTTAAAGGATATTTAAACTACCTGAGGGTTCAGGTGGCTGCAGAAGTGAAACCCCCGTGGGCTCACCCCTCCCTGCGCTCCCCCACGCTGGCAGCACCCAGCCCATCGCGATGGAAATGCAAACAAGGGCTGTCAGGATATTTCTGCTCAAAGGTCACTGGTAAATGACAGACACTTAAATGTTGTTTTGTCTCTGTTCCACAAGCCGGAAAATAATAGGATTGGATTTTGATCAAGACCTCTGTTTTATTCCCTCCAGTCATCAGCTTCGTGGTGTCCCAGACACTAAGACGAAGCGTAGCTGATGGTAAAGGGAGCAGAGCTTTGATGGTTCGTTCATTTTTTGGATTATTTTGTAGTTCAGCTGTTCATATACAGTGAGCACTGCTGTCTTTGGGACTTGGTCTGATTTTTCTGATGCTTCCAACCTCAGGCTGCTGCCCCCAGGCTGGCTGGCTGCTGAGCCAGCCCCTGTGACACACCAGCTCCCTGGGTGCCCCAGTGCTGGCAGCTGGGGCAGAAAAACATGCAGCCAGTGAACATCTGGGTTCTCTGATCATTTGATACAAGGGCACAGCAAAGCCCTTCTGCAGGGAGGCAGTGTCTGTTCCAACAGAGAGCCATGGGGGATCATCATCCCTTTGAGATGGGGAGAGGAGTCTCCTGGCCAGCAGGATTGGGAGCAGAGTCATGTTAGCCATGGGTTGAACATGTGGGAATGTGATCTTGACATGCAGAATTGCAAGGTCCTTACTATTATGTTTCAGACTATTTAAAATCAGTATTTTCTGAACCCTTATGTAGCACAGTCCACCCTGGCCAGCTCCAGAGGCTGAAGAGAGCAATGGAGTTCCATGTCTGGGGGTAATTAAAGGCTGCTGCTCTCAGTCCTCACCCAGCAATGTACCCTTTGCCTAGTGTGCCTCAGTGGATGGAGACTTCACCCTGTGTTTGAGCATTGTTTGGTCATTTAATTTCATTTCGTTTCATTTCATTTCATTTCTAATAGTCCTTCCACTTCCATTATATCCCCTGAATAATTCCTGTTTGGAGGACAGTGTAGTAAGTGACTTCTCCCTAATCTGATTTCTGATTCTTAGTGGCCTGGATAGACCAGCATTAGTTTGCTATTTCAATCTGATCCATCAGAGTCCTCTGCTGTACAGGGTTGCTCTTTTATATCATGTAGGTGGCAAAACCACAGTTTGATGCAGCTGGTCTCCAATGCAGAGCCAAGCAGGTCATGTGTGTGAGGAGCAGAGAGGATTATCAGCCTCCCCCTGTGCCAAACCCAGGGCAGGGGATGAGCACAGAGGTCTGGTGTTGGCCAGAGCTGCTGGGGAGAAAAGGGGCCTCTGCAGGCTGAGAACAGGGCGTGTGATGCAATGCAATGGTAACTTTATATACCACATTAATACTTTGTTGTCTGGATGCTGGAAAGGTTCATTTGACCCCTTTGTCACCCCAGTTCTGCAAATATTGGATTGTTTCGGAGTGTAACTGGAAATAGAAATCCCGCTGAAAGTATTGGTTTAATGTGTCTGATGGAAGCTGCAGTTCAGTCAGTCATCAATCATAGCTGAACGAGGTGATCAGTGTCAAGGTGGGGACTGGCATGGGCTTTGGGATGGAAGGTCATTCCACACTCCTTTATGAAGTGCCAGCTACTCCTTGCTGCCTAAACCCTCACTGATGGATCCTAGACTGGAAAGAGAAAAAGCAGAAAGGAGGGAGGTACAGTGGTCCTTTCCTGAATTAAGGAACCTGAGTGTGGTGGAAAGAAGCCGCATCTGCCATTCCACTGGAAAATCCTTTCTGGGAATTGGGTGAAGTTGGTAATGCTTTGGGGGATATGCCAGACTTGTGGGATCCCTGGAAAGATGCAGTCATAGTCATGACCACCCACCCACCTTTGCTCCAGAGCACCTGGCTCAGGAAAAGCACAACAGGGCAAATCACTGGCAGGGTCATGAGGAGAGGGTCAGGGTGGGAAGAGCTTTGGGACCAGTGATTGTTGAATTCTGGAAAAGGACTGCATAAGTCTTAGGGAGTTTGAATGTGTTCCTGATCCTTTTGGGGTTTCCCTTTCTCATGGCACCCAGTCAGGCATGTTCATTGCTCAAACCCAATGAGATTTCTTTACTTGGCATTGCGAGGCTGCATGTCCAAACCCAATCTGAAATTCCACCATCCTCCCTCGCTCTGTCCACTGGCCCCAACCTGCAGGAGAGCACGTGATCCTCCTCACATCTCTCAGATTGTGGTTAATAGGGCAGGAAGATGATGAAAACAGCCCGTTTTTTCCACCGTTCAGCGCGTGACCAATGTGATGTTTTGGTTTTTTGCCGGCAAGTAACAGGGACATGGTTGAGCTGATTTTTCAAGGGCTGCAATTCTCAAAGGCCTCTTGCCGCTTTGCAAACTCTTTTGGAAAATCCCAAAGCTTTGGAAACTGCTGGATACGATTGCCCAAATCTCAGAGCAGCATGTGCCAAAGTCAGTCGTTCTGCTGCCTGTGCCACCAGTTTAGAAAAGCTGAGCAGCAGCTGTGCCTGCACCCGGGCAGAGGTGTCAGTGGGGAAAGGTGCACACTGGGACAGGGTGGATTTTCCAAAGAACTGTTGACTGTCTCTCTCTGTCATGCGCCACCATCTCTGGTGCATGTCTCTGCTGTCACCTTTTGTCGTGGTTCAGCCCCAGCTGGCAGTGAAGTACAACACAGCCGCTTGCTCTTCCTCTTCCCGGTGGGGAGGAGCATCAGAAAGAGAAGTGAAACTTGTGGGTTCAGATAAGAACCATTTATTAATTGAAATAAAATGTAACATATATTAATACTAATTATAATAATAGTAAGGAAAAGGAGAGAGAGAGAGGAGTAAAAGCCAAGAGAAACAAATGATGCCAAATACAATTGATCACCATGTGCTGAGTGATGCCCAGCCTGTCCCCAGGCAACCCCCAGCCCACTCCTCCCAGCTTATATGGTGAACATGACATTCTCTGCTATGGAATATCCCTTTGGCCAGTTCAGGTCAGTTCTCCTGGCCATGCTTCCCTCCTGGTTTTTGTGTACCTGCTCGCTGGCAGAGTGTGGGAAACTGAAAGTCCTTGATTTGGAGTAATCATGTAAGTAACAACTAAAACATTAGGCTGTTAAAAACATTATTCTCATGCTAAATCAAAAATACATCACTGTACCAGCTAATAATAAGAAAATAACTCTATCCCAGCTGAAACCAGGACACCTTTGAGGATGACTGAGCTTAGCATGGGGCTGAAACTACCAGTGTGAAAAATATCCCTATGAACTGCATCCTGTTGCTCTGGTGGGAGCCTGACTTAGGTCTGATTGTTCTGAGGGGTCTTTCCAGCAGGATCAGGAGTAAGTTGGTTTAAGTCACAAGCTTTCTGAGTACCTCCTTCACTGAGGTTTTGTCCAGCTTGGTAGCTTCCAGTGTTCCTGAAATGTGCCTGATGTAGGCACAGGGTGAAGTGGTTCCTTGACTACACAGAGACTACTGCAGCTCCTGGTCTGTCCCCTGTCACCTCTGGTGTTAGAGAGCAAGGCAGGGATTTAGGAGTCCACTGACTCCTGAATCCTCCAGGAAAACTGCTCTGATATGTACAGATTGTAGCCTGACTGTAGGACTGATGGATATGTATTATGGGGATTACTGTGGTGCTTATTGAGTGTTTGGAGATTTTGGTATAAAGGCTTAAATTTTTTATTCTTATAAAGGGATTGAGTATTTGAAGCTAAAAGTGGAAGTTTCTGCTATCTGAAATAAACAACTGTGGGGTAGGTAAAAGTGGTAGCAGGTTTGTGTGCTCAGTGAATTCAGCACAAAAAGCAGGATGTAGTAAAGACTGATTGGTCTGTAGGATTTGGAGAGTTTTCCAGGACAGGCTTATTGGAAGTACAGAGTGATTGGTGACTACAGCTTTGACTCTGCCTGGTGGGAAATGTTTTCACATGCTGGTTGTGGGAACAGAGGCGGGTGGCCCTCTGTCCTTTCCAGATCATGATGAATCCAGCCCCAGTGACACCAGGCCTGGTTCTGGACCCAAGAGGCTGAATTCCAGACCGATGTTAAAATCTTTGTCCCCTTTTTGTGCCTGTCCCTGACACCAAGAGTTTTGGGGTAGAGTGAAAATGTACATGAATCTTGTGGTGCTCACTAGGTCTGGAGCCAAGGTCTGAGCAGGAGGCATTCCCCCATCATGTCCTGCTTTTCTTCTCCAAAACTCCTGTATCTGTTGCCTCCAGTCAGAGGTAATGAGAAGAGTATCCAGTATCCTACAAAGCAGCATGGGTCTTACGTCTGTTCTCCATTTCCAAACCTTTGCCTCTGTTGTTCTACTTATGGGTGGATCACAAAAATAATTACCTAAATGAACCAGGCGCCAAAACACCGCAAGTGATCGTGTACTCCAACGAATAACAATGATTAGGTCACCCTCCTTGCTTATCTCATGTTCCCACCCTTAAAATAAGGGCAGCAATATTTTTGCTTTTAAAAGAGCAGGATTAACTTGTTCATGTCTGAAGTATTAATCGCTGTTATTATTATTACTCATGTGGATGGCAGGGAAGCACCTAATGAATTCTGGTGATGTTACAATAGGCCGTGGCTGCTCTTGGCATGACTAACCTGGGATAAATTTACTGGGCTGCCTGTTTATCCTAAAGCAAACTGCACCATGTACTTGTGGTCCCTCACCAACAGATCACCGTGGCCACGAGGTCCTTATGGTGCTGATGGTTTTGTGCTGCACCTCCATCCCTTCCAAAGGCAGTGGCCTGGCTCAATCAATACAGTATCTCAGATGTGCCTCTCTGAATGTGAGCTGCCCAGGGTGTTTCCTTGCTGCCCAGCAGTGGCAGGGTCTCTCCAAAGCCATTCCTTCCCTTCTGCTTTAAAAGACAGAGAGAAGCAGCTCAGACTTCCAGCTGTGGATTTTGGATGCTTTCCATAGAGCGAGTCCTTTGGCTATCTGAGAATAGATGCAGAAAAACAAATTCCTTCCAAGTGTGTCCTTGATTGAGACTAAATATTTTTCACCCTTTTTTCTTCATAGTGTTTCTAATTACATTCCTTAATAATCTGCCAGAAGTGACCTGGGCTGTGTGGGGTGATAGAACGGGACACCACACGTGTATTTGGGGAGGTAGGAGTGGGAGTTGTCCCTGCTGTTGGCTCTGGGGCAGGTGTGACACCGTTTACCCCCTTCACAGCCATCACTCGGGGAAGGAGCAGCATTCCAAGTGAGCTGTCCTGCCCAGGAGCTCTGCCCAATCCTCCACGGGGCTGTGCAAGCCACACACCCCTTTCTGGTTAGGGCCACCTCTTCCCGGCTGCCGCTGGCCCAGGGCCCACACCATCACCACAGATGTTTTTGGTGCTCACCTCTCCCTCCTCCCTGTGAATTTGCAGCCAAAGGCCACCTCTGGAAGTTGACTGTGGGGTGTGTTGTGTCACTCCCTGCACAGCTCATGACTCAGCAGTTGTACAAGTTTCATACCTGTCAAGGACATGCCAGGAACCACAAATGTTCCTAAGCCAGCAACAGCAAAAGCATCTGGGAGTTTCCACTCAGCTCAAGACAACAATATCTGCAGTAGATTTTCTTGCAAATTGGTTTCATTTCATTGCCAAGAGATGAGAGCAGGAAAAGGATGCCAAGGCATGAGGGCAGGAAAGCCAGCATCTGGATTTCCAAAGCCTGGAAAGCCCGAGATCATCAAGAGAACAAGTGACACGTTACTGTGCACTGCAGTCTGTTGAAAGGGAACAAAAACACTCCTGGAAGCAACGCCATGAAACCATTAAGTATTTTAGGAAAATGTCAGGCTGTGAGATCAATTAGAAGAAAACACTGCTGAGGTGCAAGAGAGCAAAATGCAAACATCTCTGCAGGTGTCAGCCTGAAAGTATCATTATTCAAAGGAGCACTGGCACTGGAGCAGTCCTGTGGTGTGCGAGCCGTGTCCTGGTGCCAGACCCTGGGCAGGAGGGCTGCCCTGCTGCCCATGGAATGGTGGGTCACCCAAGAAGGGGCACCTCCTGGCATCCCACAATGCCTCCCACAGCCCTGCCAGCCAGAGAGCCAGGAACACGTGCCAGCCATGGCAGGATTGCTTCCCACTCAGCACAGCAGAGGCTGGGGCACAGCCTTGATGGTTTCATTCCGTTGGCTCACAGGAGCCAAGCTGGCAAGGAGAGCTGTGACAGCTAGAGCACAGCAAGCCCTGTTCCCTGCCTTCCTCTGCCACCCCCTGCCCTGTGCAGGGATTTTAAGGTCCATGTGGTTTATGCGTGAGGGGGAAGGGAAGGGTTGAACTGTTGAGGTCTGGCAATAGAATAGCCCATCTTTGCTCAGGGATTGGAGTTGTGATGCAGCCAAGATAACAGTGATTGGCGTGCCCTTGTCTGGGAAGAAGGGAGTAGTTAGGGTGCAGTTGAAGGAGTGGGAGGAATCGCTGCCTGCTCAGGCCTGTGGGTGATGGCTTATGCCTGGGAAAAGTGGCACCACTGTAAATGGATGGAGAGCGTGGGTGGGGGAGAGAAAGAGGGGATGGTAAACAACCAAGCCTGGTCCATCCTGGATTTCCATCTTGCATTAAATTAAAACATGCCAAGGCTGATGTTGTTGAACTTTATGTCAGGCCGTTCTCTCTCCTGGATTTCCCTTCCCAAAGGAAAATTTCCCGGCAGCATGTGTTTAACAGTGAGTGTTGCAGGCAGAGGTGGGGATCCCTTTGAACTGTGAACTGTTGTAGGCATGGGAATCCTCTCTCAACAGCCTTGAAGTCATTTTCCCAACATGCTTGCATCCCAAGTGTGTGCCAGATCCCCATAAGGGCAGTTTGGCTGGGATCAAACAGGCAGCTTAATGACAGGAGATGCAAGTGATTGCCATGATTGCTGGGTGAAGCCTACCTGAGCAGAAGTGGGAGGCTGAATTCTCAGGGAAATTCTCTGCTTTGGACAGGCATGAGGTGGGGGTTGGAGTGGGGCTGAGGGAGGATTCAGCCTGTGATGTGCCAAATGTATCAGGGGGTGACAGAACGGCTCAGCTGAGCATGGGGGCAAAATATCTGGGCATGGCTTGAGCAGGACTGAGCTCTGCCAGTGTTTGGTGTGGATTGCAGAAAGCTGCATTTGATAAATGACTTTTAAGCATAAATTGAGTGCAAGAGGGAAGGATGGTGCTCTTAGCACTGCTTGGGCTTTCTGACCAACTCGCAATGCACGACCAGCAGACCCCCTCCCTCTGCCCGTGTGCCTGTCCTGGTGTGCCGTGTTTGATAGTCAAGTGTTTCCCTGCTTGGTTTGGGCTTCTGCCTGGAAAAAATACATCCTTGGCACCTACCCAAGAGCTATTTATAGCAGGAGTTCTCAGAAGACAGTGTGACAACTTCAGAAAACAAGGAATTGCCAAATCATCCTGCAGAGAGCAGCATATTAACCCCTCACCGCACACACCCGTGGGAGCCACGCATGCCCAGAGCCCCAAATCCTGGTGAGAATTGGTACCAAGTGACTTCATGAAGGAAATGCTGTTAAGAATCAACAAGGACAGCTTAAGATTCCTGCACAAAATGCTTTCATGAGCAAGAGCCCATGAGCTTTTTGAACTTCTGTCAAGTCCCATGGAAACAACCCCTGAGGACACGATGAATCGGTTCTCCAGCGACACGGCACACACACCGTGTCTGGGAAGACACCTCCACTACAGAAGTACTGATCCCTGCCAGTCCTCAAACTGCTCTTGGCTTTGCTGCACGCCTTAAAAAAAGGATGTACTGAAGAAGACAACACCTCTCTAGCGTAAGCAGTGACAGATACCTGCACAGCTTGTCCCAATCAGGTAGATGCAATTTTTGCATCAAATGTTGTTTCCCCTTTCGTAACACCCTGACAGCAGATGTTTCTCACCCTGTCAGGAGCAGGTGGGCAGAGGTCTGCAGGAAAACCCAGGCTTTTCTTCCCTCTGCCTGGTTGGCCATTGCAACAGGGTGACCTTGACCCTTCCTAGGTGAAGGGAGCGCAGTGTATAATTGAGCATCGAACCCAGATCCATGGAAAACAACAACAATAACAACAAAACCCCAAGGCAGACATTACCTAACTTCAGTGTGGAGCAGAGTGTCCTGTCCAGTGTATCATCCTGCCTCCTTCCTCATACTTCTCTGTAAACACCATTTACGTGTGTGTTTATACAATCCATATGTTCCCTGCAGTTCTGGGATCCCTTCACTTGTTCCACCCACTGGACTAGTTGTAACAGGCACTAAATTATGGGGGTTTTGTTGCTTGCTTAGTTTATACACCTGCAATTTCCTGGTTTATATGTCCAGAGGTTTTAGTCTTTAATTTAATATTATTCATAGATTTTATTAAGTGTTAGTTCATTTTGTAAAGCACCTTAATGGGCAGTGTCTGTTTAATTATATATGGCAAAGCCTACAGAAACAAAGGAAAATTGACCCAATTTGTTACAGCTGGTTTACAAAGATTCCCTGAGGTGACTGAGCATCACTTTTCCTTTTTACTGTACTTCACACATTTCCCAACTCATGTCAGTTCAGTTCTCATCTAACCTCTCCCTCTGAAGCAGCTTCAGCGTGGCTGCCCCTTTTCCCTGCAGCCCTGAGCCCAAACTCAGCATCTTGTCAGCTGTTTGAGGCAGGAGGAACGAGACTGACATAGTCCTGTGGGTTGTTGTTTTCCTGCTGCTACTGGAAACATGCAAAATGCTGATCACATCTATTGTGGAGATGACCAAGAAGCATTTTTCTACAAGTAAACGATGGTTGAATGCCTCTAGATTGGTTAAAGTATCTCTTTTATGCAGCAAAAGCTGCCACAGGCACTGAGGTGGTCTCTGCCCTTGTGGAGGTCCCCTCACAGGCTGTCTGGATGGCGTGTGAGGTGCAGCTCTGGTTTGTATTGCTGGAATATGTTTGAGCATCAGCTCCACCATCTCCTGGATGCAGCATTAATTAAACAGAATGGCCCTGCTCCAGGCCCCAGTGGACAAGCATCCACATGGCAACGGCGAGCCTTGTCAGCAGCAAGAGATTAAGGAATTAATTGGCAGGGTTAATCTTCATGTCAGGGTTGGAAATGAATTGTTAATTTGTTTGGATGAGTGTAAAGTCCTCTCGCAGCGATGGCAGGTGGGATCACATGAGGGAAAGTCTGCGAAGCTGCCCTTCCTGGGGACCTTTCTATTTAACACCTCTGCAAACAGACATCTCCAGTTCTTTGCCCCCCAGGTGTGAGACTCCCGGGCGGGGTCGGAGGGGCTGGTTGTGTCACTCACGTCCTTGCAGGTGACAGCACAGCTGCTCCAGGCCGTGACACGGGAGAAGGTCTGGCTGCAGCTTGGGAGGGCCCCTTTGAATTCCAGCCTTTCTGATCTTGTGCTAAGCAGGTCTGACTGTTGCATGGCAGGTACTGGGTGAGGCCAACCTGCTTCAGGATCCGAGTGAGGGAGAGATGTGCTCACACCGAAATGCCACTTTTGGGGCACACCGTGCAAAACTTGATCAGTCTATGTGGACATGAAACCCTCTCAGACACTTCCTTCCTCCTCCAGGACACTGCAATAGGAGAATCTGTCAGGTCAGTCAATGCTTTTCCCTTTCTGCTCTTATTTTACACTAAGGACAGCAGAATGTTTTCTTTCTTAGTATCTTTCTAATTTATTAAGGCTAATACATTGGTCACATCACACTAAGACATACGAGAAAAGCACTTAAGGCTTTAAATTACTCAAATGAAATTGTAACTTTTGTCACTTGTGCTCTCTTTTGTGCATTGATTAGTCTAATTAGTTCAGCAATAAGAATCACTTTCTCCTGATGCTGGGGTCTAGTATGTTGTGACCAACACAACCTGATTCTAGACATGACATCAAATAGGACCGGGCTATGCAGAGACCTGGGATCTTTCTGAGTGTGCAGCAATCCTGTTTAAGACCTTGCAGCCAAAATCCTGCCCTTTTGCCCATGCTTCTGTTCTCACCTCTGGCAGTGCCCAGTGCCTCGTTTACGGGGAGGCTGATGCTGTTCCAAGGTGCTGTGAAATAATGAGAGTTTTTCATTGCCAAAAGTTGGCTGGGTTTAGCCTACTTGCTCCAACTTTCACCTTGTCTTTCATTTTCTCCTCACCCTATGGGCAGCCAGGTGGCTGAATGTAAGCCAGACTAAGGATTTCCTCTTTTCTTTTGAAGGGATGGGTGTTTGGAGATTTATCAGTAGTACAGTTGAATCTCCTCTGTGTAACTAAGAAGGCCCACAGCACATTGCTGGCATGAGCAGCTACTCCAGTGAAGTCCCACGTGAGTTGCCATCTTCCATTCCACATAAAACCACCCTTTACAGTTTTTTGACTTAAAACTGTTATTAGTCACTTGTCCGAAAATGTCAATAATGCAATGATATTCTAGCAAACCTTTTCTGTACTGTCATTTCCTATTAATTGCTTAGAAATAATGACAACGTAATTTGGAACAAGACTGTCACCTTGTCTATGCCATATATAAAATTTTAATACTAAAAGTGGACTGGGTTCATCCTAGACCTAATTAGTTCTTTGGAGAATTTACTTTGTGCAGCAGCCTGTACTGTCCATATTGATGTTAGCATATTATGTAATCAGCTTTAGAAAAGGCAGCAGTCTGAAGGCTGGGTTCTGTGTCCCTGTGCTAAGTCACTACCGAGGAGAGCACTGAAAATCAGCAGAATTTGACTAGAAAATAGAGCACAAATGGCTGGGTTTTGTAAGGGGTTGTAGAACAACTGATTATCTTCAAATCACCATTGTTTGCAAACTGTGCTCTCCAAACATGTTTTTATTGCTATATATATAGCAGAGATTTTACAAAATGAGTTAAGATGTTCCCTTTCACTGTCCAAATTGGGTGGTGAAGTCATGGAACATGCTATTTTGATGATTTGGAACATGCCCCAGGAGTTGATTAAATGATCTCTCTTGCTCTGTACACAAACTGTGCGTTTCCATGCAAACATCAGAAGGGTCAGAGCTGCAAACATGAGCCTGCAGGATCTGCTCTATCTCTGCCTGGCTTTTTACTACCTGTTTAAGTGTATCTTAATAGACAATTACAGCTTGTCAACAGAAATACTCCCCTATAAAACCAAACAGTGGATGAAGTGGAATTGCTACTGTGAACTTCGCGGTAAGATATTTAAGTACCATTTAGCAAGAGAGCTTTTAAAAAATCTAAGACCAATATTTGAGGTTTTGCATTTTCCTTTTAATGAATCATGACCACTCTGCAAGTTCTGGTGCTTGAACAGGCTCTCAAGGTACAAGGAAGAAATTCCTCCCTGGCACAGGTTGCCCAGAGAAGCTGTGGCTGCCCCATCCCTGAAGTGTCCAAGGCCAGGATGGACGGGGCTTGGAGCAACCTGGGATAGTGAAAGGTGTCCCTGCCCACGGCAAGGGATGGAATGAGCTGAGCTTTAAGGTCCCTCCCAACCCAAACCATTCTGTGATTTCACAATCCTGAACAGCATCTGCACCTTGACTTTCGACGCAGAAATTTGCCATCAAAATTGGAAACAGGAAGAAGAAATCAACTGTTGTTTGTTTTTCCTCAAATCCTTGGGAGGCAGGACCCTGATGGAGATCCCACCTGGCACAGGTGAGCAGGGTAGGTAGAGTTTGTCACCTCTTTCCCCACATAGCAGCTCTCCTGCTTAAGTCATTCTGCACTCTGGTTATAAGGTTGTTCTGATGTATTTCTCTTTAGTTTGTTGCTCTAATCTTGTCTACAGGAAACAATGAAATATCTTCTAAGATTAATATATGAGATGAGAAATCCAGTTAGAGCTCACATCCTTCAATCTTTATGGGTAAGAGCCCCTATTACATAATAACTATAGGTGGGAGTAGGCCCTTTTTGATCAATTTGTTCCAGCTCTTGGTTATGAATAGTTCAGGGAACTAAAACAGTGACAGATGAAGGCATAATTCCCAGATCAGAGAAGAATTAGAGATCTGTAGGGTAGAATACAGGTATTTCTTGACGTAGCACCAAACCAGAGATTAACAGCACAATGTAGATTTGACACTTTTATTAACAAAGAACCCATGGGGCTCATTCATTAGTACAAAATACAATCATGTTCCTGTATGTTAAACAGCTTTTTTTATTTTGTCTCTTTTAAACTGTTTCACAGTTATCAAAACAAAGCCCCTGCATATTGAACTTATTATTGTGCAAACAGTAATTATTTTTAAGGATCAATTTCTGCACTAAGCCAAGTGCCAGAGAGCAGAACTTAATCTTGTTTTCACCCCTCCTTTGAAGGGCCATGTGTGCTTCCTAAGAAACACATAATAGTTGACTTTTTTTGCAGCAAACAATCTAAGGCCACAGTTTATCTGCAAAGAATAAAAAACAACTCAAAGAGTTTAGAGAAAAAAAAAAAAAAGCACATCTTTACCCTTCATACTGTTGTTTGCTTGACCATGATTACACCAGGTAGCACACATCACCTATCAGGTATTACAGTCCAAAAAAGCACCTAACGTTCTTTAAGCTAATATTTTAAATTATTACCATGCAAGTTAATAAACAACCCCATTACTTTTCAAGTAACTATAATGGTATCTGTTTAAGGAAAAGATGCTTGTTCCCTTTCCAGATGATGTGAATGAAAATCCTGCATTGATTGTATGGGCAGGCCCTCACTTAAATAAAAAGGCATGAGAGCTACATCTTGAGACTTAAATACTCATTTTTAGAATGTCCTTTCTAAATCATGCACTCAAATTTTGGTTAAAGCTGCATTTGCTATAGAAGACAATACTAAATGTTGCAAATGAAAGGAATAACTGCAGTTTGGAAACGTGAATCTCCACCAGTCTGTCTTTCACACTGATGCAAAAGTGATTTGAGGTGAAGTGCTAGAAATTAGACAATGTAAGGAAGTCATACTAAAAGAAGACTAAAAATATATATCCGTGTATGCCTGTAGAAAAATCCCTGCTTCTTAAGTGAAGGCAGATTTCATAAAAAACCATTCAGACTTTCTTTAAACTGCAGTTATTAATGAAATGAAGGAAACTCAATTACTACTTTTGTAGATATCAGAAAGTACACTGTTTTACCACATGAAGCACCGGGTTTTAACCCCAAACCCTGCTGTAAGACATGGGGAGTATTTCTAGTAGTCCAAAATCCCCTGTAGTTCAAAGACAGGACATGTAAACGTGCATGTTGACAATGCTGTTTTCTGCTCCTGTAAGTGATCTGTTGGTGATCGTTTACTTATCCCAATTGATGGTTGGCAGGAAGCAAACATTCTACTTTTAAATGAAGGCAGCAGAAGGGCAAGTAAATGCTGTGCCTTCACTCTTAGCAGCAACAAACTCTCACTGTTCTAAATGACCTGAGGAAGAAAACATTAAAATATTGCACCGAAACAAAATTAAACAGCAAAAACAAACAAGGAAACACACCAACAAATATAGTATGGATAGCAAATGACCAGTGCAGCCCCTGACAATAGATCTTTAGACAAAAATGCAGGAGTAATGAAAAGCTTTGTGCCATTACCAGAGGACTTTGTTCCCCTGATGTCTGCTTTCACTTCAGTTATAAGCTATGTCTATTCTGGGTATATTTACACCTGTCCCTACACCTCTTATCTCATTCACTAACCACAGAAACCATTTAGGGTCCCTTTTAGAACCTTGAAGTATACTGGAGCTTTAACAAGACTTTTTTTGGTCTCAAATCTGACCGTAAGTAAATATCCAAAACAGAGGTAGGCTTATAAAGGCTTCTGAATAAATAAAATATTGTCCATTTTGCTAAGTATACTTGCTGCTGGCAAAAGGTTTCTCCTTTGCCATGCTTCCCCTTATCATGCTATCCATAGGCTTAAGATGCAGAAGAACTCACAGTAGAAGAGGTTAGAATAATTCCCTTAAGAAATCCCTTGAAAGAAAGCATAGTGCATAAGCTCGTCTCAAAGTTCACTGTTCTGTTTCATACTTGTGTCTTGCATTCAGGAAATGGTTGCCTTCATAATATTGAGTAATAGCCATTCTGTCATCCAGGGTGTCTTCAGGATCACGATGAATGAGGAAATAGTACCACTTGGCAGTCGTGAGAAGGGCAGGTTCCCATCAAATATGAAGTTAAGACTTCACTCCATGTTTCAGCAGCGTTCCTTTTTTGGATGCAGACAGTGCAAAGCTGAAGCCCCTCGAACACTGGAATCTTTTGGAAATGTTTTCTTACCCCACATTCTGTTCTACTACGCAAGTTCTACTACAGAAGTTCTTGACAACACTATGTACGTTCTTCCAGAGTGTTGCAAACAGAATATAAACTCTTTTCTCTTCAGAAGATCCACACATCTCCTCCTTGTACTTTGTGTAGTGTATCCACTTTTTGGAAAACATTCAGTATTTCTTTGATTCATTTTCATTTCAACATTTTCAGGTACTTCTCAAGTATCCCAAGCTTAGCTGCTCTCCTGTTATCCTCTGTGCAGACTAATCCAGCAGGTTCTCTTTTATCACCAAACATGCTCATACCTCCTTCTCCATTTTCCTTTGCCTTTCTTGTACACAGACTGAAGTTTTGATAAAGAAAACTGTTTCCTTTTTAGCTGCACTACCAGCATAAGCAGCAGAAAGATTAAGACATTCATCACAATGATGCTCGTTATGAATCCTCTTCAGAGCATGAATGAAACAGGCTGCATTTCTTCTACATCAGCTGGATGTGGATCAATCTGAGGAGAGAAGAAAGACAACAATTACTGCCTGCAATTCCTGCATTTAGGTATGTGTTTGGGGTTTTTTTTGCCATCTGACAATAAAAACACCACCTGCTATTTATTTTCTTACCTCTGAATAAAGAGGTGGAGGCTGAAACCGGAACTCTTGTATGTAAGCAAAGACAGGACAACACAACTGTTCCTCACACTCAATGGGTGGTGGATAAGCAGGAACATGTCTGGAAAACTCTTCCTCAGACACTACATCAGCATAATTTGGTGGTGCTGAAACACAAGAGATGCTACTGTCAAATTTCAAACTATTCACCCACTCACAGCAAGACAACAGCTGTATTACAGTATATCCAGCACCATGGAAACTGTATTGGAAGTGCACTATACTCATTAATATTGTAACTAAAATTATGTTTTAAGCTTAGGTGATTCAGCAGGAATACAGAGAGTGCTGTGCTTTTAGGACAACTCCAGCAGCAACCCTGTGTTGTATCAAGATATATTCAGTAATGAGTAGAATATTCCCACTATCAGAAGTTAGCTATTTCAGTCAGATGGGGTAAAGAGAGATTTCAGAAAGGCTGGAGTTAGGATAACCTCACCAATCCTTTTGGATCTCGATTTAAGACTTCTCATGAGTCATACTTCCATGGCCTACATCCCTGGCAGTGCCCTTAAACTGGCACTGCACCCATCTGCTGCAGACAGGGCTGTGCTGGATTAGAGAGAGTTCAATATGTATTTATTACCTTCAGGGTGTTCAGGCATGGTCAATGCCAGCCAACTCATATCCATACTAAACTGGCTGGTAATGCTGGAGTTTCTGCTTGAAAATCCAATACATGGAATAGTGCCAATCACCAGAGGCATTTCAATCATCAATTTCTTAGCACCAGGAATATGGATATACACCTATGTGACAACCCCCAAACAAAAGAAAAAAACATCATGAGACCCCATTGAACGCTGCTCTTAAAAGATGCCCTACTCTCTACACTGCAAGTTATTTAAAAATTAAGAGCTTTGTCATCCCAGATATGTTTAGCTAATACCCTGGCAGCTCTCCTTATTTTTCAGCAGCTTCCTTCTGTCTGTAACTTGTCTCTAGGTGACATTAAAAAATAAAACCATCTTGACAAACATAATTATGCACTTGACTTTCAGTCTTATCTTCCCATTTCTGGAAAGAATCACTTGAAGAACCCATTCAGCTTGAAATGCTTTCTCAAAATAATCTCTGCATGTCTGAAACTAAGCTGCATCTTCCTCAGAAGCATTTTTCCTTTTTCCACATTATTCCTGTCTTTCCATCTCAGAATCTCCTCATGACCTTCAGTCTCTCATGTATATGGTTTATGATATTTATTTTTCATAGAGTCATAGAATGGGTTTGGGTTAGAAGGGACCTTAAAGATCATCTAGTTCCAACCCCTCAGCCAATGGCTGGGACACCTTTCCCTAGATTTATATTTATTGTCATTCCCAAATTGAAAATGTAAGAGCTACTCAGTAAGTTCTTCTGTTCCCAACTGAATGCAGTATCTTAAGTATGCACATTTGAAAACCCAATACTTACAGCTAATGAATATTCTACTCTAATAATGCAGCAGTCAAGTATAGATGGGGATACAGGTGGGATTTTCAGAGTTTTCCCATTCCAGGTATCTGTACTCCCAGAGGCAATGTGGTTTCCTCGGACATTGGCAACCATCTGACGGAAGGTTTTGGTCTTCCCACTGGCCAGGTAAGTTTGTGTTTGGAAAATGGCAGCTTTTGGAACAATCAAACGAGAAGAGCAGTTCTCAATTTCTGCATAGATTGGGATGGCTTCCCCTTAGAGACAGAAAAAGTCCAATGAATAATTTGTATTTACCAGCTTTCCTCTGGGAGTATCAAAGCACGTTACACAGCACGTACATCATCTGCACTGTTATGAGAACAATACTCGGTAAGTTTCCTCAAGCCAGTTTATTTTTTTCAGAGTGGTATCCAGGCAGAATTATAGCCACCTACTACATTTTACGCATAAACAATGATTCATTTTGAAACGTTAAGCATCGTATGAACAAGCCATAGAAGCTCTATTTGCAAATTACACCCCAATCTTCCTTTTATGTATTACTAAATTAATTTCAGGATGTTTTCTTTTATTTCCTCAATGTATCTAATATTATCAAGATGAAAGAGAAGCTGCTAAAGCTCATTCTTACAAAAGTGTAAACCTATGCAAATATGATGTAACAACCTAATTACATCCCCAATTAAGTATTTTATCCCAAATAAAAACATTTTGTTTTTGTTTACACTCACATGTACATGGATTTTCCATAAGATTATTAACAGGACTTCCTGTCAATTTATATTCCCAAGGGGAAAGATAAGATGATTTTTTAAAAAAATTGAATTAATACAGATCTTAATTCTATTAAACAAACTATTCTTTGAACTGAAAAAGTGTTGGCTTCACCAAGATTAAAGAAAAAAAACCAACCTATTAGATGCTTAATATGTACATTTTTAAGGTAACTACTCTTACCATTACAGTATCCCTTCCTCTCAATTTTGGCACTGAGAGACACTGGCCCAGAGGTGAAAAACCAACAGCCGACCATCTTCTCCTGACTTCTTAGAACAGGTGTCTATAAAATATAGAATATTTTTCATTTTATGGGATAAAGCTCTCAATCACTTGCAGTTTAGTGTTATGCATATCAGCCATTGCAGTCCAGCTCTAAAACCCGTTTCATCTGAATCCCTGAAGTGCTCAGTGGAACTGTAGTTTTGCCACCACGTGAAATGGAACCAAGGTTTGGGAATCCGAACATTTCTGCTTTGAAATCCCAGTCTGCATTTAGACTGTATAGACTAAGTAACACAGACCAGTGTGTCTTTGCATGTGCTTTGTTTTCAAAATTAACTTTTTAAAGGTCTCACAGAGTACTGTGGTGTTTATCCCCACGTTCCTCAGTGCAGAAGAATGCAGAATTATTTCACCTACAAACAACTAACAGTTAAGCAGGTAAACTGTTTTCATCTTTGTATCCTTAAGCAAGGATAAATGTATGTATACACTCAGCTAAAGGGATGCACCTTCATTATTTACAAGCCACACGACCCCCCAAAAATTTAGGGGCATGATAAAAACCATCTTATTTATTCAAGGACTGTCACATTAGATGACATTTACACTGCCCGTAATGTTTTCATTAGAATAAACTCACAAGCACACATGTCAAGGGTCCAAGCCAGGATCAAAGTTACTCAAAATGATTTACTGGGCAGTAGCACCCAGTCAATAACAGAACGAAAATTGGTTCTGTATTTTCTTTATTGTAATGAAAAAACTTTGTTGTTTTTCACTTTTGGTGGTAGCCCTGGAATCCATTAGGACTGGCACTGCCTTCCTGATGTGCCCCCACAGGCCCCTCCTGCACAGTAACTTATGGTCTGCTCTGTCCTTACAGAAATGTAGGTATGATGCCTTCAAACTCCTAACTACTGAATATAAAGGCTATTCTGCTTAGAGATGTCACTGCCAAAATACCCTAAGTTCTCTCTAGAATGGATTAAAATGTAAGCATGTAATGAGGGGGAAAAAAAGCCTGCTCAAAACATCTCTTAGCTACGTTCACGTCATGATGTTAAAATTATCCCACTATTTTAAATAAAATAGAAATTACTCATTCATATTTAAATGAATAACCATTTAGATCCAGTTGCTATCATGAAAGTGCAAGGTATAATTTTATATTATTTTCATAATATGGGTTGAGATAAAAGAATCCAGCTCATTAGCTTCCATCTTGCCTATTTTCTCATTACTTGATGCCTGATCTTTCTTATTACTCTAAAGTATTTCCAGTGATTATTAAAAACTCAATGCTTTAATGTGGCCAAATCTGTCATAGGGAAATAACTGAAAGGATCTCTGGAGCAGCTGCGTGCACACACTTCATGTTAGAAAACGACATGCAAAATGCAGGGATACGTAACATAATGGCCAGAGCCTAAATGACAGGCTGGGCATGATTAATACTCTTCTCTAATTACTGTTCCTCAACCTACTATTATTGTAGAGTTTAGGACACTGCAGCCCTATGAATGTAGTTGCTCTGGTAAGAGTAACTACTCTACACTCATGCATTACTGTTATTAAGCCTTATTTATGCATCTGAAGCCTGCCTAACTTTTTGGCACGAGCATCTCTGCCAGCAGGGATGTAATCAATGGTATTAAAAAAGCCACTGTGTTTGTTATTCACACAACCTAAGATCATCTATTTATAGAGAAAAGCTTAGGGAGCTTATATGCTTTCAGAAGTCAGAAAATGACGCTCTGGAATAACTGGGAAGGGTTATGGCTGGATGTGAATGCTGCTTGGAAATGGTTTATTGGCAGCTGGCTTTACAGGGGAGAGGAGGAGTGGGGGACCCTCTTACCAAGAGAGCTGGTGAGCTGACGTCGATATGGCTGATGACCTGGAGCTCTGTCTGCACGCTCTGGTCAGGTACTGCAGGCCTCTCCAGAACTGCTTTCACAAAGTACTGAATACTGCCGTACTTCCCAGTAAAAGAGGTCACCAGAGGTCTGAAACAAGCAGTCATAAAACCATTACCCCCAATTAATAATTCAGCTCCAAACATTAACACTTCCTGTGTACATAAACGTGTCCCAATTTACAGCTTGTACTTTTAGGGCCTTGGGGAAGTTAAAGCAAACAAGGCCTATCTACGCAGCACTTGATTAAGACAAATACATAAAGCTGATACTAAAAAAAACACAAGTCAAATTACATTAAGGTAATGTTCCAATATAAGCAGCATCCAGTACAATCCCTTCAGGTTGGATTATTTAACTTACTCTTGAGGGAGCTGAAAGCTGAATGGAAATTCATGTCTTCCATCCAGAAGAACTAAGTTTTCCTCACCTGTTGGATAAGAATGAATAGTATGTTTCAGTTATTCCAGAAATAGAACAAAGCAGACACTTTTATAAGATATTTATGTATAAAACCACCCAGATGCACCAAGTTTTTATTGATCCCAGTGGGTTCTGGACTGCAGCCCGTGCTTTATTTATGCTGTGATGTGATTTCAATGAAAAACAAGAATCAAGGAAACATGGGAGACCTTGAGATTCAGTTCAGGACTCTGGCCAATTTCTAATCCAAAATGGCTTCTGCAAAGCATAAAGTAAGTTTCTTTACAGCAGGACCGCAATTAATCTACTTTTCCAATTAACAATTAAACTAACTTCTGTGCTGAAAAAACTGCAATTTAGGGTCAGCATGAAGAAATACTATAAATATACGAGCTCCCAATTTATTCATATAGAGCCTACTGTTACACAATTTTCAAGGCCTAAATCTACCTTCCCTACAGAGCAGCCTGAGCTGCGTGTCACCCTTACAGAACAAAATGTCGTTGTTCTGTCTTTAATTTTTCAAGGCTACCAGAGTGCTGCAGTGTCTGAGTGACAGAGCTCCGCAACAGCGAGCTTCCTCTGCCTCCTCAACCCATTGGATGAGCCTGACTGCTTCCAGGGTCTTCCACGGCAGCTTCCCAGCAGCTGCTTCTGCAGCACAACCAGCGCGGAAGGGCCCCATGGAATTCACAGAAGGGCCGAACCTCTGCAGAAAATCCAGACAGCGTAGGGAATCGAGCTGCGGATTTTATTCCAGCCCCGTTCCGCGTTTTTCAGCCCCCGTACAAGGAATCGCGCGGCCACTATTGAGGCAGTGGCAGCTTCCCCGGGCACCCGGCTGAACGCGGTGGCAGCGCTGTCCTGCCGGTGCCCCGGCACCCGCGGTCGGTGCG
>VWZW01007541.1:1205614-1248646 GCA_013397115.1 Edolisoma coerulescens
GGCGGGGCCAGAGTTCAGGGGCGGGGCCGGGGCCATCACCCATCATCCCCATCACGCAGCGCGGTTCCCGCTCTGGGTGAGGAGTCCAAAGGTGGCAGCGCCTCGGGGGTCCTGTCCCTCGCTGTGCCACTTGCTCTGGTCACTGCCTGCCAGCGCTGTAGGAAAGCCATGTGCCCTTGGTGACCCCGCGCTGAGGGGAAACCTTGTCTCTCGGTGTCCCTCGGGTGCTGTCGTGGGAGGCAGCGCTGTGCTGGGTCGGTCTCGGCCTCTCCCGCTGACAGCGGGGCTGGCTGGGGCTTTTAAATATGGAAAAACGATGTGGTGCTGCTGTTACCCCCAAACTTTGCCTGGAGGTTACCTCGGGTTACCTGCCTATGCGAAACCCTTTCTCGCCCCACTGTGGAACAGGAGCTGGAGGGGTTCAGCTGTAAATGAGCAGTCCTGGACAGCGTGGAAACCTCGTGTCCACATAAATGCTGTGCGTTTCTGCACCTTGTAAAGCACGAAACGGCCTGGTTCAAGAACTTGCTCCTAAAACCCTGCTTTGTACCTGGGCAGCGAAATGGGTGCACCCTGCTGCGTGCTGTCACACCTGAGCACACCATCCGTAGGTAACACTTGGAAGATTGATCCACAAGAATAAATGCAAAGTTTTGCTGTGATGTTTAGAAATAGAAGCTTAGGAAACCCCAGCAAACAGTGGAAGAGTGGTGAATATATCTGAGTCGAATGGGTGGGCGCGGCCAGAATCATCATTCCGATAGTGGTGAGGCTGCGACAGCTCCGCGCCCATCTCCCGCCAACCCAAGACGTGCCGCAAACCAAAACGCTTTGATTCTACTAAATACACACTGCAGTTAATGCTGTTCTTGGCCTTGTTGTGTTTTATGCTGGCCCGAGCTGGCAGCAGTGCATCTTCCAGGAGGTGTGTGCGGTGGATGACCTGCCGGCAGTTCCACGGGTGACCAAGGACTCATCCCCCGGCCCGAGTCACCTGCCTGCTGGAAGCTTCTCCCAGCTGCGTCTTCCTGCGTTCCTCCGTCCCTCTGGGGCGCTGCAAAACACCGGCCTGGTGCTTCCCAGCTGACTCAGTTAATTACTGAAATTAGCAAAACTTGGCTTCCCCACTCAGAGCCTTGGCTTTTAAATAACCCGTGAGATAACTCCAGGCTTCCTCAGAAGCCCTGCGTGTCCCGTGAAATGTAGCCTCACGTTTAGAGTTCCTTCTGGGGGAAGCACCTGTCCTTGCCAAGAGCCAGGTAGGACTTTGGAACACCTTTGTTGGCTGCAGGTTCACACGCACATCCGTGTTAATCAATAGTGACCTGGGGAAAAGGAGTGTGGTTACAGAGGATGTGAATTCATGGGCTTTATTTCAACATTTGGCCATGTATTCCCCAGCTCGTGATGAAAATTATGTACAGAAAATAACTGTGTTATGATGATGGTTGATTGACTATTTAAAAAACTGTTGGCTATTCACATCCCTTTGTATATTTGCAATAATTCTTCATAGAAACTGCAAACGTTGCATTGTAGTTGGGAATTGTGGTGTATAAAATCGTGCTATTTTGGTATTTTTTTCAGTTCAATTAATCTCAGACACGACTAGTTTTGCATAAATCTGTACCTTGTATGCAGTTTTTCACACTGACAAGTATCAGGCTGGTTTTGTAGTCAGCCAAGAGACCATGCTTGGATGTGCAGCCTGAATTTTTGCTTATTTGATGAATCTCATTAGGTACAATGTGTGTGTGTGCAGACTGATTTTGAGAGTATGATACAAAGGGAAAAAAAAAAAATCCAAATCCCACAACTCCCTTTTTTCCTACATGAATTAGATCCTGTATAAAAGTAATTAATTCTCTTATGGGTTTATGAGACCATTCAAACGTTGCCTCCCTTTTATTCTTTGCAAGTGCAAATGAGCTAGATAGGGAAATGAATAAACACGGCAAATTGCTTATGAAACAAAACATTACCCAGAATTAGAGAGAGCTGGGAGGCTTCAGTAACTTGAGCAATTAGCCTGTAGAGGACACAGTTAATAGGAACATTCTGTCACAGTCAGGTGATACTTGTTCCAGATGTTTTTTTGCCCTTTAATATATCTTTTTTTTTTCAAGCAAGATTCAAAAGCCAGAACTTGTTATAATTATTATGGAGCAATTGGTTTTCTTACCTACCCATCTTTTTGGTGTTTGAGGCATTTTAACTGACCCACACAGTGACGTTGTAGCATGAATGGTGGAAACCACCACATGACTATTTTAGTCTCTGACAAGCCAGAAGGAAGGAAGAGGAGATGAACACTTACAGTGTGGGTGTTTGTGTGTGACTGGTTATCTGAGTGTGGGAGTTGGTGTGAAAGAGCAAGAGATATATTAACATGCTTGATTATATTTTCATTCCACTTATTTTTTCCATTTTATTCAGGCCTCTGTAAGAAAAAGCTGCCTGAACAAGTTAAAATAATACAAAAATTAGCCTGTAAGACTAAAGAATGCACAAAGAAAGGTCGTATTGGAGAGTATTCACAATGCTGTGAACAGCTCTAGCAATAATCACAGACTCATCATGAAGGGAAAGGAACTAGGAGAACATCTTCTACAGTCGCTGGTAATGTCGTGGCTCTGCTGGTTAATTTAGAAATGACTGCTGTGGTCAGGTCACTGAATTTAGATGGATAGTTTCTACATGCAGTAATTGTATTTTAACTCATTTCAGTGCACATGTTGAAAATAGGGCTATCAGGGTTTGAACCTGCCAGAAGAGTTTTGGAAAGTACGGAATCAATTCCAACTTTCCACAGCGGGAAGGACACGTGATATGTAAATAAACTCTTTTTTTAGGTGGAAGATATAAGATAAGAAATGGTCTCAGTAACAGCTTCCTCTGCCAAGAAGGTTTCTGTTTTTCAAGAATCCAAGCTGTAACTGGGAAGGAAGTGAGAAACTTGATGAGTATTTGCTGTCCTCTTCCTGCTCGAAGGGAGCTGAGACACAGCTCTTCATCATGAGTCAGGCACCAGGAGTTTGCCAACTAAGCCTTTCTGTTCTTAATCAATAGCCTGGCAGTTTAGAGAGTGAAGAGCTATTTCTGCTACTGGAGGAGGACTTGGGGAAGTGTTTATGAGAGCTGCTAACAGCTAATTTACAAATTGGAGTTCTTATTTGATTTTGAGATTGTTGTGCTGTAACATCCATTCAAGCGTCTTTCTTAGCCAGTACCAAACACAACGCGCAAAAACCCAGTGTCTGAGCTGCAGCTGAGTTCAGTGGAAGAGCCATGAGACAGGATGTGTGCGAGTGAACAGTGTGCAAACCCCATCCTGACTTTTCTGCATGGGAGGGGGGATTTGTCCGTTTACCTCGTCCTTTATCTGCAAAGAATTTCGACTATCTCAGCAGCTTTGACAGATGTTAGGAAGCAGTTGGCTGAGAGCAATGTTTACCCCTGAAAGCAGATATTACAGGCTCTGGAGTTCCACAAAACCCCTCAGAATGTGAGGGTTTTCTGTCCCAGATACCCAGAAATCCTTTCTGGAGTTGTTTATGGAGTCAGGACAGGGAGAGATGAGAGACAATTCCTTTCTTTCCCTAGTTCCTGGCCTTTTACCAGCAAGTTCCTTTATCAGCACTGTGCCAGAAATGCAGCCCTGAGTGGAGCATGAATTCTCCCAATCAGCACGAGGAGGCGACGAATGGGTGCTGGTGACACTTGCTGTCATGGACAGTCTTTTATTGCTTTTATTCTATTACCAGTAATTGAAAGGTCAGCCAAATTTTTCTTAGACAATTAAGTGACATTTACAGAGCAGAGATTGAGAGCAGCCAGAGATGCTTTTCCAAGTGCTGCTGCCCAGCTAGTCTGATATGTCACTACAGCCAGTGTGTAAAACACCAGGAAGGATGTTTTTAAGGGTTATGCTGTATGTGAGAAAAGCAAATACTGAGATACTGGCCCAGGAACCTGAGGGTTTTATTTGTGCAGGTGTTAGTTCACACAGCCCAGTCTGACAAAGCATAATTGCCTTGAAGGCCAAAAGACCAATCTTAATTCAAGGTTATGTCTGGAAAATGGAAAATCACAAATGAGAATAGAGCCACCCATGTAGAAATCTGAGGCAGAGGAAGGACAGAGTAGGTTGCACGAGGCTGCTGACAGAGAACCAAACCATCAGGGCTCATGCACTGAGTCATTGGCTCACACGAGTGCCACGTATCCCATCCTCACCTTCCCAGGGCTGGGAGAGGTATGGCTCATCCCTGCCTCCAGAGGCTGGGGCCGAGGGAAAGGTGGTGGTGCAGACGGCAGAGGATCCTTTCTGCTTCCAGTGGCAGCGCAGAGCCAGGACCTTCTCTGTCACCTCATGAAGTGGCAGCACCAAGCAGGCCCACAGGACAAAGGTCCCCAGTGCACTAGGATTGCATCCCAGCACGTGATAGACCATCATGTTGTTTCATGCACTGGTAAAGAAAACACTTGAGTGACTTGTTGTTTACTTAAATATTTATATAGTGATTCAGAGTGCAGGATCTGTTACAGCTCGTTCCTGCACATAAAAGTGATCTAAATCCAGCACTCAGCTGGGCAGCAGAGGACTGCTCCAGGGTGGTTTTGGATGTTTACAGCTGCTACAGGCTTTGCAAGGAGTGTGAATAGAGAAAAATAATGGATGTGGTTAGAACTTCTCTTCATCCTGCTGTCCCCTGAGGACAGAAAGATTTATTGGAGTTGTGGCTCCTGCACAATTAGAGCGGCCTTCTGGAAGTGCTCCTCTGGAGGAAGAGCTTCCTACAATTGTATCATGTACCCCTCTGCATTTTGGTGACATCAAAGCGAGGTGGTCAGGAATATTCCTATAAATATCTGACACGGAGAGAGGATACAAATTTCTGTTGTTGAATCAACTCTTAAACAGCAGCTGCATTATTCATGTATGGATGGTGGTTTGGTGTTCCAGCTCAAGGGAATGAAGCCAGAAAGGGAAAGGAGAATTAACAGATTCATTTGGGTTCTTAGTTATGTGCTGCTTTAGCTGGTTCCTATGGTACTATGGGCTGTAATTTGAGGGTTTGAGGTCTTTGTGAAGTGCTTTTTTGAAAAAAATTAAACTGAAAAAATTTGAACTCGGGATGAACCTGAATCTCATACCAGGAAACCTCACACTAAAGGGAAATGCATGCCTGGATCTGAACTCACCTTTTGGCCGAGCATTCCTGTAAACAGGAACGTGAGCCTTGTGGTGCCACTTCAGCCTTACGAGTTCACACCAAGTAAGGACGTGGATCATAACTCTGAGAAAACACAGGTGGCACATCCAGAATCTTTGTAAAGGTTGTCCCAAGTGAGATATTTACTGGAAGCATCTGGGTGAAGCCGTCACTTTTGTGACATGGTTCAGCAACACAGCAATTGCAGATGCAGAGGTGCTCCACATGAAGCCTTTTTTTCACAACCTGGGCTGTTGTTGTTGCCCAGGCTTAGGAAAGGTATTACCTCAGCAGGAAATGGAGATAATGGAATGCTTTATGCCAAAAGGGAATGTAGAGTAAGAGCTACAATGGATGGAAAGTGGAGTCAGCAGCCTGAGATAACACGAGTGATGGGCAGGACAGGGCCTGGGATCACAGTGGAGCTTTGCTGATGGGAATGTGTGCTTTTACTTGGAACAGGGTTATTTGGCTTTTGCTGCTATTTCAGCATGATTTGAGGTATAGACACAGTGTGATTCTGTCCTTAAGATGTGTGTGTTGTCAGATGCCTCTGCCTGATGCCAGACTGTGGGATATTAAGAGAGAAAGGGTGATGTTAGGAAAGTTGTACAAATGCATTCAGATGCTGAACCTCCTATGCCTGGAGTAGCCAAAGTTGCTCCAGGATGTGGAACCTTTTCCTTCATAAGACTGTGGGAGGGTTTGGAGTTTCATAGTAACTGCTCAGAGTTAAGTCCATCTAGTCAAGATAACCCAGGATAACAAGCTGCTACTGCTACTACAAGTTTTCCTTGCATGCTTTTTCTCAAGCTTGAAGCCCAAGACAGCATTTTAGCCATTATAAGCAGTGCTTAGCACAGGAGAGGAACAAGTGAAAGCAGGGCACTGTCACTGATGAGGGGTGTGGAGAGGGAAATTAACCCTGGATAGTAGAAGGCAGAAAAGCATGGCTACCCCAAAACAATCCAACTTTTTAGCAACCTTTCCCTTAAATTTGGTGACCAGAATAATCTTGGACCCATAAGCAAGGCATGTCATTGGATGAACCAAGGATATTCTCAGTGTCCAAAAGAGGACATGGAGCTCCTGGCTCCAGTGCTTTGGAAGGAGGTAGAACACCCCCAGCGATGGAAGCTGACTGACACATCTGGGGGGAAAAGTCCTCTTACATTTATGGCCAAACAGCTGATGCTGCAAGGCACGAAATCTGATTGTAATGATTGTCTTAGGGTAGAGCTGTACCTTCCATGAGCGTGTCCCGTGATGGAAGGGAAACTGAATCTCTCTCAAATAACTTCATTGGCCCTGTGGAGACCAGGACTTTTTGAGTCACATCTTGCTCTCCCTTCATGTGCTTACAAGCAAAGACTCTCACAAACACTGGAGTAGAGCAATCTAGAAAGATATGGGATCTTGCCATAAAGGTGCCAAGATGTGGCAGCAGGTTCTCTCTAGTCCCTTCTGTTGTTTTTCATCTTACTTCAAGGCAATGGTGTCTTAATTCAAGGTAGAAATTAGTGTTTTCTAAATAGTAAATTTTTTTTTTTTGCTACTTTGTATGAGGTTGAATCCTTCCCATTACAGATTTTTTCTAGATGCTTATCAAGAGTTATCACCCTCTCAACCTTTCTTTTGGTAAGCTGAAGAACTGGAATCTTTTATGCCTCATATCATGAGGCCCATTTCCCAAAACCCAGGAGTCTGTGCTTAAACTGGTGGCTTTTTAAAACAGCTAGTGGTTTACCCACATTTAAAAATACTTCAACATTTCTTGGAGAAATTTGTCAGTAACCAGTTCAAGCTGTGATTAAAACAGAAATTGAAAAGCCAAACTTGTCATGGCTCATTAGGCCTGTATTTCCTTTTAAAGTAAAGTACACAACATATCCTTAGATGTAAGAAAAGGTTGGGACTTTATAATTTCAGTTATTGCATGCATCTGTGTGTTACAGCCATGCATCTGTGTGTTATAGCCATGCAGCTATACATATATGCATAAATATAAAAGAAAAAGCACATCAAACTCACTTGCCATGGTAACTGTTGTTGTCGAAGCCACCAGTGGTCAGCTGGCTGTGAAAAGCCTGAGAAATAAGAAGACACCATTAATACTGTTCATTTTTAGACATGCACACAATGAAGAAGCTATTTTTACAGTTTCTTCTGAAATATGAAATATTAGGCATTGTCAGAGCCAGGATACAGGGCTAGGTGGACTTTTAACTGCCTGCTGCTGTGATTCTTATCTTCCTCCATGGAGTGAATTAGAATTCTTTGGATCAATGAATGTACACAGGCTTTTCTTGTATCATAATAACATTACACATCCTCTTGTCATTATAGCACACCAGAAGATTATTTTCAATGATAATGACAAGATCACGTCAATCACAGGACTTTTGTCATAGGAATTTGCTTCTTATTATATCTTTCATGTGGCAAATTTTCCCCTTTCTTCATCATTAATTACTACTCAGAAGTTGGGAGCAAAAATGTTCCAAATTTTAAAAAGTGAAAATGTCTAACTTGTGCTGCCACCAATGCTTTAAGTTATACAGGCATTAACTTCTGCTGTGCATCCATGATTATCAAAATGGCATAGGCAAAGCCTACATTTTGTTCTGCTTAAGTATCTGCAGAGATCACAGCTTTTCTCTGATAGACACTATTGTTGGAAAACATTAGTATGCGCTACCTGTGTTTTCCCGTGTTCAAAGGACGCAGTCACAGAGCACTTCATTTGTTTTACCAAGAGCTCAGTAAATGCTGCACTGTTGCCATTCTGTAAAGAATGTATTTTCATGTAGAGGCATTATCATTAACAGATTCTTTTCAAATTCCGGGAAGAGTGTGATCATTTTATTTGGCATAATGAAGTCTGAGCACTTATAAAATTTGATTGTTTTAAGGCCTTTAATTTCCCTCCACGCTTCATTATTTTTAACTCAGTTAGGTTCACTGGAAATTTCTTCTGTTTATACAAGTTCTCCCAGGCCCAATGTTCAAACGTGGGCTAGGTGTGTAACTCATGGGGACAGTGACTGTTGGTATCCACAGGATCTGGAAAATAGAGAAATGGATGACAGGAGATGCCGACTGTAAAACAACCGCACCAAGAAGTTAATTACAAAGAGCAAAGATTTAGTTCAAATGCTGAGGGAGCAACTGACTTGAGGAGACTGAAGTTAGGCAATCTGGATCCTCTTAGTGTCTCTGGAGAAAAAAGGAGCATTTTTAGATACCTTTGAGACACTGCCATGGATTTAGAAATCAATCTCGCTCTAAAATTTTTAGGAAGTTACTTCACATTTTTGACTTTGAGGGATAAAAGTCTGCCTGAAAGTCAGTAGGATTTTGGTGCTGAGTTGGGAAGATGCTTTAGAAATGGGGCTGGTTATCACCACCATCACATTTTCATTCTTTGTTTTAGTCATTCTGTATATTTTGCTAGACACTATTTGTCCTTCAAATGAAGAACCTATTTAAAATTAATGATAATTGATTAGTTGCTTCTAAGTCTTCACTTGTCATACTTTGCTGATCTGTAAAACTTCCTAAGAAAAATGGTGTCATAATTGCAACACTGTGCACCTTGACATTAAGCGTGTATTTCACTCATGGCCAATTTAAAAATCAAAATAGAAACTTTGTAATAATCTCCCTTTACAGTTTGGGTTATGAGAAGCTGAGAATTCCCTTAGGCTTGATTGATAAAACATGGCATTTATCCTATTCCTAGGATGATGTTCAGCAAACTTTATGACGGAGGGAAACAGCTGGTAAAGTGGGTTCACAGAAAGGTGAAGGTAATATAGACATAAAAAACAAGAGGATAATGATTTTAAAAGGGATAATAGTTGTAATAACACCATTAACCTTTTGCTTCAAATTATTGAATGTGTGGTCTCTTCCGCAGGCTAATCAAAGGTTTGCATTAACCACGATGCAAGAGGAAGTGGCAATATACAACCTGAGGTGATTTTTCTCCCTTTTCCTATTATTCATGATCAAACCCTTCATGAAAAAAAGAAAGAGAGAAAAATGACCCTTTGGCCGTTGAAGACCCCTTCTAATTTTGAGTTGAAACTGACTTGCTTTCAGAAGGAGCAAACTTCAGCCACCCTCTTGCTTTGTAAGAGGTGGATTTTGCCAGGGAAAAAAAGAAAGAAAAATAAATATTAGTTGTTATAGATACGTAGATATTATAGCCTGAGTTGTGAACAGGTAGCCAAGTGTTACAGGGCAGATTGTTGGCAAGAGTGAGCCCTGACCTATTGGGGGTATCACAGGGAGGGGATCAGCAGCAGAAGCCCCCCCTTGGAGCAGATACATCTCTTCCACAGCAGCACAGGCAGGTCACTGCAGAGGTCAGATGTCACCCTGTCTGGGCCACTTCTGCTGTCTAAAGAGCAAATTCAGCCTGGAACAGAGCAAAAGTGCCCTTTTTATTTCCCTGTTCTGTGCACATGGTGTTGGCTACCAGAGGCAGACTCTGCTTTGACAGTTTACCCACATGCAAAGAGGCAAATGCATTGATGGTGGAAAACTGCTACAGATGATGGAAAGGCTCATGGTGACTTGATGGAATTGTTCAGGAGTTTGTCCAGTTGGACAAATCTGTTCCATCATACAATTTTCCCAGATGGTGATCCTCATTGTTCACTTAAGGCATCTCAACAGGTTGCCCAGACAATCTGTGGCTGCCTCATCCCTGGTAGTGTCCAAGGCCAGGTATGGATGGGGCTCGGAGCAACCTGGTCTAGTGCAAGGTGTCCCTGCCCCTGTCAGCGAGGCTGGAGCAAGATGCTCTCTAAGGTCCCTGGAGCCCAAACCATTCTATGGTTCTATGATTCTGTGTGCAGTCAGTGGAGAGAGAACCTCCTGAGAGAGACACCCAACACAAGGTTGTCTGACTGGCCCATGATGTGTCGTGTCTATCTAATATGAAAGGAAGAAGTGTAAAAGGAAGTTTGCACCGTTCCTGGCTGACAAAACCCTGTAGCATTAACAGCCCTGTTCTGTGCAATCAGAAACGGTGAAAGACTTCAGGAGCAACGAGCTCTGAATTTGAATTAACCAGATTGAATTTAAAATCAACAAGCTGAAAGGGTTTGAGATAAGAAGTCAGAACATTCAGAGGAAATGAGAACTGTTCTGGGAACTAAAGGTGAGAGAAACACTAAGTCACATAAAAAATATTCCACAAGAACAGAGACACCTTTTCTTTTTCTGGACACCTTTTCTTAGAAGCTGTCTATAATCAGTAACCTTTCCCAGGCACTTTCCCAGGCTGTTTTTAGTAGCTGAATCCTTTGTTTCAAAACCACCCATTGATTCAGTGCCCTAAGTGAGAAGTAATTAAGGTGGACAGAAATCTTGCCTGCTGTATGGATGTATGACGTGTAGGAGACAGAGGCAGAGAAGGGGTGAATGAATTTTTCAAGCTATCTCTGACAACACGTGTGAGTCTGTGTAGAGTATCACGAAATACACGTGTGTGGAGATGTGCAGCTCTTGATCAAATTTCTGTCTATTGATCTCTTTATTTCCATACACACACATGCTGATGTACATACGTGTGAGTTCCTGAAACATAATGAACTCTTTAGGCAGTACTTTGTCAGAATATCATTTAAACAGTTACATCCTTTTAATGCACAGTAGTTTAAGCAAACTCCAAGGTTCTTACTCAGCAATAAACCTATTAAATCATCTTAAATACCATGTCATAATGACAATTTGATGCCACCAGATGTGGCACTAGGGATTTTTTTTTTCCTTTAAATGCTTTCCTGGAGATACAGCTTCCTGAATTTTAAATTCTCTTGCCTGTTTGCACAGCTGTTAGATCCCAGAGCTCTGCCATCTTTTTGCCTTGCATCAGTTATTCACTAAATCATGTGTGGCATGACTACAAACTCACTGCATCTAAAGCGTTTAGGCTCATAACCACTTCACCCTCGTAAAGGCTGAATGGGAGAGGGTTTGGGCATTAAATTCTGAGAGCAGTATCCACTCCAGCTGTGGAGCTTCCTTCTGGGGAGTTTTCAGAGATGCAAGCACAAGAATACCCTTCACACACTGCTTTCGACTGGCAACTTATCCTCTTGGATCTGTGGAAAATAGAGATGCCTGGTCACTTTCCTGTCTTTTCTCACCTTGTTAGCCAAAGGGCAACCAGATGGGTAGTCCAGCACCACTTCTACCTGAGGGAGACTTGGGAAAGGGACACGTTAGCAGGATACAGAGGAGTCCAAAAAACCCTCTCACAAATAAATGTTATTTCATACCATGTGTGTTTAAATAGTAGAGCAGGTCATGGGAGGCTATGGAGAAACTGAGGCAAACAACAGAAATACGTTAAATGAGGAGCAGAGGGAGGGGAGGGAAGATGATCTCCTGACCACGAAATGTGGTCATCCAGAAGCAGCTCGTAATCCAAGAAGTCCGTGATTTCTGATTGATGGAAAGCAGGAGACCATCTCATGAGCTGGCTGCTGATTTACCTGTCAGTATCACTGGAGCCATCAAAGACGGGTCACGGGGTCTTTGCTCCAACCCGTGTGGGGGGACCGTGTTGGTTTTTGTTGTGCTGTGAGTTTGTGTGGGTGAGTGCTGCAGGAGCTAAGGTGGCCTCGCCCCTCTGAGACCTCATGTTAGACATGAATTTTCCTCTAAAAAAGGCAGTGGGAGAGACCAACCGAGACACACTGAGGATGTTGGCAAGGATTTGAAGTGAGGTTGTGAGTTTTGCACAATTAGATCATACTAATAAGTGTGACCACGTCTGAGGTGCAAGTGTTGATGGTGGGATTTGGAGCTTCTCTTGTGTGGGTCAAAATCACGATCTGTGACCCCAGGGGATCGCTGGGGCATTTCCTGAGAGTCAGGAAGATGGCACAAGACACTGAAAGTCTGGAGGTCACAAACACCTACTGAGCCAGAGTGTGATTAGGTGTCATTGCAATCCCAATCTTTTACCAGTGCTGAAGGATTATTAAATCCTGATTTAGTGTGAACTAGAAATACTCCTGAAAAGGCTGATTCTGAAGGATTACCCTTGCCTTGCATGGAATCTTGGTTTGATTTGCTGTTCGGCTTCATGGCTGGCACACGAGTGTTTGAGCAGCTCAGTACTGAAGAGGGCATTCAATGCTCTCTAGATTACCCTCCAGTGAAATGTAATATTTGATAACATCAGTAAATACAAACCAGAAACAAAATGACAACAGCGCTTGAGCATCTTGTGATAGCAAATGAGGTAGAGAAGTTAAATGGATATAAAAGAGGATCCTCAGAGATTGGATCTCAGTGTGATGCTTGTAGGAGCCCAGTTGTTACTGTGCTGATATCAACATGTGGAGCTCTAAATCTTTTTGGATCATGGCTGAACAGAAAGCTTTACTCATAGCTGCCTTTTCTCTTGCTCAGATTGTATAGCCTGTCCTCCTCTCCTACCAGCAAACAAATAAAAACTGTGCCAGCTATAGCAGCAGTTTACATGGAAAAGCAATGAAGCAATTTCAGGAAAGTATTAGATGTAATTTTGGCTTTTTTTTTGCTGTCACTTAGCTGCTAGAAAGAGGAGATGCACTGATGTGCAGAGCCAGGCATGTATTATGCAAACTCCTATCACAATGCCATTGACTGCTCGTGGACCCCCATATCTCTCTGTTTCCATCTGTTGTTTTAAGACTAAGTTGTTTGGAGGATGTCCAAATTCCTTTCCCTTTTCCGACTTTGGTAAAGTACCTGCCCGCCTTAGGCTCCCTACAAAGACAACAGAGAGAGAGGGAGGCTTCTCCAAAGAATGTGATGTGCCAGGGGATACTCCTTTCTCTCCTTCTTCCCCTTCCCTCCTTCCATCTTCTTCCTGACCACACAGGGATTTTAGAAAGTGCTTGAATACATCACCCCAGCCAAGGACAAGAAGGGAATGGGGTGAATCTGGGCTATGCTGCTGTCTTCAGCTGGCCCCGGATCAGGATTAAGATATCACAGGCTGTAAGGAGTAGGAATGTGGTTGTCTGTGGCCGGTGAGTGGGCAGCAGCAGGAGCTGCTCTGTCTCAGTCTAGGCAGCAGCTCGTGGCTGACGCAGTATTTCAAGAGATAACAAGGGAATGTCGAGCTTATGCAAGAAAACAGAAATGACCCAGAAGATAAATAAGCAAGGCATATAAAGCATAAATGCAATCCTATTAAAATTAAGTATGTTTTAATTTCTGAAAAGATTGATATTTTGGTGTTAGATTTACTGAACAGGAAAAGATTACAGGCATCATTAAAAGAAAATGTTTTCAAGGGCCTTTTTAAAAAATTGTATCCATGTTTGCAATTGCCATGTGCAAAATATAAAAATCAGAGAAGGGAAAAAACCCCCAGCAAGCAGTGGAAATAGCCCATTTTGTGAATTATAGAAAGAAATATACCATCTGTGATTTAGTGCAGTTCCCAAGATCCCATCTGTGATCGAAGCACAGTCCTCAGTGAAGGCTGAATCCCTGAGCTGTTCCGTATGATAAAATATTTCTTTTGGAAGGTGCTTGGGCTAATGGGTTTGTTTTTCTGGAATATGGCTCTTCTAGATGAGACATAAAACCCTAGAGGCCTAATTTTGCCTCCAGTGGCCGACTACAGCTGACGTCAGGAGAAGCAGGAGTGAAAGGAGGTCAAAGATCTAACAGCTTTTCCTTCGGAATTTCTGTGCTACTTTTTATCAGGTCAGGTTGTTGGGTCTGAGAGGTCCAGACTGAGATTTCATAATCTCTAGAGTCAGACATTGTGGTCTCCTTGCACCAGGAAGGCTCACCCTGCAGCTGCACCACAGACGCTCCAACTATTTCCTTTTACTGCTGTTCGTTTCTCAGCAGAGGGGAGAGAAAGAGACATCCCTCAAACTGGGACAGGCTTCTCATGCAGCTGCACCTCTGCTGTCTTCTGATGCCTTTCCATGTGTTGGCACTGATCTCTTAGTCCAAAGGTGGCCTCAGGTGTATCAGGTATTTATACAAACACAACATATTTAATTCCAATCCTCTATTAATTACGCACACACATAAAGACTGGCTGAGTTTCAGTTACCACTGAAATTCATATTTGAATAATAAATGCATTCACCTGTTTAATAAATGTTTATATTTTCTCCTCTATGTAATTACATGCTGATTATACAATTACAGAAAATACTTACATATTTTGCACAATTATGCTATTACTGAAATAATGCCTACAATAGAGCTGTGTGTGTGTGTGTAAGCACGTTTGGGAAAATACCACCAAGGCTGGTTGTTTCGGAGTCATCCAGAGCTCGTGCAGCTCCATGTGCTGCTGGAACAGACTCTGACACACTGCAGGAGTGAGCGTGGGATTACTGGTACCACCTCTGGGTGAATCTAGCTCTGTTAAAAAAATATTTGCAGCTTTATTATAAAACACCTGTGTTAAGGATGCTGATCCAACCTGATTTTGTGGTCCCGGTGCCCCATGGTTCTGACACACGGCGCGAGGTGCATACAGGCTGCAGGTGCAGCTGCCCAGACAGACACCCCAGAGCCACTGCCCCCTTTCTCTGTGGGGGTAGGACCACCAACCCCAGTCTGTGCTTGCCCCTGCTAGGTTTAGAACAGGCCTTTCACTGTGCCTATACTTCCTTGGAGCACTTCAGGCATCTTGTGTGTGAGGGATAGGGCAGATTTGAGTCGTGACATGTGGTGGCGTATCGTGACTACAACTGCAGTGGCTCTGGTACAGCTCTCTGCTCTGGGTGTTCTCATGCTTGGGGGTTCCCAGCCACTGGCTTAATACAAACAAATAAACAAACAAGTAGCAGCCTTTGATAGCATCAGCATCTGTGTTTGTACTGGTGGCAGGTGAAGCGATTCACCCAAGCTAACACAAGCAGCAGGATCAGAGCTGGGAGCGGGATGCCTGCCTCCCACCTGCCTTTCCCGGGATCACCCAGCTGCCTGCACAGCACCATAGGGAGAAAAAAAAGTCCTGTTCAAAGGATAAATACACCCTGGCTTTGCCTCCCCCATGCTGTACAGGTCTTTCAGCCAAAGGGTTAAAAAGAAATGACTGCTTTTGGCATGCTCTGTGGAGTGCCCGAAGTCTGAACATGAATGACCAAATTGCTTTTTACTTTTTAAATTAAGGCCTCCGTCTGTACGCACGCAGCTCGCACTGCTGTTCCATTAAATAAGAGAATTTGTTCCCACTCTTATTTTTAATAGGGTATGACCCTGCCGTTCCATCTCACAACTTTACTGACATGAGATCTTATTGAAAGCAATCCTCCCCCTCTCCTCCTTGAAGTCTGAGCTTCTGATACTTTCATACACATTGTGTTTATTTTACATACACAGCTCTGCAGCTGCTGCTTCCTTCTTCTCCGATAAATGACAGCGTAACTGTTGCATCCACTAAAAAAGTAAATAAAATTAAATGGGGAAGAACAATACATCTCTGGCAGAGAATAATAACTCTTTTAAGGCATGTATCTAAATTGTACAGCCTGATCTTAATTGTAAGGATAATTCTTTGTTATTTCAAGCAACTTGGAACGCGACAGCAAACGCACACTCTTGGCAGTACATCCCGAGAGATTTCTGTGGGAACAATGGGGGGAATTCTCCTGAACTGAAAGGAGATTGAAGCGTCTTTATTAGGTTAATAGGGCTTATAGTCTGATGAGAAAGAGTGGAGGAAAATGCTACAATCTGTTGTTGGTTGGCTGGTTGATTGGTTGGCTTGGAGGGTTTTTTAAGCAGAGGCTGTGCAGGATGAGGCCCTGTGTGGGTGTTGGATGGGAGGTGCTGAGCATTAGGTGTCAGCCAGAGCAAGGAGGCCCTGGACCAGCCGACCTCCAGCTCCTGTGTCATGCTCCCAAGGGGGAACCAAGAGTGGGAGTTTTCCCTGTCCCAGGCGATTATCCAGGCTGGTCCTGTGCTGGACTGGTGCTGCTGACCCATGGCCCTGTCAGACTCCAGGCCAGCACCCTTCTGTTGTCCTCTCTCTGTTTCATTGTCTATGCCATCCCTGGTGAAGCCAGCGCCAAGGGTAGAGGCCAGCAGCAGTGTGTTCGTAGTTACTGGTGCTGTTTAACCATGGCTGCGGGGCTGAGATACAACTTCAAGATGTCTGTTCAGTCCTTAGACAGAAATCCTATGGAATGTGCCTGGAATTTGTAGGAGGAGATGAGAAATGATGTCAAAGCAGGCCAAAGCAAGAGAGAGAATAATGTGAATTCAACTGAGTTAGGGAAGGACAACATTTGTGGTAGCATGGGGAAATTGGAACTGGTTTTGAGAATGATCCAGTTCTTTCTGAAATAAGGGAAACTATGCAGATGTGTCATCAACTCTTCCAGCAGCTTGGTTAATTCAGGAACCACATAGCTGAGACTTTGGGTAAAAACAAGCTGCTTTTCTGACTTGTTGCTGGGAAAAAAAGAGGATCTGGTAGAGTGACATGAAGGAGGAAGAAATGCTTCCAAGCAATGAAACATTGCCCTTGGTAAGGAGATAGTAAAGGATGAGAGGACAAAAAAACATAATCCAGGTGATGACTTCAAAAGTGTAGAAATCTTTTATTTAAAAGAGAGGGATAAAGCTACAAAAGGTGGGAAGTGCATTGTGTGTTCTGAAAGCAGCTAAGAAAGACCTTGGGAAAGATCAGGCTGGGCAGGAGCGCTGCTGCTCTAAGGGAGTAGCAACAGGTGACAGTCAAAAGGATGAAGGAATAATAGCTATAAAAGGAATGAAAAAGATTTCCAGAACAGGTGAAGTAGCACTAGTGGGAGATTTACCCTGGATGTTATCCAGGAGATGTCTGGAGGAGGCAAAGAAGGGCACTGGCTCCAGCCCACGGTGCGCTGTTTGTACCCTGCACTGAGGGCACAGAGAGCCTTTCTGCCCTCGCGCTGTAGGGCCAGCACTGCCACCTCTGCCTTGTGTGCCCTGCACCGCTGTGACACCGCAGCCTGCACAGGTGTCCCCAAGAAGGAGCTGTGGGGACTGAGCTCTGCAGAGGGGCCCGGTGCTGGGAGAGGGGGCACTTACAGCTCCTCACGTGTCTTGAGGGCAGCCTTGAGCCTTCTACACATCGTGTTTGCCCCGTGCTGGGTGCCCGTTTCCCCTTGCACCTGAACAGAGCAGCAAGTTGTTTACCGCGGCCTCAGCCCGCCTTCCCGGCCTGCTGGCCGAGCGCGGCCGGCGCTGGGCGCTGCCTGCAGGCCGGGCTCGGGACAGGGCGCGGTGAAACCTCAGCTTCCCCAAGAGGAGGAGGATGCCCCAGACCACGTTCACGTACCTGCTCTGCAAGGCAGGCTGAGGCTGCCTGTGGGTTACTATTCCAGTGTAGCCACAGGGATAAATAAAAGGAGCCACGTTCACATGAATGCTGGCCCAGGTGTCAGCAGGGAAAGGGCAGCTCCTTGTCCTCAGCCAACCCAGAGGAGAGGCAAGGTACCTGCGTGTCTCCCTGTCACTCTTGCAAGGAGGAACCCATTCTGTCAGGCTGGACCATTTTCTCTCCGCTTTATTGCAGCGTGGCTGTAACACAGCATCGCTCAGCTCCCCGTGGGCCAGCATATTCCAGGCACAATCCAAGGGCAACATCTGGCCCTCTGAAATGATCCAAGAAGTGCTGGACACAGCCTAGTATGAGAGGCAGGAGGAATCCCTAAACCTGAGGCAGCACCTTCATTTCCTAATGCTGCATTTGGTAGATGGCAACAAGGTCATTGCTGGGTCTGGTTTTGTCTTTTAACCAGGAGGAAGATTTGGAACTTCTGGAGTATCTGGCCAGGCCATTGTCATACAGATGTTCCTTCCATGTGCTCCAACTTGAGACAAAATGCAAAGTTTGACATTAGTATAAGCTAGAGCTCATCATGAAATAATCGCGTCACCAGAAAGGAGTTATCCTTTCATGAAGGCGAGATTTTCTCTGGGAACCGATCACATTTCTCTCAGTGGACTAAACAATGAATTAGAACCAAGGAGGTGGTGAGGACACAGTGAGCAAAATATCTTGCCCTGTGAATGAGGGCAGTAAATGAGGTCTGCATTTACTCACATAAACTCTTAACCTTCCTTGCTGCAAAGTGCCATCTAGTGTTTGCAGCCCTGGCTGGCGGCCCTCGCCCAGCAAGGCAGCGCCGTGTCAGGCTTAGAGAAACTAAAGGGAAGGCAGACAAGCCACCAAACTGTAATTGTTCCTAACCAGATGCTACTGGTCTTTAAGATATTATTACAATAACTTAGGTAAGTGAAGTTTCTTTATTGCGAGGTAGAATAGATGTTTCAACTGGGTTTAAAAATGAATCTGAATCTCAGAAAACAAAGTGAGGGCGGTACTGTTGGGAAAGCAGTTGTGGAATTTCATGCCCAAAAGATATGCCCAGTGACGTGCCAGGTTTGCAGGTGCAATGAGCATCATGGTGTTATTAATGTTGTTTTTGAAAGGAGTGGAATTGGGCAGTGCCAGGGGCAGTGGGGCAAGGTGGGCCTGTCCTCACCAGGTTGCAAGTCACCTGAAAGAAGTGGGTAAATCCAGGGGCAGGAGAGCACCTGAATGACCATCCTGCACTGTGTAGGTGCATGCAAATGAGCTAATTGTTAATGCAAATTAGTAATGCAAGAGCAAATGTACTTTGCAAGCCTAAAGTCAGACTCAGCAATGGCACAGTTTAGCGTCTAAAGTGCAAGGTTTGGGGAGGGATGGTCCACAGGAATGTTTAGAAATTGAAAGTGTAGGCGAGGTAAGAAAGTGCACAAAAATAACTCTGAGTCCAGATTTGTATCTGGGGCATCTTCCTGTCCTGAGTGGCTGGAAATCTCTCTGCCACATCTGATCACCCCTGAAACCACCCCGAGCACAGACCTCAAACACAAAGGTGGTTATTATCATTTGTTGTTATCTGTAAAGTGCTGACAGCACTCTGAAGTGCCAGAGGATTCGTGCCTTGGGTTTTGCTCTTGCAGTGGCCAGGAGCAGAGTGTAATTAGCCCAAACGCCGTCCATAGAGCACACTGGTAGAGAACAGCGCTACTGACAGGGAGCAAATTAGGTCTCTGACCTAGCAAAGCATTTAACCACGTGCCACATTTTTAGTACGTGTATCTCTGGATTAAGACCTGGGTGATGTAACCTTTTGCTGCCTCTAATTTTTTTGATTGCAGTGTGAAGCACAGCTCAGCTTGTTGGCTCAGAAATCCCTGTGTGTGGTATTAATCTGCTTTCTAAACTGACTCCTTGTGTGTGGACAAAACCCCAAGGTTTTCTCCTAAGCCAAAGGATCCTTCCCATCTAGATTTGCTGTAGGAGCCCCCATCCCTATGTTCAGCCACCCACAGCAGCTGGCTTTACACTGGTGCAGACTTTGAGTGTGAGCTTGAGGGAGTCACCTCACTGTCAGAACTGACATGACATTTATGAATTTCTCAGAAGACTCCTTGGTGATGAGGATTTTCTGAGGATTTATATGTGCCTAAGAGGGAGTTGTGAGTTTAAGGTTTTGTCCTGGATCTTCTGGTGCCACAGCAGACGGGTGTTCTCTGAAGGACAGTCTGGGAACACGCCTGCTTTGCTTCCCAAGCCACATTATAAGCTTGGTGGTTTCAGGGTGGGGAGAAGAGGAGGCTTAAGGAGGAGATTCCTATGATACCTGCTGCTTCCTGTACTTGCTGTCAGACATCTGAAATCACTGGGATAGATGGACCTTTGGTCTGCTCCACATCACTTCTCTTATCTGCTGTGTCCTTCATTAATTTCCACCTCTGCTGATACACTGCATTGTTTCCACTGCTGTGACAGGGCAGGAACCATGGAGGGCAACCCCACCTCTCTGTCCCTTCCCTGAAGCTGTGGATTATCCACTATTCACTTCGTTTAACTCCTCTCAACTGCACTTCCAACAGGTCTTTTTGGACTTATAGACTATGGTCAGAAGGACCTTTTCTCGACATGGGTATCACGTCAGAAACTCTTCCATGAAGTTTTAACTTTAGGTTAAGGAAAAGGATGGTTCTTCAGACCATGGTCCACAAATCTCAGTGTTCAAGATTTATTTGTGCAGAGTCAGAAAAAGGTAACAAATGCAAACAGGGCAAGTGTAAGTTTTGCTACCCAAGAGCTGAAACATCCATAGTGTACTTTTTTTGAGAAATCTGTGAATTGAAAAAAGTTGCACACAGCTGTGGTAGAGAATGTTCTTTGGTAGATGCTCACCCTCAAGGTGAGATTTTCAAGTGACAGATCATCCATTAAATCCCCAGGTAATCCCTGTTAATTTCCTCCCCATGACACAAACCCTGTGAATCTGGTTTGCAGTCAGGGTTCATGTAGCTCCCATTTCTAGCTGGTTGTTTTAACCGTGTCTCAGTGGTGATCTCTTCTAACCAGGACTATCTGATGTTTTTTTTGGAAAGCATGAATGCTATCCTAATTACCAACTACTGGTTAATAACATTAACTCAATAATATATTAGAAAAATACCTTCTAATATGAATTACTCATGGCCCAGTGTTCCTGCCTCAGTCACTGATTAGAACAGTTTATCCAAATTATTATCTTTAAGACTCAAAATAATCCCACTGAACTGAGCAGTAGAAGGCAGTCTTGAGTATAAAAAATAAAATCTAGCATTATATAATTTTAAAACGTGGTAAGAAAACCTCCAGCATTTTAGAATTTTAGATGCAGCCACCCAAGTGTTTGCCAACTGTGGTCGTTCTTTTCATTTTGGCTTCTCTTGGGCATATGATGTGGCTCTAGTTTTACTCATTAAAGTTTCAGATTGTGCTTGTTTTGTTAACAACCGTTAGGGCAGGGGTTCTTACTCTTAATTGGCACCATCTGGAAATGAGAAGGAAATTGCTCAGGATTAATGCAAAGATGAGGGAAGACCTTGCACTTTTCCACAGTTGCAAAACTTGTCCTATTTGGAATAGCCACAAATGACCTGGGAACTGGCTCGCCCTTTATTTCTGTTGGGGGCTGGAGGGAGAAGGAAATTTTCTTCCAGGGAAAAGACAATCTCCACATTGCCAGCAGAATGCCAGAAAATAATCGTTTAAAGGCAGAGAGTTGCACAATTTGGGCTGCTAGCGAGCTAGGCCTTTTAATGCAAATTGAATATCTTCATTCCCAGTGTTTTTCCAATCTTGCACGTCTTGTTCAGCATTTCCTCATTTTTTTGGCACTGGTTTCCATAGCTGCCTGCAATCACACTCTCACACAGATGCCATTCTGTGTTCAAAGCACTGAATGCTACAGGGCATATTAGTGTTTTTATGCTTTAGATCTATCTTTATGTAACTTCAGAGCTCATTAATATATACCATTTTGTGTGATTAAAAAACAACAACCTGGCACGTGAGGAGCTTTGAAAAGGAGAATGGATCGCAAGGCAAATGGCTTTCTTCTCATTATGCAGATTTTAAGCTAGACATGAGATGGGCCCAGTGACTCAGTGGGCAAGGTACAACTTCTGCAAGATAATCATTCCCTGCCTGCAGCGGAGCAGACTGCAGTTAAAAAAAAGAACCAGAAAGAGACAAATGCTATTTGAAACATAAAGGTTTTCACATCATTATTTTACAATAGTGGACAGAAATGAGTGAAAAATCCCATGATGGTCTTCTAAGGCTGTTTAAAATCCCAGGAAAAGCCTTGCTCTTCTGCTGGGTGAGAAGCTGGAGGCAGGACTGAGGTGTGGAGGTGCCTGAGTGATGGCTCAGAGTGAACATCCAAGAGCACAGACCAGAAGAGGTGTAAATACTCAGGCTGATGGTGAACCACAATTCCCCAAGTTACAGCCTGAAATGTTGCCTTTAACAGTGTTGTGCCAAAAAAGGATTCTGTGTGCCAGAATGTAGTTCTTCCCTAGCTGTGGTTGCTGGCTTTGGAGGGTTGAGCTGATGACTATCTCCTCAAGTAAGGTGATGGGGAAATTTTTCTGACCATCAACTCTGACTTTTCAAGCTGCTTTCTGTATGATGCCACCAGCCTGTCCCCTCCTGGTAAAGCACAGGCTGTTTTTGTGACACACAAGAGAAGTGATTCCCTTTAGGGTTGGTGCCTGCCCCTGCTGTGGCTCTCTCCTGCCAGGGTGTCCTGATAAGCTCCCAAGGAGATCCCACAGCCCAGGCTCACATCCCCACTCCTGCTGTGACTGCAATGGCGAGGAGCAGCAGGAGGGATCAGGAACCAAAACCAGCTCAGGATACAACAGCCAAAAGCTCAGAGGTCTGAGGACAGGGAAACTGCTGGGTGCATCACTCAGAACGTAAACATGGTTCTGAGGAGCAGAGGGATGTTTTGGTGGGAGAAGGGAGCCAGGAACAAAAATGACTGTTCCTCTGAGGTACCTGTGATGCTGAGGCACATGTGCTCAGGCTTCACTGAACAAAGCAGGGAGAGGCTCCCCCCATCCCTTTGAGGAGTCATTATTTCTTTGAAACAGCTTTCCAGAAAAAAAGATTTTAGGATGCATTTTAGGATGGTTGGGAATCTGCTGTTGTTGCAGCTTGGGCAATGGCAGTAATGGAAAATCTGATGTATAATCCACCCAATGCTCACTAAAACCTTCCAGAAATGGACAAGCAAACACATTTTCCCAGCCTTAATCCAGAGGTTGTGTTTAAGGGGTGTGTGACTTGAGTAGCAATGCAGCCCCCGGCAGGCTGGGAGTGATAGAGAGATCCATAAAACCCACAGCGACTCCATGCATTTCTTCAGTGCTGGGCAGCTTTCACCCCTTTTTCCTTCACATTCAAAGGGATGTACTGATTATATGCAACTATGACTGTGATTATATGCAAATTGTGACTAATGTATGAAATGAAAATCCCTGCCTGATGGCACGGAGATCTGAGACAGCTACTCCGCAATTATTGCCTCGCTACGATTTCTGCCGGGTGTTACTTACTCCAACACAATACCGAGCACAGGCAATTTACTGCAGAGGTCATAAAAAAATCTCATTAAACCCACACCGTTTAAGGCAGGTAGTTTCCCAGTTTCCCGTTTCTGCTTAGTGCAAAGCCTTGGAGGCTGTCTGGGTGGCTGCCCAAGGGAAAAATCCCTCTCTGCTGTGAGCAGCGGTGGCGGCGGGGAGGGCGAGCTGTGTGCTCTGCAGGAGGGGGCAGAGGCTGCCGAGCTCCATCTGCTTCGCCCCTGCCCTGCCGAACCGGGCCTGTAACCGGCTGCTGAGAGTGCAGATGAGATGCAGGGAGCTGAGCAAGGCTATCGAGTAGCCAACAGCCTGAATTTAATAGCCATTTCTTTCCCGGGAACAGCAGAAGCCCCGGGGCCTTGGCACTCTCTCCCGCAGGAGGATCTGTTGAATACTCTGCGAGATGCTGGCCCGAGGCCTCTGGGCAGCAGCATCAGGTGCTTGCGGCTGCTGCCGGGAGCAGGCAGGGCCAGCTGGCAGCGCTGCAGCGCGGTGCCAATGCGCTGATGTAGCGCTGCCACCCAGCTCCTGCCAGCGCCCCGCCCGCGGAAGGCCAGGCAGGCACCGGCGCTGTCTTTGTGCAGTGTAATTCCTGACAGCCCCAGCTGTCCTGCCTCCCGTTCGCCAGCGGCAGAGACTCCCCGCAGAGGTGCCACAACTGCGGCAGTCAGGGTGAATCAGGCTCTCCCCACAGGCAGCACCCGGGCGTTCCGCCTGTTCCCGCGGGTGGCCGGAGACAGGAGGCGGCATCTGGGCAGCCCGGCTGGTGCTGTGCGTGACCGGATGAGAGAGGGACCAGTGGTGTGGGGAGCAGGTGCTCCACGGCGCGTCCTGAGCTGCTCAAGGGCTTTTAGGAAGAAGCACTCCAGAGATGACAGAGATGATGTAAGGAAGGTGGTTCACATCCCTGTGACTGGAGGCTCAGTTCAGTTCAAGGGAACACGATTTTAACTACGAGCATTGAAAGAGCCCAACAAAAAACCATCAGTTAACTGACTTTTCTTCCAAGATAATTACAATATGTATTTAAAATGAGTTAATAATCTCTTCCCACAACACCCTAGTTCATCCTTCCATTTTGGGGTGGTTTTTGGGGTTTTTGGTTGGTTGGTTGGTTTTTTGGGTTTTTTTTGGTTTTTTGTTTTCACCTATAAAACTTTGTTTTCCATCAGGATATTATGATTTACAGAAAATATTTGATGTTGATGGGGAGACAACACCAAAGTATCAGTTACCCAAGGTGAAATTTTTGTGTATACAGAGAGAATTTAACCTCAAACACTCAGTTCACATATCCATGTGTGATTTATATTGCCTCAGGCTCTCAGGCAGAGTGAACATTGACACCCTTTGATGTTGAAAGAAGCCTAGTGACTGGCCTTTGGAGAGATTTGTGATGTCTCTATCAGCCTGTCAATGGAAAACCAGGCAGCAAAGCCAGGCCCCCTAAAGATTTCAAGGCCTTGTAGGCAGAGGGATCGTGTAAGCATTTTACTTCCACTGAGTGCTCGAGAGGTTGCGCAGGCACGGCCAGGCTAATTGAGGGCTTACAGGGCACTGGTCTGCAGTTGGCATCTGCACAGCTCTCTGTGACCCCTTCAGCCCAGGAAAGGTGCCAGTGTCACCAATAGGGACATTTAGCAACTGCAAACCCCTGGAGTGCTGAGGTTTCTGTTGCTGCCTAGTAGGGATGTAGAATGGCCAAAGTAAGAATAAACCTGGATTATTAGAAATGGAAAACATTTTCCTGCACTTGTTGAGAGGCAAATAAGCTTTGCCCAGAATTTCTGCTCATTTCTGTGGTATCAAGAATTCAGGGTTTGCCCAGAGAAGCTGTGGCTGCCTCATTCCTGGAAGTGTTGGAGGCCAGGTTGGGTGGGGCTTGGAGCAACCTGGTCTAGTGGAAGGTATCCGTGCCCATGGCAGGGGGCTTGGAACAAGGTCATCTTTAAGGTCCCTTCCAACTCAAACCATTCTGTGATCCTATGATTCCATGAATCCATGGAGCAAAATAGTCTTGAGTAGGTTTGACAGCTCACAGAGGAAAGGAAAATGCTGCAACACACAGCAAAAAGGCACCTTCAGTACATTCTGCACTGCACCTCCCTGGGACAGGAACAGAACATGCACCAAGGTTTGCAATGGGAAGCAGGTGGCAAGAGGCAACAGGATCTGATCCTTCTTGTGAGTCAGATTCCCAGGAAATGTGTTGAGTAACACTTTGGAAGATAGAACTCAATGCAATGCTGCTAGACTGGGGAAATGGCTTCAAAACAGTAACATGATATAACAAAGGCAGCTGTAGGATGGTTTACACAGAATTAGGGACTGCTGGCTAAGCACTCCAGGAACTGAGGATTACTGGGGATTATACGCTGAAGAAGCATCTGAAATATGATGCTGTTGCAAAAACAAAGGACCAGTGTTCCATGCTCACATTGAGGCTGAGAGCTCCTCTGAATCAGGTGTGTCCAAGGTTGCAGCTCAACAGGACCATCCAAGCCCTTGGAAACTAAGCAAGGGGGAGCTAGTGTGTACCACTTGGCAAAGAAGGACTGAGGAATTGCTTGTGAGGAATAGACTATGGTACACAAAGACTGAATCTGCTTCCTGGTGGCTGAGAAACAAAAAGTGAAGCTGCAGGTAACTCTGAAGCAGAGAGGAGAACTCTGAAGCAGAGAGGAGAACGAAGAAGGGTCTCAGTGAGAAGTGTCACTAAAAGCCTTGCTCTGATGATGGCTGCTGTGACACCAGGGGAGGAATCACAGTCAGGCTGCTGCTTTGTGTCTGGTTCATTTTACATGTAGTTGAGGTAAAAAGTTGTAAGTTATATTTTTCTGAAGTCAGATTCTGTTTGGCAGCAAGGAAAGTTCAGAAACAGGGCAATAAATTTCTCTGTCGCTCTGGCTGCAGCACTGAGGAGCACCGACACCTACAGCATTAGCAGTGCCATGTATTGTCCTTAACATGTTTTCTCCCTTTGGAAAATCCAGCACAACACCATCCTTCCCTTTCTCTTCCCTTGTGCCCTTCAAGTGAAAGGACAGTGAAGTTCCAGGCTTAAAGGTTGTGAGCAGAAAATCTGAGGCAGGAGAGCAGATATCCACAAATTTGGCTCAGTGGGAAAGTGGAGAATAATTGTGGGTTCTGATTTTCCAGGGAGCCTCTGTGGGGAACTAATAGTCTAGACTTGTCCTTTTTGAGGCCTAATTATGTCTCTCTGTCAAACTATAAAACAACAGTCTGTGGCATCACAAGGGAAAATGAAAGCTATTGGCCTGTGTTCTGCATTTAATAGGATGTCAAATCTAAAGCACAGTCTGACTGGTTTTTGACTGGGGTTAGAAAAGAAAATGCAACTAATTAGGCTGTTTCTGAATCTCCCTCTCTGTCTAATGGCTGTGGACTTGCAAATTGTAACATACTGGGAGTCACAAACTCTCTGATCAGTGCTGCTGTTGGGAGGGGAGGGGTCTTTCCCACTGATGGGATGCAGGCTTCACTTGAGCAGTGTCACTGTTAGTGGGAACAGTTCCCTGGGAAAGGCCTTGTGCCATCACACCTCTCTGTGCTCCTTGGGAAGTGACCCATGCTGTTGATGAACTAGGTTTTTACAACTTGCATTGGTGATTAATTTCCATAGTCTTTGAAGATGAAGGAGCATTTGGGTGTGAAATGCAGCATTTATTCTTTGGGTATCACAGTCCCTGAATTGAAGTAACATGCAGTGGTCCCTAACATGTATAAAGAGGTATGGAACTTAAAATTCACCCAAAAATACCTGAGACATCTAATGTGTATGCTAAAGCAGTTGGTCTCAACCTTTTTCTGCCCTTGTCGTGTTTTCCACCCTTACTCAAGTTCTGACCATTAACTCAGCTCCCAGACTCTTAGAGCTGCCTCCTCCCTGTTTGCAGCCCATCCTAAGCAAGCACCAGAGGACAATGAGCTCTAGAAAACCTGAGACAACAGGAGGTGATGGCCTATATTTAAACAACTAATGCATTAATAATTATACCTTGGAGTCTTCTCTGTCAGGGAGTGTTAGATGGTGTCCTAATGCCTTCCTTTATCTTTTGGAAGTTAGTTTGAGGGGTTCTTTTTCATGTTGCAATAATTTCTTGGTGAGAATTGCAGCAGTTACAAGTTCCTTTTACCTTTCCATTGTCAGCTGCCCTCATTCTGAACCAACGCTACGCTCAGCTGGTTCCTCATGTTTTACAGATGAACTGAAATAAAAGGGGAATTTGTCCCACTGTGAGAGAAAGGAAAGGAAGAGGGGAAAAAATAACTGTCTACAAGATTTTTTCATGCAAGTCCCACATCCTTAGTTTTGCCATCTTTTTGACACAGAAATCTGATTGTCTTCTGCTCAGAGGTTCTGGGGTGCCTTTCTGGTTTTCATTCTTCTTTTCTGACCTGACTTTGGGTTAGTCAGGAAACTGCCAACTTCGCCTCACAGTCAAAACTGAACACTGCAATTCAAACTCAAAGGACATCAGTGGGCAGGAAAAGCATGTGGCCTCAAAATGGTGATATTTTAATGACATTTTTGCAAGGTCCTGCAGAGGGATTTGAGTCAGGAAAGCTAAGTCAATGAGTCCATAAGAAAATGAAAGGTCTTTCCAGGAGTCAGCCTGAAAAGAAACAAAAAGGGTGGAAAAGAGTGCAAAAGGAGAAAGACTGAGCATAACCCAAAGGAGCATAGGAAGCAGAAAGAAATGAGAGCACCTGGATCTCCTTGGTGACTGCCAAAATACAGTGTGACATCTCCTCAAAACTCTTATGGTGATTTAAGGCCATATTTTGCCAATAACTGTACACTAATTTCACCCACAAATAATAGTTTGTGCAGACACAGCTAACCCATGCTGTAAAGTGGGTCCTTCCCAGGCTGTAGCTGGAAAAGAGACTCAGAGCAACTTGGGACCAGTACTGGAAGCAGGAAAACCTTGTCTAGGCAGATTATTCTTCTCCAGCTTTGTATAAAGATGCCTAACTTTGATGGGCCAAGAGATGACATAGACCAACATCCGCTGTGGCAGTGGCAAGGAAAGGAAAAGGACTTTGCCATGACTTACAAGTGTCTTTATCCTTGTATCCATCCTCTGCTCCTAGTTGTAGAACCGATCCCACTAAAAATGAGGGTGCCAAAACTGGCATTTCTATGGATTATTCCCAATGGCCACCAGCTTTATTAGGAAGAGATCTGGGCAGGAAGCAGTAGCTTCATTTTGGAGTAACCCCAAGGTATGGCCATGAAGATGCCAAGTCCTCCTGCCTGGGCAGGGACCAGTCATGAGCTCCTTTCTGGGGCCCTTGAGCAGCAGCTTCCCAAAACTTACCGAGAAGCCACCCAGATAAGGCCTCCAGCTGTATTTTCAGGAAAGCCTTTGAGAATGATCTTAACCTAAATACCCATTTAAGTCTTACTGGATCTTGGTCGAGGTGGATCTTTGTACTGTGCTTAAATAATTTCCCACTCGCGAGCTGTAGCCCCCCGTTGGGCATTGCTGCCAGCTGGGCGAGGATCAGCCCCTCTCAGCCTGAGTAATGGGCGAGTTAGGCAGCGCAGGGAGAGCAGAATGAGAAATTACTGCTTCTGAGAGGATGATCAGTTTGTTTGCTGGCCCCCACCAGCTCTGCCCTTCTGCAGACTTTCACCAGGGTTTCTCCAATCAGCACAAAAAGCTTCCTCAATGCCCCATGTTTGGCTCAGCTTGTCAGGAGCTGCTGAAATGGCACATCCAAGCACCAAGGCAAAGATTGTGTAGAAATTTTGACCTTGACCAAGGCAGTCAGAAATTGCAGCTAAAATAGAGGCTGCTTGCAAAGAGAAGGGGGAATTAATAACCACACAGCTCCTCAAATTTAGCATAAAAAGTTATAAAACTGGAATTCTGGAGGTGGGAGGGTTTGGGGTTTTCCTCCTCTGTTTTCATCAGTGTGGCTTGAAGGGTTGGAAGGGACATGCTACTCAAATAAAGGATCACTTTTGCCTTTTAATCCATGACATAAAGATGACATAAAATTTACCCTTGTGAGTTGCCATGTAAACGAATCCAAATCAAATAATGCACAGGGAGCCACAAAGCAGCCCAGCCTGCTCTTCTCTGCAATATGGGCATTTAATTTGTGCTTAGAAATCCCAGGAACTGCAAAAAGCTGAGGCTGTTTCACATGTACATCCCCACACAAGCCTCCCTACCGCAACAAATGATTTATTATTTTTTTGGGGCGGTGTGCAGGGAAGGAAAAAAGGTCGTCAAATCCGTGTTAGATGATGGCACAGATTCCTTGGCTACCAAACGCAAAGGCTGAGCAGAACAAAGAGATTTGCATTCTAAGTGATGCAAAGCAGCCGGCAGTGTTTTAATGTTGTGTTTGCTCTGTGATGTCTTCATCAGGCGCTCAAAGACAGCGGCTCTGGCAGCCGTGGGTCCCCGCGAGCCTGTCAAACTCCGTTTCCATGGTTTTCCTTCAGGCAGCACCATCGGCAGACAGCACGGAAACGGACCCCTGCAACCTGTTCTGAACAGTGTCACTGATGTAGGGCCCCAGAGCGGGCATCAAACTAGCAACAAGCAGCAAGAAAATAACAATTTTGCTTTTCGCAGGTGTCAGAGCAGCAAACAAAAGGCTGTTTATAAGAGATGCAACATCCCCTTTTTGTCAGCGTTGGCAGTTTAAAGTCAGCCGGGCAGCGGTCGAGTTGCGGAGGAGGTTTTGGAGGGGGTGTGCTGTGAGACACAGAATTCAAATTCTTTCCTCTCTAATCCTTTAGCCTCACTAAACAGGGCCTTCTCATCACCAAACTAATAGCTATTAATGGCGTCCCGCTTATTCCATTTGAATCAATGAGGGCTATTTTCTTCAGACAATTATAGTCTTTTCCAGACAAGGAATCAGTCTCACTCTTCCCTCACCTTGAAGAGCACCCTTTCATTTAAATAAAAACTTCAGAATATTTCAATGTGAAGCCATATTAGAGCAGTGATGCTGCAAATTCAAGAGGTGAGAAAGATGAATCCGTGGTCTTTTGCCACCATGACTGCCTGTGTGCAGTGATGACATGTGCTAAAAGGGCAGAGGTCAGCAGAGCTGACAACCAGCCCCAGCTGGAGCAGTGAATTTGTAACTATTGGTCAGGGAACTGCACCTCCTGGTGCCTCAGTTTCACCGTGTGTGAAATTTGAATAATGATTTATTTCTTCTCTTGTGAAAGACATGGAGGTGGAGTATTTGCCCAAACATGATACAAAGCTCATGGTTACCCCTGTGGTTTTTCAGGACACTAGGGACTGGAGCCAGTGCAATTCCCTCAAGGAGCAGTTTTGCATTAAAGAAAACTGATGGATCAGATGCTGACCAAGTTACAAGAGAATCTGCTTTTTCCCTACCAATTAGCTGATTTTATCACAGCTGCCTGGGGAGGTTCTGGGAGCCACTGGTCTCTTTGGCTCCTGCTTCCTTTGCTGTTCATCTGCCAAGCCAGGGAGAAGCCAGGAGTTGGGAGCATTGGATCCCAAACTGCCTCTTTATTTCCTGCAGAAGAAAGGCTGAAGTGGACACTTGGTGTTACAAGACTTAGGGCTTCAGTGCAGGTCAGCTGGGGCCTTACAACATATAGGGCACATAGGATTGCCACATCAGGGCTTTTTCCTTCCACATCCGTACATTGGAAGTCAGCAAGCTGTAAGGATGGTGGTCCAGAATTCCTGGCTCTTCTGGGGCTTTGAGGGTCCCAGCTGCTCTTTGGCTTTCTAAAAAGAAGCCACAAGGTTGTATTCCAGCTCCTGATTTCATGGTTCCCACCGCCTTGGAGACGCACTTTTGTTTTCTTTAATGGAAAAGGTCAGCATTTGTGGTTTTGCTCCAAATTAGTGTGGAAGCCAATGGAAAAAATAGCCAAGCCTCATGCAGAACAGAGATGCATTTTTCTGTAGATCTTTCAACCCAAAGCACTCTCGTTCATGGTTTGACTGAAATTATCCCAAGTACATTCAGCAAATGCTGTTCCTGTCCTCACAAAACTCACCTCCTACACTTCTGTCTTTCAAAGACTGATTCAATACTCAAACTATAATTATGTGGCTCATTATTTATTGCACAGTATCTGCATGTGGAGCAGACTGAAGTCACTTGGTGTATTTGGAGGTGCTGATAGTGCCAGGGAGCAGATAGAGGGGACCCGGCTCCGCATCTGAAATCCGACCCTGACCCTGTGATTAAATGGTCACAAGATCTGTAGAGAAGATGAACTTAAGATTGAGAAGGTTTCCAAACAGCTTATGACATACTGGTTATTGTAATTATTATAAATTTTTACGACTTTAATTGATCCGTTAAATAAAGGCAAGGCATTTTATAAATTAATAACATTTTTATTTACACCACTGATCAGCACCAGAACAAGGCCAGGTACGTCCATCCTGATGGTATAGGCAAAGTATTAACAGACCCTGGCACTGCATGCAAGCTTTCTGTGGCCCAGGAATAGTTAAATTCCTTTTCTACTGATAGAAACAACAGATTTGTTCTCGATGTTTTACTGTACAGTGCTGAATCTGCTCTGACTTTCTCAAGAGCCGAGTGTAGAGCAGAGCGAGTGTTCAGTGAAATGAGCAGTGGCTGGCATGAAGAGATGGGGTGAAGCTGCCATAGACTCTTGCAGAGATTTCTTTTGATCAGAGGAACTGCTCGTGACTTTTGTTCGGCGTCTCATGGCAAAAAAAAAAAAATCCGCTGGTGGAAAAAAAATGTGTCTGTGTCACAGCAGAGTCAGGAGCTGGCAGTTGTAGTGCCTAGTCTATTTTTTTTTAATGAATAGTTGTGTTTGTGGGGTATTGCATGATCACACAAAGTGTGGCTTTGTATTGTTTCGCAGTTTTGAAAATATCTGTAAGTGGTGTGGATTAGAGCAAACAATAGGCAAAGCAGAGCTGACTTCATTCAAGAATGGTTTGGAGCCATACTCCTGTGTAGCAGGGGAAAGGGGACATGTCTAGGGGATTACTGCAGGGAGTTGGGAACAGTTGCTTTAAAACTGAGGGCTTTGGAAGAAAAAAGTCATCTTCTGTGTATAGTTCAGTTTCACTGTTATTTGTGATGGGCACTGAGCTGGAGGGAGGGAGGCTGCTCAGGGGGTGCTCACCTTGTATTCTCTCCATCGCTTTGTGAACAATATTCTGAAATCAGGAGATTTACAGATGTATTTATTTTGGAATAAGAATAATTTGTTCTGATTTGGAATAAACCTTTCCAGAATTGGACTTGTCACCTTGTGCAGACAAGATTTGAGGGCTCCACTGATCTGTATGGAGAAACAGGCTGCAGGTGTGGGAGGGGAGAGCCTTACCTGGGAAGGCACTGCTTGCCCCAGCAGAGTAAAACTACATGGGGAAAAAAAACCATTGCTGTTCTGGAATGAGATTATGCACAGTTGCCCCAGGAGCTGGGCAGGGAGAAGCACATTAACTTCTTGTGTGCTGGGAACCAGGTAGCACCCTTGAACCCCACCACCAAATTATTCATTATTCTGTAGGCTCACCTTCCTATGGATGTTTTCCCAGTCTCATGCATTGATTTAGCAGCATGATCTCCCCATCAGCATCACAATTATTTTGTTTGCTATTCTTGCTTTTCAGGCTATTAGAGAAAAGGTGTTTTTACGGGAGAGACACAGTCTGCAGTCTTACTCTGCCAGTAAGTAGGGATTTATGATGTAAGAAGTCTTTCTAGTCTGTCAGATTAGTATTATTCTTTGGAGTCATGGTTAGGAAAGGTGAAAAATAAAATCAGAAAGGACAAAGAAGTTAGCACAGCACAGTGTGTGTGAGGTACCCTGAGCAGAGAAAACACTGGATGACGCGCTCAGGGTGAAACAGAAGTGGGAAAAAGTAATTTTATCTCAGCACTTGCTTTGGCTGACTTCTCAGTCACCAGCATATTAATGGCTCTTCCCCTAGCAACTACAGAGCTTCCAACATGCAACTATTCTTTGGTCATAAAGACAAAAAATGGAGTTTGCCAGAACAGAGCTACCCCATTCTGGGCTGCTGACAACAGTCCCAGACTGGCCATATGCTCTGCTGCACTCACAAGTGGTAAAGCAACATTTTTGCTCCCGCTGGTGCTGGTGGTGTCCCTGTGGTTGTTATTGTTTCCATCCAGACCCTCTCCTCTTCCCTGGAGCTCCTGCCTGTTCTGTTTCAGGCTGTACCGACAGCAATGTCACAGCTCCTGAGCACCGAGGAGAGCGAACAGATGTAGCTCTTGTCACATCCCTGCGAGCTGGTGGCATGGCCTGTCTCACTTTATTCCTTGAAATAGCTTGTGGCTGCGGGGCAGTTTGGAGTGAAAAGGGACATGGATGCTTCCCACGGGGCAGGTCTGACCAAAGGTGGGTGACTGGCCCGTGTCCAGCAGGGAGGAACCACCTTTGGGGCTGGGGGGCTGAGAGTAGTCACTTTTCAGGTGGGTTGTGTGCAGTCGATGAGATGGGGAGTGGAGGCTGAGGTGGGAAAGGACCAGCGGGTCCCTGCCTCCTGTAGGGAATAGACAGGCAGTTCTCACTTCCTACCCAGCAGGAATTCAGGGCTTTGAAGGATGTAGTAGAAGAAAACTAAAATGTTCTCTCTCTGTGAGAACCATGGGATTTGGATTTTCTCTGCTTATGGGTGTTAGCTGAGACCCCCCAGCACTGCCTCTGAAGGCTGTGCTTTCTTCACAGTATGGTTCATGATCAGCCTAAACCCCTGCTGCATTTTAAAGGGGCGATCCCTTTTTCTTTTCCATCTCTCAGCTAGACCCCCCCATCTTCCTCAAGCCAAAATATAATCATGGAACAGGCCACGTGGCTAAAGAAATGCTGTTCCTGCACAGGGAGAGCAGAGAGGTTATGATGGTGGCCTCACATCTGCTGGAACTGCACCCCTGACTGGCACTATCAGCACTAACTCTGCATTAAGCATCCTGATGTGTTACAGTCCCCTGCGGAAATCTACTGACCCGGGCGTTCCTGATGCAGTGGACAAGCTCGGTCAGGTCAGCAGCAAAGCTGAAGGTCTATCAAAACACCAATTTGTACCTTTAGCCATTAGCAGTTGAGGGAGAAATTCATTGTTCTGGCTCCTTTCCAAGGAAGACAAGAGTGGACAAAATACTAGGTTCTTTCCACCATTGAATCTATTGTCTTCCCAACCCTACTCTTATCACAATTTGCTGTGCTTTCAGAGGAGGAGATTCAGTGCTACATGCTGTCTTTAGGGTAAGGATTTTTGTGTTTATCTGCACACTCACTGCCGAGGCAGATAAGAGACTTTATTCTTTACATTATCACTATTTTTCTTCTTCCTAGGAGCCAGACTGACTTTAGAAAGAGGGGTAAATATTTGAGCTCGTTGTGCAGACCTAAAGTGAGGCTCTGGGTCTTTTTATACTTATTTATACCCACTAAAATAATCAGCTTTAAGAGGCTTTTTCAGCTTTTTGGGCTAAAACCTTCCCTCTTGCTGATCCTTGCTTGCTCTGTTCATTATTCCGTGCTAGACTCTTCCCTCCCCTGATTGCATGTTATCACCTTCAATGGAACAGCTGTGTCATTGCTAAAGGGTGTTAATCTTCCCCTACCTAACACCTTATTGACAGCCAGAGTCACGGAGGCCCCCAGTCTTTTCTGACTTGGGTGACTTCTCAAAACAATCTTTTTTTAGCTTTTCATTTCGTACCAATCCCACCACAGTCTAACCTGGAGACATAGCCACAGCCTGGCACAGCCCCTCCTGGCTTGGAATGTTCTGCCTGTATCAGTTCTTGTGATTGTAACCAGGAGAATATTCCCTAACAATGTCAAGGGGCAGTAAGCCCCAGCTAATCAATAAGCATGATACCTACGGCACACGGGAGCCCAGAATAGAAGCTGCTCCGGCAGGTGGGACAGCTGGCTTGAATTTTTATTTCCTGGTTGTGAAAGGCACCACGGCTTTCAGCGAGACAAGAGCAGCACTGACAGTGACAGATCCCCTGTTACATTGTGCCACCAAACAGAACGAGACACTTCAGCAGATACAGTTCCGTTTTTCTGGTAGTTTTGTCATGGGTTGGAATTAGTCTAGAATTTTATTTTTTTCTGAATTCCCTTTGCCCGACAGTGTTCTGGGCTGCCCTGCAGTTTCCAAGGTCACCTTTGTGTGCTGAGGTGATTGCTTTAAAACAGATCTCCCTTAAAACAGCCAGCACAGCAATGGGTACCCTAGCTGGGATTTCTGCCATCTCATGGATGCTGGATCCAAGGGGATCTTTTCCAAACACAGCCTGCCATGCAGTGTAGCAACACTAGGAAACACCCTTCTTTTAGTCTTTACACTCCTGACTATGAAATAGATGAAGATACTCAGATTTATCCTGCTTGTGTTTAAACACAGCCCTAGGGTGCTGAAGTTGGGAAGAAATTGCCATTTCCTCTAAAGTCAATGGAAAGAGTTCAAAACCACTGAGCTCACTGGTGTCACTTCATAGAGGTCTTCCCATGGGTGACACAAGAGACCTCAAGCAGTGGTTCCTAATAGGAGACATGAAACAGGCAATCACCACCAGTTGTTCTGGTCTCTTACAGCTACTGTAGCAGAGCTGTGGCCACCAGAAGAAGGACCTGAGCAGCACCCTGCTGATATAACCTCAATTTCCCACCAAGCCTGAGCATTTCTGACAGCAGAGGGCATTTAGCAGTGGACTGCTGAGCACATCAAGATGGATACAGTCCTCTTGTTGTTTGGATTGGGAGGTGAGTCCAGAAAAAGGAGACAAATGGGCTCATAAAACAAATGTAGCATTTATTTTATACAGCAATTTTTTCATCTTACCTCTCCAGTGCTTAAAAAGGCAGCTGGGCACAGGTGTTTGAGTACAGAACTGAGAACTGGGAGTGAAGGGGCTTTTGCAGGACTTGAACTGATGACCTAACTTTAATCCCAGTGTAATTGGAGTTATCTAATTGACTATGATCATTAAATCTATTAGACTGGTCAAAACTGGGGCAATACTAACAGGAAGTCTGTGCCCAGAACAGCTGTACCTTCCAGCCTGTGTACAAGCACTCACCTGATGATGTGTCTTAACTGAAAATACATCTGCTGGCTATGACTGTCAACTGACCCTCACAAATAGTGTATCCTCCTTCAGATACACCTTCTGTGGGGCTACAGTTCCAAATATCCTGCTGCATCTCCAAAGCCATCAGCAGATTTCTTTTGGGCACGAACTGGGCCAGTGGTATTCTCAGGTTGGCTTGGCCACATGTAAGTTGCTGAAAGAACGAGGCCAACACAGAGTGCCAGTAAGGAAAGAAACACAGAACCCCAGGGAAAATATGAACATCAGATTATTTGGCCACCAGCTGATTCCTTATCAATAAGTGATGTAGCAGAAAGCAAAGTTGTATTAACATGTGCTGAGAGGCTGCTGTCGCATGGAGCGGCACCGCACGTGCGATAATGACCTGGGTTTGATGCTCTGGAGCCCACAGCAAAGCAGAACATGCCAGACCAATTGTTTTCCCTTTTTCTTTGGTTTTTCTTTTCACTACACACAAATATCCTGCTCAGCTCAACAGCCTGAGCTGCCTGCCACCCCCTGAGCCCCGGGGAGCTGAGCTGGCTGGCCAGCACGTCCGCAGCATCGAGGCTCCAGTCAAGCCATCGCTTGCTGGCCGGCTGCGCCTGCCCTCTGTTGGTTTGATACGGCCAGAAATTACAAACGATTCTTTTTCCCATCTCATGAGAAGGAAACCCATCAAAAACTGGCTGAATATTTGATCTCACGTAAAATGAAAGACAAATGCACTCAGCCTAGAAATAGGTTTGCTTCAGGATGTCGGCTTTGTTCGCTCTGACCAAACTCTGTGCCCAGAGCTCCCAGCCAGGCAGCCAAGAGAACTCTGAATGTTATTTAAAGAATTGGTAAGGTCACGGTGGCCTGGGCCTCTCGGGGCTGAATTAATCTCCTTGGCACAGCAGCCCGTGCTGAGTGCTTGTGCTCGCAGGTCCATTCGTGTAGAGCAATGCCATCCAGTGGCTGCTCTGATCCATCACAAAGCCAATGGCTCCTTCCCGAGGCACATTCCATGAGCAGAAATGTTCCTGCTCTTGTTCCCAGCTCGGGCATTTCACATTAAAAGGCTGTGACAGTGGCCAGCATGATTGCTTCCAGCTTCTTTGGCTTTTTGCATGTAAAACCTATGTTTTAAGTAGTAGCCACCTGAAAATGTTTAATAGACATTCAGGGGGAAATAGTATTTTACATGTGTAGTCCCAAGTGCACAAGTTTGTCATCAGGCCCAGGTGTTGGTGTGAGATGTGGTTATATGGAGTCATGTGGAAAATGATGCTGATTTTTGAGACAAAAATGTCGTCTATGAATGAAACTTTCTCTGTTTGAAGGCTAAGAGGTACTGAGTCACTCAGTGGGACATTTTCCCTTGAGGAAAATGCCCAAGGGGAAGGATGAGCAAGGGCTGGGCTGGGCAGAACCTTTCTCCATCAATGTCACACTTTAAAGAGCCCCACTATTGCCAGCTACCCAAGGGCTGGACATTTTGGGGGGTAGAGAGGCTTAAACCTGCTCGGCTGCATTCCTCCCTCTTGCCGTCTCCCAAAGACCCACCATCACACTGCAGCACAGGCCAACATCCCCTCATGACTAGATAAAGAGGTCAATGTTTTTGCCTGTTGCACTGCCCAAGTCAGCTGTAATTGCATGGTTTGGATGATGGATCACCCCAAGCACCATGACCTGTGGGACATGGAGCATCCCCAGAGCTTTCCAGTGCAGGCGCTGGCTGTGCTGAAAGGTGTAATCCTGGTCCCACCACGAGGCAGCCCTTGCAGCTGGATGGATGTTCCTTGTGGGTCCGACCCTCCGTTTCTCTTGGAGCCTTTGCTGTTGCCAGCGATCCTCCAGCCGGGGCTGCTGCTGCTGCTCCTGCTCCATGGTACAAATTCCAATCAGGCGCAACAAAGCCCACCGGGTGCTGCTGACAACAGGTGTCTCATTAAACATCTCTCAACCTTACAGGCATTCGCATTGACAAGAACCAAACTCACACTCAATCACAGCTTAATCACAGCCAAACTCTATTAACAAGTCATACTAATTACCAACTTCTAACAATTTCTCAGGTTCAGAGGAAAATATCCTTTCTTTATAGATGAAAACAGACTTGTGATACTCCAGCTCTGGCCATAATTAGGTCCTTTTAAACAAAACAAAACTAAAATAAAAATCCAGACGGATCCCTTTGTGATAGCGGTCCTGGAAGTACAGTTGTACAATGAGATGTTTTGTTTGTTTTAATTTTGTATCTGCTGTGTTGCCCACAAGGGTCCAATTAGCTTGTTACAGATGCTTGTATCAGTTTTATGCACTTGTCTTTTTTTTTGGTTCTTTTTTTTTNTAACTTGTAGCACAGATTGCTGGCCTGCAGGCATCCAGAGATCAACAACCAGCTTTCTGTGATACCAAGCCCCCTGTGAAACAGGCAGCCCTTACCCACAGCATTCATAATGCAGAGGGTAAAACGAACAGAGGGGTGGGAGGAGCTTGTGCTGGATTTTGGATTATCATGGAATAATCTGGTGTGTTCAGAAATGGCCTGAAGGTGGCAATTCTGCCATGGCTAAGAATAACTCTGACAAACTTTGGTTGCTACACCTTGGAAATTGAAATGCAGGTTTTATTTTTAATTGCCATGCAGCAAAACAGAAAGCTCTGAAGAGGTAGCTTTGAATTGTACATGTCACTATTTACTCCTGTCCCCTGGCATGCTCAGCACACGTGCAATTCCGTGCTAACCTGGACGCTTTCCTCCATTGTGTGGCTGCATTGAGTGCTCAAGCACTTGAGAGCTCACTTGTATAATCGATACACTTACAAAAGGGAACATATAAATAACAGGAAGAATCTGACTTGAACTGACAGTGGGGGGATCGCAGTGAGGGCTAATGCCTCGTCCTTAACTCATGCTACTGCTGGAGAGGAAAAAACACACACACCAGACTGAGTCAAGGACTAACATCAGATTTCCCAGCATTTTCCAAGCAGGGTGGTTCAAGGCAGAAAGCTTCCTCTGAGTACCTGCAGTGCAAAATCCAGGAGCTGCTTGTTTACCTGTTGTTGGCTTTAGTTGCTGTTTGCTTTTCCTCCCCTTAATTTTAGAAGGGAATTAACATCTCCCCTGGAAGAATTAAATGAGGCAGCTCAGCAGAGACTTACCACCTCGAGGTTTAGCATCAGCAATTATTGTTACCTCTGGCACAGGCAGCTTTGTCCCTCCAGTGAGGCGTGGCAGGATGAGCACCGGACACCTGAAACTTCTGGGAGTTTCCTGGGCTAGGTTGGTGTGATGTGGAATCCCAGTTTGTCATGCTGTGAGGCTCTGTGGAGCTGCAGACACCCAAAAGCAGCTGCAGGGAGGAGCAGGGTGGCACCCAGCTATGGAGGAGATGGGGCAAACCCACCCACCTTCCCTCCCCACAGGCTCCGTCCTCGGCTTGCCCACGCTGTCAGAAATCAGCTGTGACTGTGGTGTGATGAAGTGTCACAGTGGCTTAACGGCCGTGCAGGGCAGGGCAAACTGGTCCAAAAAATGTTCTTACCTGGCAAAACCAGAAGGTTTAAGATTTGGTGCCGAAAGCTTTGTCTTGCAAGAGTAAAATCATCTCCTCCTGACACTGCCATCCTTCTCTATCCTGATGCTGACCAGGTGCATTGAAGTGATTCCCTGCCAGAGGATGGAGCACAGGAGACCACAGATCAGCACATTGTACAAAGCCTTTTCTGCATCTCTCATGCCACTGAAGGTGAGTTTCTGAGGCTCTGGAACAAGAAGTAGAGGGTTATTTTTGTGAAAATGCTTGTTTTCCATGTAATGTCCACTCCTGCTTGAGTAGCAGGGAGGATAAAAAGAAAGATCTTTGTTTGAGAGCCATAGTAAGGCAGATGAGAGATGAAATGTCCATCTGCAGTGGAATAACCATGAAAGCATTCATGCAGTGTTTCTTTGGGAAAAATGGGAGATTTTGTCTAGCCATAGTCTTGTTTCTCTTAATAAGAGGCTGTTTCAGACCAGAGCAGAGCACTTCCCTAGATTTTGTCAAATGAAATTTGGAAGAAAAGGTTAGCAGGTGCTGGCACAGGCTCCAGGAGTTCATCCTGGATCCCAGTTCCTCCAGGGCCAAAGCTCTCTGGCTCCTTTCGGGGAGCACAGTATGTGTGATCAGCAATGACCCTTCCTAGTTCTTCCTAGTTTTTATCTGGCATAGGAATTCCTTTCTTCTTCATGGATTTTTACTATTCCTGGAATTAAAAAAAAAAACAAACCAAAAACAAAAACCAAAAAGAAATAAATTAAAACAATTGAAGCTTTACTATTTTGCAGAGCCATCACTTCTGATCAGAAACTGAAATCCTGCTTTGTGCTCCTCCAGTGTGGAAATCTGTCAGGTAAATAGAAATCACCTCGTAAAAGCCCTTAAACAGCTCTGGTTTATATTTTAATTGAGGAACAGAACATTTTAAGCACTTTTATTGGGTGGCGCCTGCTGAATGACAGATGTCTGTGGTGGAGTAATGCTGAGCACGCTTTCATAAAACAGAGAATTCCTTGCTTAAAACACTTACAATTAAAGGCTTGATTGAATAACAATGAGTTCTGTGCATGGAGCTCATTTCTGCACTTGTTTGTGCACCTGAAGCAGGCTGTGATCATTCTGTAGGTTGGATACGAGGTGCCAGTTGCTTTGTTCAGTGACCAAACAGTGCTCACGGGCACAGCTGGAAATGTGCCTTTGATTTTCCACCAGGATAGAGATAAGGTGCACTGTGCTGCTGTGCTGCCAGACTTGCTAACACCCTTGTTTCAGCTGCTTTGGCTTTTTTTTTTTTTTTTTTTTTTTCCCAAGCTACAGGTTAGTGACTCTCCCAATTTGCCAAGAGCCAGAGATTTTAAAATGAACACTAATCCTTTGCAGCTGAGAAAGTCTTAACTAGCTTCTGCTTTACTTTTCCATCTAGCTCCTGTGACCCCTATTACTGTAATGCCCGAGAACATCACCTCTGGTCGTGCACTGAGCCTCACAGTATCTGAAGAAAGTTAGACTTGCATTAATATTATTTTCCTCTGTTATAAATGGAGAACTGAGGCACAGCCAGGTCAAGTGACTCACCCAAAGGTGCTCTTTGAAAAGGGGTCCCAGTGCTGTACCCAGGTGCCCAGTCTTTGGCTGGTATTTAAAATTTAGCCTTTTGATTGTAGAAATGGCTTCAAGCAAGCCCCAAACACACAACAGCAAACCAGATGACACGGCACAAACCACAACCTTTTGCTCAAGCCAGCTGAGAGACTGAAGTGAGAAAGGATTTTGAGTTTCATCCCTGCTGAACTGAGGAAGATCGTGTGTGAACTGACATCACTGCAGATCTGGGAAGGCACGGAAAATCCTAACGGCGAGAACCCGAACTTCGGAAAAACAGCCTCACTTTTCTCAAAAGAAAAGATGAATCCACAGAGTAGATCTTGCCACAGCAGAAGGAACATGTGTCATGGGAACAGCAGAGGCAAAATGTGTCATGGGAAAATCTTGACAGATTCAGCCCAGGACGAGAATATGCAAATTGAGACCAAATTAAATGCAATTGAGCAAGATAACACATATCCCAGCAATGAAGAAAACTCACAGCACACTTGCAAAAAAGATGGAGTTTAAAGCCAAGGGGGGTCTGAGGATGCCTAAGCAGTCCCCAGTGACTAAATTTTAGCAGAATATGAAAGTTTCCCCCAAAAGGAGTCAGGAAATTGTCGCAGGAATGAAACAAGGAGTAACTGAAGTGTAAGGGCCCATTACAGAACTCAGTGGAAGAGGTGTACCCTCCAACATAGCAACAAAGCACAGGTACTAAATAATAATATGTTTTTTCTGCTATTAAAAAGTCATCCTGCAGCTCACTTCTGGGATACTGCATATTTTTTCTTTTCCTGGCCTGCTCTGCTGAAAGAGGGATTTTCAAGACTTGCTGGTTTCCATCTCCAAAGTAGCTCAATTTCAGTTCCTGGGGAAACAAAACTCTCAACCAGCCTCATTTGTAAAATCTTTGAAGACGTGGGTATGTCCTCTGGATGTAAGGAAAGGGAGCATGATTCAGAGCCTAGTACAGATATATAAAGGGGTTCAATATTTAATTAAACATAATCTTCCTTGTGGCATGAGTGACTGAGCTCTTTGAGGAATAAAAATCCTTGGTTTTTATTACACTGTTCTCCAGTATGTGACAACACAAAACCTTTTGCAGGGCCATGCTGGCCCAGCACCTGCCTTCCCTATGGCAGCTCTTGCTGCCCTGCTGCTGCCAGGAGAACATTTTGGGAGCTAATAACTTTCTACTTCTACATGAAAAATCCATCTCTCTGGGATGTCAGATTGCTCTGACACGTCTCCCTGGTGCCTGGAAACTATGGATGCAATCCCCACACCACTGGGGTGAGGAACCCACGGCGCTGCTCAACACCATGGCCTACCCTGCTCCAGCCTTAGAACCAAACACATTTTTCAGCTACTTAAAAAAACAGTGTAGAAGGGAGAAAAAAAAAATCATGTTTTTGGGTAGTTATTCTCTACAGAGAACAGGTGCCCTGATCCTGCACCCACGGCTGAGCTCAGCATGAGCAAAGGAGTTATGCTGGAAGCGTGTGCTGACAGAGGCTCTGAGGATCTGGCTTGCAGACCTGCCTTTGCAAAGGGTCAAGACAATCTCACTTAGGGCACAACTCTGTTAGTTTTGTTCTGGTTTTCTTTTTTTC